>VXAA01002208.1:463859-503717 GCA_013399115.1 Anseranas semipalmata | reverse complement strand
CGCGGGACAAGGGACGGGGGCGACAGGGCAGCTGCAGTGATGTGGGTGCTCGGCCGGGTGGGTGGTCGCAGTGCAGGGAGGCCAGGTTCACCTCGGGGGTGCCGGAGGTTTTCCTTTCGGTGCGTGTCACTGTCCTTTGGCTTCCCCCCAAATCCCTCCACAGCGACAGGAGACAGGCTGCCTGCAGCAGGCCTAGGAGGGGACCAGGGGCAGGACAGCGTGCAAAGGATGTGAGCATGTGCACAGGGCTGAACTTCTGTGCAGCAGCTCCATTCTGACTGCGGGGGCATGAAGCGTATCAAACGGGTCTTGTCTTCCCCCTCTGCTCAGAGTTGCAGGCTTCGGGCCAGCGGTGTCCCTGTCGTCATTGTGGCCATGCAGAGGCTGCAGGGTGGGCAGAGTGGTGAGGGGCGATGTGGTGCCAGCTGGTCGTTGGCACCAAGGAGCTCTGGAGCCTGGCCAGTAATTCTCTTTTTTCATCAGTGCCTCTTGGAGCAAGTTCTTGGGAAAGAACAGCAAAAGGAAAGCAACGGGCTTTGAGAAAGGCTTTGAGGCAGTCGTTGAAATTCAGAGACTAATCCTCACTAGGAGGCACGGCTGTCGGGGGTAATTCTGCAAGGGAGCAGCTCTCGCTTTTTACACGCGGGGTCCAGGTGTTTCTTTTCAGCTGCGTTGGGGCAGGGAGTGAGGTGGTGCTGGAGCCGAGGCTGCCATCTCAAAATCCATGCTTAAGAATGGATCAGAAGAGAACAGAAAGCTTCTTGCAGTTTGGACTCCAGACTAGAATTTCAAGTGAAACTGAGCGGCAGGAATACAAAGCGTATTTGAAGGAGTAATCTCTTTCAGGTATATAAGTTTCTTAAATCCTGCTCTTAGCATTAAGCAGTAATTGTCCATTTGGCAGGAAGAGTGCAGAAGGGAAGGAGGCACAGTGGAAAATGTATTCCGCTGTCTGATGGAACTGGAATACGAGGCCTCTGTTAAAGCTCTGGAGACTATCATTCCTCAAACCAAAACAAACAAGAAAATAAAAACTAATCAAAACCCAGTTAACTCTTCAGTCAAAAGAGTTGTTTTAAAGAGCAAAACAGAGCTGGATTAGCTTTCACCACCCTTTTATTGCAGTTGCATTATATAAGAGACCCAAAACTTGTTGATTTGGGGAGACGATCATGGTAGACTTCCGAGAACAGAGGAGCTGCCTGAGGAGTCCATGACCCTCTCCAAATGTGAACTCTGTGGTCAGGATCAATGCCAAGCCACGGGAGGACAGGGCCTTTCATACAGGTGCAGAGGGAATGGCACGGGTCAGGTCGATGTCCTTCGCAGTTGCAAAGCAGGAGCTTTCTTGTGTAGTCTCTGCAGCGGGATAAGAGGTTACACTGATGCCTCTGCCCTGTGCTGCTCTTCTAATAATTTCTATAGAGACAGATGAAGAGTTAAAGGTGAAAAATGAAACCGGTTATCTTATGTCAACAACTGTAAAATGTTGGTTGAGGCTATTCACACACAGCTCCTAGGCTTAGTCAAGAGTGCTTTATTAAGTTTGATGGCTTCTGCTGGTCACCGTCACGCAAGGAGTGCTTTCGGGGTCTGCCAGGACTCACCTGCTTGCCTTCCTTTCACACGAGGCAAGGAGGGAAGTGCTTTTTCCCCAGGTCTCCGATGTTTCTCCGTTCAGTTACACTGCTGACCTCTGAGGTTACTGGAGTTTCTCAGGAGCAGCCTGGTGATGAGTTTGGCTTGCTTGCAGGCACTGCAGGCTGTTTTGCTGCTGGAATGTGTTGCTAAAAGAAGGCATGCGCTCTCAAAGAATAGTGATCAGTATGCTGAAACCCAGGAGCACGTGGAGATTTATTTGCTCTCCTGCAGCTGAGGCAGGGAAATGAGAGCTGCCGTAAGATCAAACCAGAGGCCCATCGGGCTTTTTTTTGTCTCCGGCAGTGCCAGCTGCTTCATAGGAAAAGGTAGAGGGTGAGTTATTTGTCTTCTGTAACAGAGAGAAACAAATTATTTCTAAATCCTTTTAACCCTTACTATGTAGAGGTCTCTTGAAACATTCTTTCAGACTAGATATATACGCTTGCTCTTGGGTATAGGCAGGAAGATGACCAACCGTTTTCTGCATGAGGATATTGGTAATTAATGTATCACATGTCTGCCTTGTTCGTTCTGTTCTAGACACTCAGTGCTTCCAAAATGTTGTTTTACTTTGTCCCACACCTTTCACTTTTTGCCACGGCCAGGAAACATGTGACACAGAAATGCTGAAGCACTTGCAGACATCAGAGTTGAATTCAGGGAGCTCAAACTAGATGACAGCTGTGAATTTTGCTTCCTTAATGTTTTTGAAGAGACCATGTGTGGAAGCACTTTGGGAAGAGTTACTGACTCAGGGTTATGAGCATGAGATGTCTTAGACCCTAATTTCAAAGCTGCTGGTGTCTTCATTTGAGTCTGTGAATGCTTGGGACTTGTGAGAGCTTTCCCACTGCGAGGGTAACCATTGGCATTTCCACTGAAGTATTTTAAAGGACAGAGCTTTATAAAGAAATCTTTCACTGCTCTTTGACATTCTTTCATCCCCACATTTGGGAGCAGGGAGGGAGCTGTAGCTGTGAAGACTGGAGGAGGAACTATCGTTTGGCTCTGGCTTTGCATGTAACAAGTGAGGATCAGGCCCTTAAGCTTTTCTGCACAATGCGCTTTATAGCGACTACATCAGGAACTTTTCAGTGTTCTCAAAGAGAAAACAAACCATCACGTATGTAGTGTGAGATTCTGGTTCCTGTGAGGTCAGTGAAACCCTCTGGCTCTTCAGGCCTGGAAAAAAATGAGAGAGTAAGACGGGAGGGTCTGGGATGTTCAGTGCTTTGCCAAGCCACAACAGTGTAAAATTCACTCTCTTCGCTTACTGTGGTACAGGGTTGTGCAAGTAGCTTGTGAGAGCAAGAAGGCTGACTGCAGAGAGCACGAGACTGCTTCAGCTGCAGGGTCTGGATTTTGATTGAATTTTCTCACTTTTTTCTTTCTATCTTCAGTCCTTCAGTCTCTCTCCTTTTTTTTTTTTTTTGTCAGCCACATCCTGGGGAAGCATGTCAGACCAACTTCGTTGGTTTTTTTTACCAATCAGTAGCGGTTCCCTCGGGTTGTGTCCCAAGAGGAACCGTGCAGTCGATGAAATGCTTCTGTTTACTTGCTCCCAGCCCAGCCAAGCCCTGAGCCCGCTCAGCTCCAAGTGAGCTCAGGGGGCGCTCGGGCACAACCAGGCCAGCAGTTGCTCTCTGCCCCCCAGCCTCTTCTTCCCTTTCCAGGCTGCCCGAGTGAGCTCGGCGCAGGAGGGAGCAGACCTCTGTGTGCTGCAGCTGGCTGGCAGGTGAAAACGTGGAGTGTTTAGGGGCAGGTTCTGCTTCCACTAAAACTGGAGGTGACTTGGCTTTAGAGAGGTGAGAATGTGGTGGTCTCCACCACATCTTTGCAAACAGTTTGTGGTTTCCTCCTCTGATAGTGCAAGTGACTGGAGTGGCTTGTCTGGAACCACTCTACAGCAACGTGACAGTGGCTTACCTGGTCACCATTTCCACAAGTGAATGGCGATGGCTGCAGTGGTTTTTATTGCAGGAAAAGCAGGGAAGAAGTGAGGATAGACGGAGGAACCAGGAGGCAAGAGAGCACAGGGAGGCCTGGGTAGAGAGGCTCAGAGCAGGAGGAAGTGAAGAGAGAAACCAGGGAGAAGAACGGCAGCACTCGGGTCTTTGACAGCTGTGGTTTGAGGGGAGGCTGCAGCTTTTCCATTGAGCAAGGCAGCTGATGATCAGACCTCAGGGAAAGCCTTAGTGATTTTAAGATGCTTTTCCCACTGCCCTGCCCACATCTTCTTGGTACCTCTCCTAACTATGTTTTCTCTCCAGTTTGGCCTCAAATACAATTTCTCCATGCTCCTCTCAAGTACTCTGTCATGCCATTGCTGCCAAAGTTCTTCTCTCTGCTGAAACACCTCCCCTGTTGTCTTCCTTCCCCGATGTCCCAGTGTTTGTAGTGGGTGTAGCCTCCTCTACGCTGCAAACCTGCTTTATTAGCTTGCAGTTCTCTCCCCTCATCCATCTGATAGCTCCTCGTTTTATTGATGCTGTCCTCAGTGCTATAAACTCTTTCTAGTCTAGTTCACAGTTATAGTAAAGTGTGTACAGCCCCCTTAGTGCTGCATACACAGACCATTACTTTGCTGATACCTCTCGGTTACAGCGCAAGTCCTTTGAACTCTTCTAAGCAGTTTGTATTCTGTAAGATGAGACTCCTGTTCTCTGCAAACCTTTCCAGGGAAGGTTAAAATTGCATAACTCTGACCTTGATTTCAAGTTTCACTGTCTCAGTCATCTGCTCCTTCCAGAAGAGGGAAGCCAGTCTGGGGAATTTCCCTACAAACAGTTTTTATTGTTGTTCTTTCCAAGTTTTTTGCACTTTTAATGTTGTAGAAAGATCAAAACCAGTTACAATCTCTCAGTAAACTGCAAAATCCATAACCTGTCCAGCTATTTAGAAATGTTGGAAGTAGTTTTCACACCAGATGATGACAGTAGCACAGGGGAACATCAGGCTGCGCCCAGTCCTGCGGGGCTGGTGCAGGCCCCTGCTCATCGATGAGCAGCGGTTAGGTTTCAAGCAGAGCTTAGGTCTTGCTGAAGCTCACTGATGTTGATTCAGTTTCTCATCAGTCTTTTTGGAAGAGGGAAATATATAATAAAGTGTTCCTGACATGCAGAGGTGAGAGCAGGCATGGTGTGTCCTTGGATCTTGCATAATGTCTTTCAGAGTAGTGTCTGTTCTCTTGAAATCTAGGAAAGATAGCACCAACTCTGATATTTATCGCGAGGGGAGCTCGTGAGGAAGCTGCAGGCAGCCATGAGGTCACCCCTCGGTCTCCTCTTCTCTGGGCAGAAGAAACCAAGTGACCTCAGCCACTCCTCATACGTCTTGCCCTCTGGACCCTTCACCATCTTTGTAGCCCTAAGGGGGCAAAGGAGGAAGTGCAAAGTCCTGCGCTTGAAAGGGAACAACCTCAGGCACCGGGACGTGCTGGGGACCCAGCTGGAAAGCAGCTTGGTAGAAAAGATCCTGGGGGTCCTGGTGGACACCAAGTTGAACATGAGCCAGAAATGTGCACTTGCTGCAAAGAAGGCTAATGGTATCAAGAACTGCATTAGGCAAACCATCTCCAGCAGGTGGAGGGAGGTGATCCTTCTCTGTTCAGCACTGGTGAGGCCACACCTGGAGTGCTGGCTCCAGTTCTGGGTTCCTCAGTACAGGAGAAACTGAGTACAGGTTCCTCAGTACAGGAACTCCTGGAGAGTCCGATGAAGGGACTGGAGCTTCTCTCTTATGAGGAGAGTCTGTAAGAGCTGGAACTGTTCAGCCAGGAAAAGAGAAGGCTCAGGAGGGATCTCATCAACGTGTCTAAGTATCTGAACGGAGGCTGCAAAGAGGATGGAGCCAGACTTATTTCTGTGGTGCCCAGCACCAGGAGAAGAGGCAATGGGCACAAACTGAAACCAGGAGGTTCCCTCTGGGCATCAGGACCCCCTGTTTTACCATGCAGGTGACCAAGCACTGGCACAAGTTGCCCAGAGAGGTTGTGGAGTCTCCATCCTTGGAGATATTCAAAAGCTGCCTGGATGTGGTCCTGGGCAGCCAGCTCTAGGTGGTCCTGCTTGAGCAGGGGTTGGACCAGGTGACCTCCAGAGGTCCCTGCCAGCCTCAATTGTTCTGTGATCCTTGATTCTGTAACTGCTGAAATGCTGTTTGAGCTGATGCAAAGCAAGAGCTCTCTGCTTACTTCAATGGGACGCCCTGTTTACACCTCCTGAGAGTGAACCCTTGAGCTCTGGGGAGAAAAGAAGGAAAAAAAAAAAAAAAAAGCAAAACCCTTCCACCTTTGTCTGGCTGATTCAGTTTGCCATTCTGTAGTCCTCTGTCAGGGTGGAGCTCAAGACTGAAAAACTGAGGCTGGAATAGCACAGGGAAAGGCTATAATGATGACCCAGGGATGAACTGTCAAGACTTTGAATTCTCATACAGATATTCCTGGTACTGTAGGCAGACTGATAAACCTTCCAGACAGGGAGGACTGTATTGATGGGTTATATTAAAAAAATACACATTTTCGTAACCAGAGCCTTGCTCTGAACTTTATTGCTTAGGAATCATTTGGATCTTACATTGCAGTGTTACAAAGTCAGTGAGGTAAGCTGGGATGGTTGCATCAATAAGGAGTCAGTATAACATGGGATGGCTCCCTAAGGAGTGCTCTGTGGGTCTGTGACAGCAGAGGAAGCCCTGCTGGCATCTGTGTCACAGCTGCTTTTCTTTCACAGTGCCCTGCACACAAGGAGCCCCTCTGCATCCCAAAGGGTGACCAACAGCTATGTCCAAGGGACCTTAGACATTCCACTTCTGAACAAAACTGTGGGCCAGTGCCTGGACGAGACAACTGAGCGATTTCCCGACCGTGATGCCTTCGTCTTCTGCCGAGATGGGGTTCGGAAAACATTTGCTCAGTTCAAAGAGGAGGTGAGTGTCTGGTTTACCTGTCAGAGAGCCCAAACAGATGGATAATGGCAGCAAGAGGTACAATGGAGAAATCCAAACCAGTTTCATCGGTGAGCTCAGGAGCGAGGTTTGTCCTGTGTGGATCTCTGTCCTGACTCTGAGCCCACAGTAACAGCATCTCCTGAGTGAACATCCGATGGGTGCGTGCTGCCTTTGTCCTTCCTATGAGTCATGAGATCAAAGGCAGAAACAGCCCCTGTAAAATGCTTGCTTTACATCCCAGAATGAACTTTCATACTTACTTCAGATGGTGGTGATAATTGTTATGGGCTGAGTCATGACGTTTATGTCACCTGGAGTAGACTCTAGCTCTTGTACTAGTCACTCTGTTCCGACTTTCAGAGGTCTTGAGCATGCAGAGTTTTCTAGTCCTAGCACAAATGAAACCGTGAGTGAAGTCAAGGACTTTGTCTTAACGTAATATACAAAAACGTGTGGGTGTATCTGTGTATATGTATATATGTGTGCATATACATACACACGTATGGTCATATGTATTCTGAATGGAAGGGCAATATCTCAGGCTAACTACATCAGAAGTTTCTGCTAAATGTATGTTATGATCTTGGGTAGGAAGAAATTTTTTTTTTTTAGATTTACTAGCATTTTGTTTAAATCCATTCAGATAAATTAATAGCTGTCCTGGTTTCAGCTGGGATAGAGTTCCCTTTCCTCCCAGGAGCTGGAATGGTGCTGTATTTTACAGGTGGACCAAGCAGCAGCTGGACTTCTGGCTCTTGGCCTGAAGAAGGGAGACCGGCTAGGAATGTGGGGTCCCAATAAATACGAGTGGGTTCTCATGCAGTTTGCAACTGCCCAGGCAGGAATCATCCTGGTAAGGATTTTACTGTGTCTGAGCATCTGCATTTTTAGCCATGTATTGGGAAAGGAAATGGAGGCAAAGAAGCCATAGGTTATGCTGGAGAGTAAAGTTCGCTGTCTGGCACATTTTCTGTGCTCTTACCCAGCATGTTAGCTCTTAACTGAAGCCAGTATAAACAAGATCTGTGCAGCCCTCTGCATCTGTCTTCTACTATGTAGGAAAGCAGACTACAGAGCTGAGAGGAAGGAGCAGAAAGAAATGAACTGCTGTGAAATAGCTTGCAGCAAACAATTATAGATGGAAAGATGCTTGCCTGTAGGACCATTTTTATGTTACATGCTGTTATCCTAAACAGTTATCAGTTATTTAGATCCCTCCTAAATATGGCCTGGATTGCTTCCTGGTGCAAACACTCGCTTAAAAATCTAGCCCAAGCTGCATACCCCAAAAGGCAATTTTCATTTGATTGTATGACTTAGCACATTAACCAGAGCGTATCTTATTTATACACTACTCTGTGGCAAGGACTGTACCATGTCTGGTATGTTTACTTCAACATTGTTCATCTCAGTGTCTGCTAAGAAACAGTAATAGGATGCATGAGCACGGCTCAGTATGAACCTGGTGGTCAGCCCAGCACCAGGGGCCGGTACTGCCTCTGCTGAGAGTTGTACAGGTGAAAGCTGATATTTTGCTGGTTGTCCATTAAGAAACCTGAACAGCCCTTGAGTTTTGAACATCTTTACTTTAGTGTATTGAATGTCTGCCTAGGAGAAAGGAGACACGTTTCTGTTCCTGTTGTGACTATCTGAGCTCACATAAATCTCTTCTCTGTTTCTTTGATTCACTTGTCTTTCATGCAAGCACAGGATTCAGCTAGCTTTTCTAATGAATGTGCAATCCTTGTGGTGGTGAGCTCTTAATTCTGCGTCTCAGATAGGAGAGGCTTTGGCTGTGACTTGTCCCTGGGAGAACTTTCTGTTGGAGTATGTTAGGGAAGAGAGTTTTCAAGGCAAGGATAACTGATTAACCTTCTTGTTTCTCCTTTTTCAGGTATCTGTGAATCCAGCCTATCAGGCCTTTGAGCTGGAGTTTGTGATCAGGAAGGTTTGTATGGCACTTGCTGTTATTGCTACTTGATTTGTTATGAGAAATCATAAAAGCAGCTATCTGTTAAAGGGGCTAGCAGGACACAGTACAGAGAGGTGAACTTCTCGTTAAGCACTTAAGCATATCAGGAAGAGGCAGGGAGAGCTGGGCAGAGTACAGGGCTGGTGGTGACCATGCAAAGGGAACACCACCACACAGTGACTACGTGAATGACACTGCAGCTCAGTGGTCACATTTGTTGCTGTTCTCTGGCTGCCACCCTATCCATTTGATAAGAAACTTCTGCATTCTTCTCATGTTAACCTTTCCTGGCTCTGTTTATGACTTTCATTCTGTACATCTCTCCTGAAATGGCAGTATTTTCTTTTTTTTTTCCAATGAGACATAGGTTGTGTTTTCCTTTCTATCTCTTTGTGTCAGATTCTGATATGATTTCCTCCTCTAGTGTAAACCCAGAGTATTGAAGGGGCAAGAGCAGAATGTGCTTCAGCTTCATTGGGAATTACTCCTGTCTCACCCTCACAGGTTTTCTAGTGTTCCTTGCTTTCCTCTCTACCTTTGGCACTGGAATCTCTGTTTTTCCTCACCGCTGCTAATTATTTGATTGTATTTGTTTATTTTCACAACAAAAACCCTGAGGATTTTTGGGCTTTGCCTGTTGGAGCACGTCAGCTTGTTCACTCCTTTTCTTGCTACATCAGGTTCCCTCCCTCCAGTATACAGAGTAACAAATACCGAATAACCGTTCTTCCTCTGATTGCTGCTGTTGTATTTCCAGGGCTGTGTAAAAGCAAACTGATGACAGCTTTCGTATGGTGGGGCCTTTGAAGAAGGGTCTGCTGCCATTTAGTTGACGTGGAGTGGGAGGTGCCTGACTAAAGGCCCTTTTCTCAAATAGTGTCTGCCTTGCGACTCCTCTCCTCACATTGCATCTGGTTTGCAAAGCTAGTTACATCAGTAGAGTAGTTTGAAGTGACTAATAGTGAAAAGTTACGAAAACGTCCCAGAAAAGACACAGTCCCCTGGGTTCCAGGCAGACTGTTCCATAGACTGAACAAATGTTTGTCTTCCCTTTTGACACACTCAAGTTAAGAATAACTTATTGGCATAGCCTTGGTCTCTTTATTTCATGGACCCTGGGAAAATAATGAAAACAGCCAAGTAAATAATTTACATAAATAGTTTATTTGACAAGAATGGGTTTTTGAAAGATGAAAGCAATTTGCAAATCTGGGTCAAATTCAGCAAATCACATCTGCTGAAAAATAAATAGAAATTCTTGGAGTAAAGTGCTTTGTTTCAGGATTATGTAAATGTAGGTTGAATGAAAAATGTTTTAATTTTCAAAATAGCTGACACTTTAAAAAGAGCTGGAGAAAGCTTTGGAAACTGTATACCTGATGTAAAACAAACAAAAACCCTTGGCTTGAACTGAGAAGCAGTCTTTAGGTTTCCTTGTTTTTCTAAGGTTCCTCAAACATTTTCTTTTCAGATCAACTCCAATAAAATTTTCTTCATATTTTGGGACTGAGCTTTTTGTTAGTGTTGGGACTCCTAATCCGAAAAATCCGTCATTTGCCTTGTGCAATGCAATGAACAGTGTTGATCCTCTGAGAACAGGGTAACCTCAGGCTGCAGCTCTGCTTTCTTGCCCAACAGAAAATGAACACCCAGCTATGAGAGGATGGCTGCTGTACTTTCACTCTGCAAAGACCTACTACACGCTCTTCAGTGAATCTTTAAACTTCCGTACCACGGCTCTTACTAGGAAGGTGTTAAAAAGCTCCAGGTTTAGTCTGGAGAGTCTGCGTTATGTGCTTACAGAAAGCAGCCGTGGGGAAAATCCCCATGAAGTGTTAATGGCTAACTCATGCTGTGTGGGGTCACGAGGCTGTGCACATTCTTGTGTCAGTAGTGACTGCTCTTTACCATGTCCTGAAATCAACCCAATGTGACTTCTGATGAGTTTCTGTCTCCCTTCACAGGTTGGCTGTAAGGCACTGGTGTTTCCTACACAATTTAAAACACAGAAATACTATGATATTCTAAAGCAGTCATGTCCTGAGCTAGAAAAATCCAGTCCAGGGGGAATAAAGAGCAAAAGGTGAGTTAGGAACATCTGCTATCTTTTCACTGACCTCACAGCTGTGTCCTGCCTTGTGTCCTCCCAGCTGCACATCACAGGCTCTAGAGGAGGAAGGACCTGTGCAGAGAGCTCTCTTTTCAGTGTTTTATGTACTGATGCAGGAAGCTTGCAACAACTTTGTGGACCTATGCTGGAGCAAGAAGGAAATACCACAATCAGGAAGCCTCTCCTCCAGAACCCCACTGTAGGTACTGCTCAGGCAGTGCTAAAGCAGTTCCTACAGCTCCTGATAAATCCAGGTCCCCCTGCTACTGCAGTGCCAGCTGAGCACTGGAGAGATCCCAGACAGGTGGCTGATAACATCTTGGCATCACTATTCTTTCCCCGTGTGGGCTTTGGCTGTCATTGCCAACAAGTAAAGGGGCTCTTCATGGCTCAGTTGAACATCCTACACGCGATTCCTCCCGTCTAACCTAGATTGCAGATTTAGAAACAGGGGTAAGACTCCTTGGATGTATGTGCCCTGTATGAACTGCTGTAATATACTTCTCTTTCTTGTGCTACAGTAATTTGGTCTTATCTGAAGAGAACAGTTAGTCTGTCCTGGAAGTTTGCCCCAACCAGCCTATGATTATCCAGACAGTTTTCTCCTTGCTCTGTTATTGTTGATGGCATGTGTCTTTCTACCAGGCTACCTGACTTATCTGTTGTCATTGTGTTGGACTCCAAGCTGCCTGGTACCTTCCACATGAATGAAGTGATGCAGGCTGGGGACAGCAGCCATATGAAGCAGTTAAGAGCCTTTCAGCAGACCATGTCCTGCAATGAGCCCATCAACATCCAGTTCACTTCAGTAGGTGCTTCTGCCTGCTCTGTGACTTGTGGTTAGGTTCCTCAGTGGAGACAGAGAGAAAACTGTGTGAGATGCTGAGCATCGTGTTTCCTTTGCCTTCTGCACTCTTAGACCAAGTCCTGGTTCTGTCTTTTTCCAGCCTTCTGCTGTAGGATGGAGAAAGTGTTCTAGAATTTTTCCCATTCTACTTCTATTCTTGCTGCTCAGCCCTTTGTCAAGAGGTGTCATGTGAATTTGTCCAGCTGTAGTTGGACCGCTTTTTTTTTGCCTGGTTTGGGACTGAGATGCTGTTAAAGAAGTCTCTCCAGTCAGAATGGAGAATGAAGTGTAGGATCACCCCAGAATCTTTGCCGGGGAAATTGCCCCAAAGAACACACGTTCATCCTCAAAAAAGGTGACATTATTGCAGAATGTTCTCTGTCTTTCAGGGGACGACAGGAAGCCCCAAAGGAGCCACCCTCTCTCACAGAAACATTGTGAATAATGCCAATCTGCTTGGTATGAGACTGGGGATCACAGAGCAGGTGGGTCTCACTGGGAACACAGGGTTGGGATGGTCTCTCCACTGCCACAGAGAAACCAAATATGTGGAGAGAGTTGATGCTTGCTCAGCAGAAGGACAAGATGTTTTGCTACAAATGATATTGAGGGATACTGAGTCACTCAAGAGATGCTGTGCAAGTCTGGGAAGAGGGAACTCTCAGAAGGCTGAGTTTGTTCTGTGAAACAGTTCAGGCTTTTCAGGTGGCCTTGTTTATATCCTGCAGATGGAAGGACCACTCTGTGTTCTTCCCACTTTTATAACACTTTTATTTTCAGTGGAGTTTCACTGAAGTTTCATTTTAGTTTCATGTGAAGTTCTTTGAAAAAAAATAATCCATTTTTGTGGGGAAAAATAGTGAAGTGAATCACTTCTCATTTTGGTGAATGCTCATTTCAAACAACTACAAGGCTCTAGATGCTAGCTTTGAATTCTATTGAATGAGGTTTTAATGTATTTTATATGGCTTCATTTCATGTCATGTATACACTCTTGTTACTCTTTGCAGGATATGACCTTGTTGAAGTTTTCTATTTTTAGTTCCTCTTAAAAATCATTAAAGGCAAATATTTTCTTTTGAAGTTCTGAAGTAGTTATTTCTCACACAACAGCTTTGATCAAAAAAAAAAGGGGGGGGGTGTTTCAATCAGTATTCAGAGCCTTTGGTGTTTTTAAAAACAAAATTAAATTAAAAACATGTGCCAAGTCCTGCATGATATTTCATGCCTTTCATAGCACTGCCACTGCCACTCTTCTCTTTTGGCATATCATAACATAACATGTAAGCAATTCCAGACCAAAAAGTCCAGCAAAGAAAAGACATTGCAGAATTCCAGAATGAAATTTTGATATGAAAAATTTCCTAAACTGATTTTTGTTAAGGGCAAGAAGCATCAGGGTAGCATTTCCATCCAATGGGAACAAAGATGAATGTCAGATTTCCAGCAAGTTTTAGATGAATTGAGGAAATTCCTCTGTTGAGGACTTTGAGCTGCAGCAGCGAGATGGGCTCGTCATGGCCTGGAAGATCTCATCTCCTCACTGCTGTCTTTGTTTGGCTTGATCCCAGGACTATCGTGTTTGCCTCCCTGCACCCCTCTATCATTGCCTGGCGTCAGTAGGAGGCTGCATGGTGACGGCTCTGCATGGTTCCTCCTGCATCTTCTCATCTCCAAGTTTCGAGGGGAAGGCGGCACTGGAGGCAGTGTCTCAAGAGAAGTGAGAGTTTGTGCCTTCTTGCTCCAGAGGAGTTCCGTGCCCCGTGGCAGTGCTTTCGTACCTCGTCTCATCTGCCAGGCCTTTGCTCGCGCCTCCTTCCCACAACAGGAGAGGCGTGTTTGCTGGTGCACATACTTGCAAAGGCACCTCAGGAGGGCACTGCTTCTTGGGAGCTTCTTTGGGAGTTTGTCACACTTCTTTTTTTCCCAAGAATAAGGGATTCTTTGGGTCCCTGTAGGGATTTGGCTGGAAAGGATATTGTTATCTTAGTTTGTTGTGGCTGGTGTGTTTTTACACCTAGCCACTTGCACTTTTTCTCAAAATCTAGCTTTGCTGCTGAGGTAGTTGCATTTCCAGCTCGTGCTTCATATGTAGCTTGTAAAACCAAAGGAGCTATAGTGGTGTGTGCGTATATATACATAAGTATATGCATATTTTTATATGTACATATGTATATGTACATTGATGTATGTATTTGTACACTGATGAGGCGTTTGTGTTGTGCCTGCCGCTGTGCTGCTGCCTCTGAGGCCCTGAGTGCAACGGGAGCAGGGTACTGAGCTGTTACCGCACCAGGTTCCAACGCTGCAGCTTTGCCTTTTCTCTCCCCTTCTTGAAGATGCTCCTTTTTACACGGCACGCCAACCATGTTTATAGACATGCTCTCCCAGCCAGACTTTGACTCCTACGACCTGTCGACTCTCCGGGGAGGTAAGTTGAACAACTCAAACAGCAAATGCAAAAACGCTGAGAAACTGGATATTACTGGTTCCCTGCTGGGAGGTTATATTAAGCTTTGTGAACAAATTACTCTTCTGGAGGAAAAAGTTATGTTATGTGAGCCTGTTAATTTGATGCTACATTTCCTTTCCTTGGGGTTTCCTTCAGGTTTCCTCCCTGTATTTTTAGGACTCTTCTTTCATCTAGGGAAGGACCTTTCTATTTTGTCTGCTGCAGTGGTAAGCTGGGAAGCCTGATATTGCTCGACTCTTTATCACCAACTACCGCTGTGTGGCAGCAGACACTTTGTATGCTTTAAGCTGGTGCAGTCTCTAAATCAGAGCTATTCTGTGATTTCTCTGACCTAAAGTTTCCTGGAGAACGTGTTATAACATGTGCTGGAGCTTCCTCTCTTATCTCAGGCAGCCTCAGAAATAGCTGAGCACAACAGCTGAAACAGGGATACCACCTGCCTTTCTGAGGCAATGGCAGCACAGGGAGAAGATGGTGCTAGAGCATAAAGAAGCACCTAAAACAGATTATCTGGTCATCTCTGTTATGTGAAAAATGATCCTTGTCTCATCTTGTTCCCCAGTAAAACCTATATGTTACCCTGCTCTTTTGCTCTGTCATCCTAGGACATATTTGAACAGGTGAAAATGTGATCTCTCCCAAAAGGGCTGGTGTGCTTAAGGCAGGAGGAGAGGTTTTTGTTTTTATGGTGGTGATGATCTGTGGGAGTGTTTGTCCTACTAAAAATCTATGCCTCTTTCTGCTCTGAATCTTTCCTTTTCTGAATGGCAGCTTGGACTAGGTATGTGCTATAGAGTTTATTTTCCTAATAAGTGAACTCTGCCAACCCTTAATTCATTCAGGCAAACTGTCCTTGCTGCAGCTTTTGCTGCTAGAATAACTAGGACCTCTATCCATAAAAATAGAAAGTATTTTGACAGGAACCAGTGTATCCCAAAGGTCTTGCCAGCTTTTAAATCTGGGAGTGCAGAGCCTTCTGAGAGACTGCTCCTATGAATAAACCGATGGTTTCCAAGACAGTCATCTTTTCCTCTTTCTTCTAGGAATTATTGCAGGTTCCCCTGTTCCACCTGAGATCATGAAGATGATT
The DNA here is from genome assembly GCA_013399115.1 of Anseranas semipalmata. Classification (NCBI taxonomy): domain Eukaryota; kingdom Metazoa; phylum Chordata; class Aves; order Anseriformes; family Anseranatidae; genus Anseranas; species Anseranas semipalmata. Next base: position 488,637 of record VXAA01002208.1, on the reverse strand, counting down.
TTAACGAAGATGCACATGCCAGAGATTGTGGTGAGTTGTGGTTGCTGTGACTAGAGCTCTAAGGATTGTTTGTCCTGGTGAGACCCTGAGTTTGTGCACCTCTGGACAGCAGCTGTGCCGGAGCTGCTGGGGTCAGGTGAGATGGGAATGTGGGCATGAGGCTGGGCTGAGGGGTGAAGATGTAGAGGGACTGGAAGGGAGAAGGGGAAGTCGGCCTGTTAACTGGTGGGGTGTCTAGGGAGGAAGTCTTGTAAGAAGAGATGCTTCGTTTAGTGTCATAAGCTGAGCTTCTGTTGGTGTATTTCAAAATTTATAAGCTCTTCTGTTTCCTTGTACATGCTGCAAGGATGAATGATTTTGGGAGAGGCATTTCTGGTTTGTATTGGTGTGGGTAGATGCACGTGTTCATTTTGCTGCAGAGCTGTCAGGTTTCTTTCCCCATCTTGGGCTGTATGCAGATATAAAACCTCATGCATGCTGTGTGTCTGGGAAGCTGAACGTGGGACCGGTACGATCCGCACATGCAGCACCAGGCATTGCGCTGTCAGAACTGCAGCACGTGTTGCAGCACGTGTGCTTCTGTGCCTTTGCACGTCCACACACCCTCAGCCCTGCACGGGAGCATCAGCGTGTCCTGCATGTGGAGGGGGACAGGCCATCAGCAAGCGCATCACGGGGACTCCGGGTGACGCGTTTCTCGGGTGCTGTGTAATCCTGCATCTGCACAGCGGGTGCCTGTGAGCGAATGCCTGAGACAAAAAAGGGCTTTTCTGTTTTACTTTGAAGGAAACAAATTCTGCCTCAGTGCCACGCTGCTTGCAAATGCTGAGGAAGTGTACTGTTGTGATGGCTGAACACGTGGGGCTAGGAGTCAGATTAGGCTGTTATTGTTGGCACATCCAGACCTCGCCAGCACCAGCAGTTTTATAGGCATGACTGTATGCTCTGGAGTGGACCAGAAGAGTCCAGGGCATCCGTCCTGGAGCTGTCTCAGAGGCGGCCAGAGCTTTTTCCTGGATGCGAAGCTCTTAATGCTGAGCTGAAAACACCAGCTGGTGCCATTCCCTGGGCTCTGTCAGGTGACAGCCACCTATTTTTATAGTAGGCCTGAGTTTGGCCTCACAAAATATTTTCAGACATTACTACAACTGCCCAGGACTCATTAGGTGTCACGTGTTCCTGCTTTGTAGAAAGAAAAATAATAAACCCCTCCTCTCCCAAACAGTTGCTCTGCCCATAGGATAAAGAGGATTAAGTCTATATTTGTACCACCAGTCTCGTGTTACTTCTGAGCCCTCAGACAGACGCTGGGAGACTTGTTGAATTCATCTTTGCAGCAAGAGCTTTATACAGAAGATGTACATAAGAAAATATACAATTTGATTTCTATGTAGGAAACAGAGGAGTTTTCATCCTCTTAAAGGTCATTTACACTCAGTTACAGAGGAATAAATATACATATATTTATATAACTCTTTAGGATTAAAAAACACAGTTAAGTTGCAACTGTGGTATTGTAATAGCCATGACAATAAACCACAGTCATCCTGGTGTCCTGCTAGATCCTCTGGAGTACGGGCAGAGAGAGGAGGAGGGGTGCTGAAGCAAGGATGCATGGCGCACACCTTCTCCTCTGGGACATGCGTGTACCTTGGTAGACCCCACAGAGTGGGAGGGAATCCAGTCTCAGCTTGCTTCAGTTTCAGGCTTTCCCAGTACTGCTCCACTTTAAGATTTCGGGCTGACTTAGAGAAATTGCTGCCTTTTGTAGCAAAAGGGCAGCTCTGTCTTAGGGCCACCAGTTTGTGGGCATTGCTTCACCTATCATCCTGAGCCCTGGCCTGCAGGGATCCCCTCCGGGGGTAGGCAGAGGAGTCTTTTTGCATGGGTTGAGACCAATTTTCCTGATCAAGCAGCTGGGGGAGAATGCTTCTACCTTCCTACTTGCTTCCACTCCACTGGGAGGGGAGAGACAGAAACAAACTGATTGATCAGGGACATGGTTACATTGCCTCTGGAAAAGATGACTGTGTTTTACCGGCAGGATCTAGGTTAGATTGTCTTAGTATGGTCATGCATAGTTTAGTTTTTAAAACTGCCTCTTTTAAAATACATAGATGTCGGAAAAGATTGAAAAGGTGGATTCCATCCTGCAATCAGCAGAGAAGCGGGGATTCGGAGGAGGCTGGAGGTGTTCGGATATATCAGATATGTTTCCTGATAGGTAGGAGAAGCTTAAGGAAGGACTCGGAAGTCAGTAGTTTTCTGATGGTTGGAGTGACCGGTCACCAGGACAGGCCATAGCGGGGCCTGCTAGGGGAAAAAAAGGAGAAGTCCACATGTTTAAGGGTATTTTTAAACAGATAAGTAAACTCGGAGCTTTTGTTTGATTGTTTTTTACACTCATTGAGTGAAGCCCATAATCGAAAGTGAAGAATTCGGAATCAAGAAGCCATTACAAGTTCCCACAATAGAGGAGAAGTGTTAGTCCTGTCTCCAACCTCTTCTGCCAACTTGCTATCTGACTCTTGAGTATCTTACCCAAAGTGTTCTTAGCCAGTGAGCACTTCCATTGTAAAGGAAAAACCCAAGATTAATAAGAGAGTTCAAGAGTAGTGAATTATTTTGGTGCCCCAGTTCTGAAACTCCAGAGCAGGTAGATTTGTAGAAGCTGCCAAACAGCCTTTCATCTGAAACAAGGTTTGTGTACAGTGACCCAAATCACTTTTCACCTCTGAAATACATACTCTGATAGCTGACATCTGAGAAAGCTGGCTGGCTCTCAAGAGGTGCACAATGAAGTCAGAGGTACTTGAGAGGTACTTCATATTCCTTAAAATTGTGTCACCACACTGAAGTGGGTTTGTGTGCTTGCATTTTGGCACTCACACCTGAAGGTGCCAAGCTTTGTCTTCTGCAAGACTGGAATAAATAGGTTTTTATTTCACTAACACTCATAAACTTGTTTGAGAGAGTTGGGTACAAGGTGCTGTAGGAAAACCAGGTATTATTGTTGTGGTTTCCTTATCTTGTCATAGAGCAGTGAACTGAAATTGAGTTCAGACAGGGAGAGAAGAAGGTTAGGAAGGGCCAGGTCTGTGAATAAAATACATTTAAGTATTGTGGTTTAGAGAACTGAAGTTTTTCCATCTTTAGAGCGGAACTTTACCCGCCCTATATGGAATGACTGGTATTTCCATCTCTAATCCATAAAGCCTCTGGCACTACAAGATAAATAATCACTTTAGGAAGGCTCAGAGCCGCTGGCACCATCCCTGACATTTTGGCCATAAATTTACCTTCTCCATCCTGTTATGCATCTCCTTGGTGAACTGGGGACCAAATGGTCGTAACTGGGCTTTGGGCTTCTGCCTGGTCCTTTCCCTTATGGAAGGGCACAGTGACAACTGTTGTTCATACAGTGCATTGCAGGGTCACTGTACTTCACTTAACAAATAGGCAAAAGTCCCTTTCCCAAAAGCTTACAAATTTGCAGGCTCATCCAAAGTCCTCTGGAATCCATACAAGCTCCAGATCTAGTCCTGGGATGGGGAAAAAGCAAAATGCTTGGGGTAGAGTGATGACAGTTGTGGCTTTCTTGCTACCCTGTGCTCTGAATTTAATACTTTTAGTAGTTTCCAGTTGTTAAAGGCGTTTGCATGATACTTTTTCACAGTTGGTGTTTGGATTGGTAGATGTCAGCAAGCTCTCTGCTCAAAGGAAAGTCAGCCCTGTCTCCTGAATCACCCTCTGGCCCAGAACACCTTATTCAAAGAATATTTGCCGTCTCAATCCTCCCTCTTCTGGGACATTCATCTGAAGGCACCAGCCCTTATTTTTAAATACCTGAGTGGCTTGGATGGGAACTGTAGCTGTTGAAAGGCAGGTGCTGGGCTGGGAACTGCTCCTTATGGAGGACATCTATTTTCATATGGAAGATATGGGCTGGGCAGCCTGGGGCCAGATTTCCCAGCTGTGTCTTGCCCTGGCTTTTGAACCAGACCTGGGGGACCTTCACTAGGACAAAAGGCTGAGCATCTCCTGTTAGTTAGAAAAGTAAACTGTGTACTGTCCCATCTCAGGCTTGGAAGCTGGCTAAATCCACCCTTCATTTGACGCTTAATTACATGTTTCACCCTTACTTGCTGCCCCAGGCCTGCCTTTAGCTCTGTGTTTGATTTATGGCGTTGACTCCCTCCCTGGTGCTCCAGGCAGATTCTCTGCTCTGAGAGCCTGTGGAGCCCAGTATTTCCAAGGAGATGGAGCAGCTCTGAGTGGAGGTGTCAGCAGGTGAGTGGATGAGCTGTTTTGAGCCAAATCTTAGTGTTATTGACATCTGAGACAAAAGCCCCAGTAACTTTGGTGGCACTGGGGTTTGTGGCGAGTCTGCGTGAGAAGTGACTCCAATCTATCACTAGGAAGCGGTTCTGGGAACCCTCTTACGTGTCTAATGGCGGCTTCCCTTCCTGGACCTCTTGGTGGGCAGCTTGCAGGTGCGGAGGGCAGGGGTGTCCCTGATGGACTGCCCCCGGTACTGCGCAGGCGTAGAGCAGGTGTCCTCAGTGCGGGTGCGGTTGCCTTTCAGCCACCTGGGACACGGGGAGGAAGAACACGGGGAGCTTACAAGAGGCACAGCCCACCAAGGACAACGCGCACGCAGACACGGCAGGCTGGGGAGAGGTGCTGAGCACGTGTGCAGCCTTCAGCAACCTCCTCCTGCCTGCCATAGCTTGGGGGCCCCTGAGGAGACCCCGAGGAATTAGGGGAGGGAGGATGCGATTTGTCCCGTACTTGCGCAGGTGTGCCAGCTGGCAGTTGCAGTGCCAGGCGTTCCTGGAGAGCGTCAGAGTCTCCATTTTGTCGAAGGGGAAGTTGCGGGGCAGCTGGGTGAGCCGGTTGTTCTCCAGGTGAGCAGTCTTCAGACCAGTCACACCAGCAAACGCATTGTCTGCAAACTAAACACAAAGGTTTACGCTGAGCAACACTGACTTAGGGAAGGGGAGATGTTTTCCCGGGTTCAAGACTTGAGTGCTTCCATTCAAGATTTTCAGTGGCATAAGCGTGGAGAGAGCAAGCGTATGAGGTGAAGGGAGAGTCCTGGCTCGCTGGAAGCTCCAGAAACCTAAGGGAGAGGTGTCATGCTGGTGGCTTCCTGGGTGACAGTCTCCTACCTGAAGAAAGCTACGTCCCAAATCCATGCAGATCGTCTTTGCAGCTACCTCCCTAAATGAAGCAAAGTTGGCCAGTCCTCTTTAATTTTTTGAGCCTTACTTCTCCATTCTAAAAGAAGGTATTTTCTGGGTATATTCCTTTCCAAGGCTGGAAATCCTCCCAGTGCCTGTTGCCTTCCCTGCCCTGGAACGGCTGAAGGAGGGAGTGTTTGTGGCGTCTGAAAGGCCTGTAGACTTTGGCAGTGCCCAAGGGCTCCGAGTGGAAAGTTACACTTGGCATCAGAGCAGGGTAGAAATAGAGGCAGGTTTCCAGCACCTCAGCCTCCTCCATTTTTTCTCATTTCTAGTGGGTTGTTTGCAAGGGATGCTGCAAGATCTGTATTTTCTTGATTAATGGGTAGGCTTTAAGGGAGAGCTTCCTCTGCTTAAACTTTGCCTGACTGGGCCCAGCTTTGCAGCCCTCTCCTCTGTTTTCCTTCAGGCCTCATCTCTGTTTTTTTGCAGCCAGTAGTTACTCAGGTTGGAAGGTTTCTTCCTGAAAGCAGACCCATCAGCACAACCTTTTTTGGAGTTGATGGATTAGAGATGGGGTTGTTGACAAAGAACAAGCTTCTCTTGGCCGTGACAAACCATTCCTCCCTCTTTCTCAAAACAGGGAAAAGCTTTCTCAGAAATGTAGAGGAGATTCACTAGGTCTACCAGAACACCCTCTGAGTCAAGGACCTGGGCTTCCATTTCTGGCTAGCTCACCCACTCGATCACACTTCAGACAGGACCTTCAGGGTGTGTTCAAGCTCCCTAAGCTGAAAGGCTTGACAGAGGGAAGTGTGCTATTTTAAGCTGTGAACTTTTGCAATATTCCAAATTAAGCAATGTTGGATAGGTTTAGAGCTTAGCTAAGAGAATCCCAGAGCACTGTAGCTGTTGGACAGTCAGCAGTGCTGGCCTCTGTGGGCCAAAGCTGAGCCGATCCTGGTAGGTTTTATTGTGCTGCTAGTGGATTTACTCGGACTGATGCTGGCACGCTACACAGCAGGGGTGGTAGCCTGCCCGCCCCGGCTGTGTTCTGGTTTGGACACTGGGACACTGTCTCAGCTGCTCATTCCTCTCCCAGCCCCATGAGAAGAGGCAGTATCTGCTGGTAACAGCTGCTGTGCTTCCTGCCAGAGCAGGAAATTTGAATTTGTAAAGAATGTGTAAAGAAATTGGTGAATTTCCCATTATTTAAACAGATTTAAAAGGATTACCGTTGTAATTTCTTTTGCAATGAAGAAAGGGTGTAGGTAAAGCTTGCAGGATCTGCGTTACCTTGTTTGCTGTTGATTTATGCAGTGGGTCCTGGCCCATGCAAGGCAGCCTGCAGGTGACTGGGGAAAGGGAATTCTGTGGTTCCAGAGCTGCAAAGCAGCCCGAGGGCTCTCCTTGTTCTGCTCAAGTGCCGTGTAGGCTGTGATAGCTTCACGTGGAACAGTTTTGCATTTGATCAGCTCTAAAACTTTGCAGCCATACGAGGAAAAGCTAAGGACAGTATTTTTATGAAGGAGAAAGAGCAGCAGTTAAGATGCCAGCAGCATTTAAAGAATTTGGTAGTGATTTCCTAGGTCATGTGGCCTCTGTGATTAGAAGTCTGCTAGCAGTGCGAAGTTCGCATGTGGGCCACTTGGTTATGAGGCCTTCTGAAGTTTTGAAGAGAAAGCCCTGAGCTGGCATGGGAACTTTGTTTTCCTGAAAAAATAAAAATAAAAAAATGCAAGCCCTGAAGCTGCAGAGGCCATCCCTGGTAAGTGTTGATCCAGTAAACTGGTGTCTTACCGGGCCACTGGGGAGGGAGGGAGGCATCTGGCTGCAAAAGAGCCCTGTCCACAGGTGGTCACTGAAAATAAGAAAGTCTTTCTTGCTAGATAGAGTTCTTAAACCTTCCTTTCTGGCCAATCCTTATAAATTTCTGTGCAAACCTCTGCAGTTTCTTTGGGGTATCAGAATCCTTTCCAGCGCTTAATTGACTGCTGCATAATGGTGTCTTGAGTCCCTCAAACTCTATGGTGATCCTGGATCATACTTTGGATTAGAAGATTCAGAAAGAAGAAAGGTATCTTGCTTGACTTGCCAGAAGCTGCAGACACCATCAATGAGCAGACCACGTTTGGCTAGCTAGAAATCTTGAAGGCATGCTGAATAAGGATTGATAGATACCAATGCAGTTCCTTGATCTCTGTTCTTATCTGAATATTATAGGTGGTCTTCTAGTTGACCGGATCATTGCTACCTAAAACTAGATTCCTAGACATCAAGTTTTTCAGATGCTCCTTTGATGGAATCAAGGACACTTGATTCTCTGGAGCATCCCAGCACCAGGAGTTCATCAAATTTCTTCAACACAAAACTTGCCCCCCTGGTGTCTCTACAGCTAGTATGACATTTATGCTGTAACTTTTGACTTGTGCGTGATGAGAGTGCCTGAAAACTGAGTCTACAAAAGTGATGTGACAGCATGTGGAATGTCTCCCCTAGAGAGGTCAGCAGGTTGTTTTTAAATGTTGAGTGTGGTTACTCCATCCTGGAGAGGTTAGTGCTGAGAGTGGACAATGGCTTAAATACTGGCTGGTTGCTACCAAACCGTTCTAGCTAGTGTTATTTTCCACCTGGGCAAGCTGTAACTCCAGTTTCCGAGTTTTTTGTATTCCCTGTGAAAACTCTGGTGTGCTCTATTTCTGGTGGCTTTCAGCAGGTTTGTTCTTTTACTTACAGGTGATCTGCTCACCCCTATGAGACCCTTTGAGCTGCTCTTTGTTGCTAAGAAATCCCCTGTTCATCACATCTTCCTGCACATAGTGGGTGCTGCTCTGCTGTGAAGTCCTCTCCTGCCTTACCTGGGTGCATTTTGTCTTCGGGCTTCTTGGCCAAGCATTGTCCCAGGGAGAACGGTTCTCCTTCACCTGCAGAAGCACCCTCCCTTTCCAGCCACGCAGGGTGCATCTAGGATATCGGGCTGCCATAGGGTGCTGCTCTTCTTGCACTGTGCTTGTTTGTGTTCTTGCACTGCTGCCTGGCGTTTCAGAGGTCCTAATGCAGGCAATTCCCCGAGTGCGATGCTCCTGCCTACGGATCATGCTTTCTCCCGGAAAAAGAAGGGGTTTGTTTTGCCAGGATATCTGAATGTCCCTCCTCTTCTCTAGTGGGAACAGGGCCCCTTTGTAAGATGCTGCGAGAGTTGCTTTTGAGAGAGCATCAATAAACAAACCTTTCTTTATAATGTGCAAAGTTGGAAGGCGTGGGGGGAGGTGGAGGTGAAGGTTCGCATGTCTACCTGTCTGCAGGGCACGAGTAAGAAACTGCTTCTACTCAGAGCCCCTCCTGAGGAGTGTTCCCTCTCCCAGCCAGCAACAGGCACCCAGGCCGAATGAGGGGGGACAGAGCGGTTCAGCTCTGCAAGGTGGCGGTGTCCTTCCATCCCTCGTGTCCAAGGCAGATGCTTGGCTCTCATCCCATGCCTTGTGTCTGGGATGATGGAAGGTTGCTGATTGTCCTGGAGCACCCCAAATACTTTCGCAATGACTGCTGTGACCTCCAGCTTAGGAGGGAATGCAGTGCCTTTCCAAGGAGTTTGATCAGCCCCAGATAATTTGGTTTTGCATAAAACAACACACCAGAAGGGTGGAGTACATCTCTCATCCCTCACTTGGGCTGTGTAAGGGTTTTTTTCAGCTGGCCAGCGCCTTGCTATCTGCAGAACCTGCAGGCCTGGATCTCCCCTCTCCTCTGCAAATTGGGGGCTGGACAATGAACTGAGAGCTTTGTGAAACAGAAGGGAATTGAGCCCCGTGTTTCATATCCAGAGCAAAGGGAAAGAGAAAGGACTCACCTTTTTCAGTTTCATGCTGTCCAGGTTGAGAGTCTGCAGGTAACGCCCAAAGGACTGGAAGGCGTTGTCGGGAATGACCTCAATTGGGTTGTGAGAAAGCTTCAGTTCCTCCAGCACTCTGAGCTTACTCATTGCATTCACAGGATAGCTGCTCAGCTGGTTCTTGTCCAGGTGGAGGACAGCGAGGTTTTCTACGTCCTCCAGGGCCCCAGGCAGGAGGTTGGTGAGGGAGTTGTCAGAGAGGAAGAGCCAGCGCAGGTCTTTAGCACCACTGAAGACCCCTGGTTTCAGCTCCTGGATTTTATTGCTGCCTAGGTGCAGGATAAAGAGGTTGACAAGAGGGGAGAGGATCCCTTTGGATAAGTCGGGGATCTTATTCTGGTCCAGGTACAGGTAGGTGAGCTCAGACAGGTCATCAAAAGCTCCTGGCTTTATAACGCTGATCTGGTTGTCAGTGAGATAGAGGTAGACCAGGTTCTTGAGCCCCCTGAAGGCTCCGGTTGAGATCTCCTTGATCCGTGAGCTCTGGAGGTGAAGGGACACCAGCTTTTTCATGTCCCGGAAACCGTTGGTCGGCAGAACGGGGAAATTATTCTTCTGCAGGTTGAGGAGCCGTGTTTGCTCAGGCACCTTGGGAATCTTCTTCAACCCAGCATTGTCACAGATGACGTGCTGCAGGTCTCCACCGTGACAGTGGCAGCTCGGGGGACATGCCTGCACGATGGAGGCAAGACATGCCAGTAGGCTGAGGACACTGAGGAAGAAGCCTGACCGATTCATGGTCAGATCTGGAATCGGTGTGGAGGGAAGAAAAGAAGCAGGAGGAGGAGGGAGATGGGTGGGAGAGAGAGAGTAACTGGGTTTGCAGCATGCTGAACACAGCCCTATTTATAATGTTATTAAAAAGCAAAATCCCTTCCCACAAACCGCAGGCAGCAGCCAGTTGGAAGCAAGTGGCTTTGGGAACTTACTGTGAGCTTAACCCCTTGGCACCAGGCGGAGGAATGTCCTCAGTCCTGCCGGGCTCCGCTGCAGAAGCGACTGTGCAAAGGTAGTTTTCCTCTCTGCAACAGGGAGGCAAATGGTCAGGAAGAACAAATGCGAACCTGCTCTGTGGGAAATCTCTTTGATCTCTGCTGAGCCAAGTGGGGCCCAGATTTATCGGTAGGAGGAAAAGCAACCTGTTTCGCTCGAATGGCAGCCTTAGGATGACACAGCAAGGACCACTGCTGCTCTTCGCAGCGACCTCGTGCAGAAGCCTTCAGCAGGCTCCTGGGCTGTGCGTTAGCCTAGGCTGGTTTGGGGAGAGGCATCTTTTCCTGTTACCACAGAGGAAGGGTTCTGGAGGATTTTGTCTTGCTGATTTCAAAGGAGTTTGCTTGAGCAGGGACTGCAGAAGATGGGAGAGATACGGTGTCATGCCAGTGGTCAGCAGCACTGCAGTTGCTCTTGCAATGCAAAATTTTGGTTGAAGACCTTCAGATCTAGACTGACCTAGGAGCTGGCCAAGCAGGGGAGAGCAAAGACATTGTTAATTTCTGCTGCATCTTCCCTATGAACACGGATCGCAACACCTCCAGGGCTGGTCACGGCCAGGAGACCTGTGTGAGGGGGGCTTTCTCAGCATGTCACGCTGTGGAGCAGTGGCCATGGCCTTCCACCAGGGGATGGAGCAGTGGCAGGGCCTGCAGGGAAGCGGTGAGGCTCAGGCTGGTGGATATGACATTGAAGGAAGAAGTGCCGGATGGTGGTGCTTCCTGCGAGCCTGACTCGGATGAGGTGGATGGCAACGCTCTCAAGATGAAGCTGTGGACGGGGAAAGACATGGGCATTGGTAAAGGGAAGGTGAAGTTGCAGAGCAAGGAAGTGGCTGCAGGAGCAGGGACTGGGGCCCATGGCGGTGCCCATCTTGGAGCAGCGGTTGCACAAAGTCTTGATGCAGAGGAGTGTTAATGCACGGGATCTCCCTTGCTCTTCCAGTAGAGAAAGATAAAGCAAAGCAGTTAAAAGCCCCAGTGCCTGCTCCTGTGAGTGTGAAGGGAGAGATCCAGGAGTTGCGGGGTGGGGTTTGGAAGTGGAACATTTTGAACTGATTTCCAGCCAGTTCCTGGCTGTAGCAAACAGCTGAGAGCCGAGCACATAACTGCAAGCTTGTTGAGATTTCTGCTGCTGGGGCTGGCTACAGAGCCCCAGTGGAGCTTTTGCAAAGGCGAGACAGTCTCAAGAAAGGGAGGAAATCCAAGGGCTGACTTAGGACACAGACTGGCTTATTCACAGAGATTTCTGGGTTTTTCCATTGTTGCAACGAGGAATTAGCCAGCGCCGCCGAGCATGCTCCAGACGGTGTTATGCAAACTGCCTGGCTCCTGTCGGCAGCTGCCAGTTTAAATGGTGTTTTCATTGCATGACTAATTTGGGGGAGAGAGAGGGCTTCTGGGGTGTGAATGTAGGTTCTGAGGAACCTGTGGGGCAGATGGGATTGGCGGAATGATGATGTAATGTGGGACCTCGGTGCAAACCAGGCCATGTCAGTCTTCCAATATTTGTCAGTCCTGACATGCAACGCCCTGCTGTTGAGCAGCTGGGGCCTCGCCACTTGCTTCAGCGTGAAGTCATTCTCCCTGCCTCGATCCCCTGAGAGATGCCGTTACTGTAGGACCTCCGGGCTCCTGCTGCAGCGACCTACTGCAGGACTCACTGCTGTAGTTACTGTAGGATTTAAAACTCTTTGATCAAAATAATGGCGATGCCTGGTTCAGTAGCTCCCACAATGGTTGGGCACACGCTTTGATCACTGGAATATCTCTCTGAGTGTCTTAGGACCTTTGAGACGGTGAATGAAGGGGTGTGCAGAAGAACCCTCCATGTTTTCCTCCTTTGCTGCCCCAGGTTGATCAGAACTGAGGGTGCCCCTCAATCTGTGCCATTAGTAAAGCTCAGATGGAGCTGGATGAAAGAGTGGAAAAGAAAACATTCACCTCTAAAACATCAGCATCTTCTTTCTGCTGATTTTTTTTCCTTCTGAGCAGGTTCAACTGCTTTAGTCTTACTGGAAGCCATTTGTTGAACATTCCTGAAAGCTGTGTACCAGCTCTACTGTGCAAGAGCAACTGATTAGTGAGATTTAAAATTCAGCCTGTTTCTGTTGGACATTGAAGCTAGCTAGTGTATTTGTGCTTCCTCCCTGAGTGCAGCTGATGGTTGACATGTGGCTTTCCTGTCCCCTTGCAAAAAATACTGGGTAACAGCTTGCCATTTCTGCAGGGATTTCTGCTAGCCTGGGTCAGATTGGAGCTAAAAGACGGTGAGGTCCTTGCAAACTCCATCCATAAATACATGCCACCTGTGTGTATTTCTGGAACAAGACCCCTTTCAGAGGTGAAACTGTACAGACCTCAAACCACCCTCTACTCTTCCTTCCTCCAAGGATAAATTTCCCTTTCTCTTACCCTTTATCTGTTTGAGGGCTGAGATTGCAGGTTTCTGGGGACAGGGACTCTCCCCGCATGGATGCACGTGTTGTGGCTGGAGAGGTCAGGCTCTGAACTCAGGTAGGAGCTGCATTTTCCTCGTGAGGATGCCGTGATGTAGTTGCTGTGATGCTGTGCTGGTGCAAGGTGGGAAGGTGCCCCGGCCCCGGAGGGCTCCCCGCCAGCCCGGTCAGTGCAGCAGAGGTTGGGTGGCCGCTGTGTTATTTTTGGTCCTGCTGTGGGGTGGCAGCAGGGCAGCGCTACTGGGGGAAAGGTGTCTGCTTTTCGGCTCCATTTCTCCAGGCACAAACGTTGAATAAAAGGAAGTTCTTTCCCCTAATGTTTTTGATTTCCATGCCTCGGTGAGCACATTCCTGTGGCGGGAGCCGGTTGGCATCTGCCACGACTGGCACCTCGCCTGGTGGCCGGGAGAGGCCCCTGGGCTCCCAGCTGTTTGTGTTGTGAGCTGCTCGCTGACAGCGCCTGGCCTTCCCACACTGGATTTCGCAGCCGTTGACTGGGGATGAGTCAGGCTGGCCAGCAAAACGCACAGTGATCCTCAAAAGCTTGCCTGGGCCCCGCTCCTGTCTCGTGGGTGGCTTTTGCAGTCTGGCGGCGACAATGGCAGCAGTGTCAGTGTTCCCTCTGCAGAGGCAGGATACCGCAGCGAACTGGGTTCCATCCAGCCCCGTACCTTGCGGGTCCACTGGGACCGGTGCTGCTAGGACATTGCAGAAGAGGCGGGATTATCCTGCGATCCTCTCTTTCTTAATTGATTAACAGTTCTGCAAACATTCACGGTGCCTAGTAATTTGCAGACGTTGGCCTCCCCTCCTCTCCTTCTTGGAGGCGTTGTGGGCTGAGCAAATAACTACAGTTTTTGAAACAGTATAAATATAGATGTGGGGTGTTGCTTTGGTGCTGCAGGTCAGAGCTGTTTTGATCCAACATTGGAGATGGTCTTTTCCATGTTTAATCTTTATTTTTGTTAGTATTAACAATTCTGGTGTGTAAAGACAGCTGCACACATACTACTCCGTGTTAAAATATTCCATCGCTTCCTTAAGCCTGATTCTGTAGCTTTTAAGGGGATCCAGACCCAGTTTTGTATATCAGTGCACGGTAGCAATCACCTTCTGGATGTGGCACGAGTGTATCTGGCCTTGGGGTCCAGGCCTCCTTTTTTTGGCTGGAGGAGAGCGCTCAGACCAGCCTGGGGAGGTGGCCTGGGTGCATTTGCTGTCCCCCATTTACAGCCCACGCTGGACGAGCCCTTGCAGAGCTGAGCTCCTGCCTCTCCCTGGCACTGAGTGGTGGGAAGGCAGCAGGATGGGAGAAGGTGCAGGTGAGGCTCTGCAGCGTCCCAGGGGGGCCACCCCTAGCATGGAGCATGCAACGTGCAAGTATCCCATCAGCAGCATCTGGGGCTCTGAGTTCAGGCCCAACTTGTCGCTTTTATTTTACATGCTCAAAGGGCACCTTTCACCAAGGAGTAAGGACCCAGGCTGTTTGTAGAGCTGGAGGAGGTGGTGGTGGGTGCACCTCCTTTCATCTGATGGTTTTCTTCCACTGTAGCATGGCCTCCACCCATTGATATGTTGCCAGTTTGGCTCCCCGTTGATGTCCACCCACTCCTCTCCCGTCCACCCTTCTTTTCTCTCTGACCCTAACAACTGCTGCACAATGCTCTTGGCCTCTCCTGTGAAGCTCAACCAGACCTCGCCGGCCATGCCATGTGCTCCCCTGCAAGGCACCGGGCGTCCCCAAGCAGGCCGCTGCTCTGCCGGGGGCTGCTGGCCTCTGCAGACCTGCCTGCCCGGAAGAAAAGTGGGGCTTTCTTCAGCAGAACACCACCGATCAATCCCCCAGAGACTTCTGACTTTTCCCAAATGCTGCCCAGCGGTGAGTCCACTCTGTTCCCAAAATGGGAAATTGGCTCCACTCAGCGGGAACTTCCCCGCTTGTGTCTTGGCCAAAGTGAGATCACCCCCATCCCACCCCACCCCACCTTGCAGTAGGTGGTTTCGGTAGCTGCACAAGCTATAGGAACGTGCTGTGAGAACATTTAAAATGGTAACTTCTCATACAGCACAGAAACAACAAGATACCGGACTTCCAGCCCTGTCTTTGATGGGGGCTGAGCTCTCCAAGTCTGTGGGAAGCTGGGTTTTGGGCCTGTTTCCTTCTCCAGCAGCTTTGAGCATTCAGATCCCCCCCAAACCAGTGTTTTTCTGCCTTTGCAAGACACTGTCTCTGCATGTTCCCTCTCTTTTTCCTTTTGATTCCACTTTTCCTAAGTGCACTGGCGCCCCAGCTGCAGGGAGGATGCAGTTAATTACATAGCAAAGACCTTTTATCAAGCTGTTGATAAAACATCAAGTCACTGCACATGACTTTGCTGGTTGCCGCTGGGCGGTGTTTCTGCTGGCAGGACCGTGGCAATACTTGCAAGCCTTGAGACTTCTGATCAGCCTGGAAAGAAGAGAGGCAGCTTTAACTCCAAACCGCAAGGAGCAGTTTATACAGGAGTGACTGTACAATAACAGGAGGCTAGTTTTCAGCGGCAGCCTTCTGGCCCAGGCAAGCTGGGTTGCCATTTTTGCAGTGGTCTCCTCCTGAGGCAAAGCCATTGCGTGCATCAACACAAAGCCAGCGCTTTGGGCACCTGATATTTTTGGGAACTTTTAAAGCCCCATCCAAACTGGGACTGTTTGGCAGCTCTTCGTGTGGGGAGAAATGCCAATGGGGTGGCCACCCTTGGTTTGTCCTACAAGCCCTGCTTGTTTGTGTCCTGACGTTTTGACACAAAGATGGTACTGTTGCTGTGGAAGAAAATGAAATCTCGATGTGACATAGGCTGGATGTGATCAGAAGTTGTTTTTGCAGTGGCAAAGTTGACCTGAAGGTTCAGGAATATTCCAATACAATTTGGGACAGCGGGATAGCTCCAAAGCAACGAGAGACATGCCCCCGCAGGACAGCAAAACTCAGGGTGATCTTGGTAGCAAGCAACTGAATGAGGAAGGATCACTGCTTAGTTAAGGACAGTTTGGAGCTGGCTCCTAAGGAAAGAGCTGCAGCTGACTTTGGTGGAGATATCTGAGACAAAACACTCAGCATGGGTTTAGGGATAATTAGATCCATCCGACGTGTTACACTGAGCAGGGTTCAAAGAGCTTGTCAGAGGTCCCTTAGCACATCTCTTGGGTTGTCAGTCTGCTTTCCATTGTTTGTTACACCCTCTTTGAAGTCTGAAAATCCCTATTATTTCATGGTCAATTTGCTTCTCTTTTCTGAGGCCAGTATTGTCTCCAGTGAAGCTCAGTTTCTGTACATTTTAGTTCGGTGGCTCAAGCCCTGGAACCATTCTCCAGTGTGGCATAACCAGAGGGTGGTGATGAGGGGCATGGAGTTCCTCCCCATGCACCATTCAGGTCCAGAGGGTTTTCCTCCAAGGACCTCACGCCCTTCTGCAGACCTGGCCTTCCACTCCAGTCCCAGCCAGTGTAACCCCTTCTGGGGCAATGCAGTACTGAAACTGGCCTTTTCACTGCAGTCTTTTAGCAGCAGCTGAGCGCAGGGGGAAGTGGGTGTTTTTATGGCCACTGAATGCTCAGGAAAACTGATGAGCACGGAGCTGATGAGACTTGTTCCAAGTTATGCAGTAAATAAGCGTCACGGTTGGGAAAAACCCAGGGTCTTCAGAGTCCCCTCTCTACCCACCGGATCAGTCTGCTTTCCAAATGTTTACTAAAGAGACTGGAGTCCGATTGTTTTTATTTTTAATTTTTAGACGCTGCCTTCTTCAGGCTGTTTTGCCTGTTCCGCAGTGGCCACTGTTTAAACAGTGCTAGCAGGAAATGTTTTTGAAATGTGCTTTAAAAAACAGAGTTCTGTTAAGACGTTCTTTTTATTCCCAGTTTAGACAGAGACTTAGGATTCACAAAGAATGAATCTCTTGTCAGTAGGAGCAAGTTAGGCAGCAGTTTGTTTTGGAGCTGTCCTTGTCATTGCTGAAGGCAGGACTGATCAGCTTGCTGGGCATTGGGAGGTCACTTGTAGCCCTCACAGTGGAAAAAAAAGGCTTTAAAGTCAATTATATTCTGTACTCTCACAGCTCCTCTCAAGGCCAAGAGTCCGAGCTGGGCTCCTTGCCACCTAAAAGCTTTGCTTTGACACTAGATATAGCTCCAGTGGAAATTATGGATCGTATGCAGAAATTATTGGGTGAGGTTTTCTGGACTGAATTACACAGGATGGCAAGGCTAGATGAGCATTAAGTGTCCCTTTGGGTCTTGAAAACTATGAATCTTCATGGCTATCTCCGAACTTAAATTAGTATGGGGGGTTTTGTGGAAGCGTGGTTTCATCTCGTGCTGACACGAGCCGTGGCTGGGCTGGAGCTAGAAGCCCTTAGGGAGAGCGCCACGCGTCAGATGAGGGGAGGGAAGGGCAGCAGAGCTGACGTGAGGGCTTGCTTCAGCCTCTGCCTAGATCCAGGGCACGCAGATGAGGAAAACACTATCCAAAGAGAAGGACTGTCTAAAGAGAGAAGAAATGCAGGAATACAGGAGCACCATCCTGTGTTGGTGCTGGCCGCAGGCAGGCTGCCGGGGAAGGCAGGGACCAGCAGCAGCCCCAGCAAGGGACTCGAGCCAGAGGTTCGGACCCGCGCTGCTCCCTGGACCAGGTTGGGAAGCACCCGTTTCCCTGGGGTCACTCTGGTGGTGCAGCCCGCAGCGCTTCCGCGTGGGGCTTCTGGTGACACCGGCCGTGCCACCTCTGGTCTTGAGAGCGTGAGAGTGTTTATGGGGACAAGCCACACGCCAAGGCACGGATACCCAGTGCCTGGGGTATGTGGCTGCACTCGCGGTGCACGGCACGCTGCCAGGCAGCCAGAGGAGCCTGGTGTGCCGCGGCACCCGCAGTGGCGTCCTGCGAGGGAGCTGCGTGCTGCTGCGTCCAATTAAACTGCTGGAGCGATCTGGAGAGGCAGAAAGGATTGACTCAGGGTTTGGCCAGGATCCGGGGACTGATATCCCAATACAGCCAGCAGAGTAAAACAGAAAAACAAAGGCATTGGGATTTTTAATAAGTGTTTAAGATCTTGGATTTGCGTCTCGTCAGGCATTTGATCCAGCCACAGGACTTACATTAGTGGGTGGAAGAGAAATCCTTTCTGAGCATTAAACACTGTAGGTTTCCTCCCTGACTGCTAAGCTATCATTACGTCTGGTAGAAGCCTATTTACAGTCGCTCCCTTAGGGCTGCCAGGCTCCTACCAGAGCAGTTTGTACCAGATGGTCCCTGCAGCATCCTGGAGACAATCTCCTACAGATTCCTGGCTAAGAAGAGGCTCCCACAAATCTCCAGCTCAGATTCACGCTGACCCCGGTGTAGTCAAACAAGAGCATCAGACGTTACGGCAGACTGTGCCCAACGTGAGCTCCTTCAACAGCAGAAAGTGCCAAGCGCTCCCACCAGTGTTATGTGGAGCCTGTTCGGGTTGTAGGCATAGATGGATCAGAGCTGCTCACGTGTCAGTCTGAAGACATGGAGAAGAAAGGAGCAAATACTTCCTACCTCGGCCCTTTCCTAGCCATGCTTCTCCAGCAAAGCAGCCACTGGGGATAACGCACAACACCCTGAGTGGGTTAGAGAGACCAGAAGAGTGCTCCAGCACATCCCACTGCTGAAACACAGCTTCCAAAAGCTGAAGATGAAGCAGTGCTTCCAGCATGGTGCTGTCAGCCACAGCTCAGAGCTGCCCAAAGCACTTCCTTCCTGTCCCACCATCCCTGAGCCGGTGAGCTCGACAGGCCACCAAGTCGGGCGTAAAGAGCTGGAATTTTCCTCCGAGGAGAAGTGACCTTCAGCTGAGGTGACTCAGAGCCTGCCGTTAGGATTAGCGGTGAGGGAGGTTTAGCAGCGAGAAGCTTTTGTCCTGCTGTGAGGCTTTCGATCTGTAAATGCAGCTGCGCTAAGCGTTGGGCAGCCTCGTGATGCCTGTAGGAGGGTTACAGGAGCTGATGTCTGCACAAAAGGCTCTGGAGCAAACAGCCGTGCAGCGGGGCACGTGGTTTCCCACAGGAACCCGCTGCTGGCTCCAGGGTTTTATCAAAGTGATGTCCAACGTGTCCCAAGCTGTAGAACATGCAAGGTGAACTCAGCACCTTGAGTAGATGGCTGCAAGGGCACAAAGGCAAGTTCAGTATCTGGCATAGATGGCAGGGAGTAAACAGGGCAGGGCTTGGAGAGACATACAGAGGTTAAAAAAGAGAAGGGCAGGCTCTGGCGTCCTCCAAGAAAACTGACTGGGTTGTCAGAAGTAAATGACACCCAAAGGTGTCATTCAAGGTATCTTGGGTGTGGGGGATCTGGAGCACAGCGATGGAGAAGGCCATGGCAGGCAGGTGCAGTGCTTCTGTAGCCTCCTGTCTGCTCTAGGAGTCTTTGTCACTGGCAGGAGTGACTGGAGAGCCAGGAGAGCAGAGTGCTTGACTGTGACCTGAATGACTTCTGAAAACATCCTCCTCCCAGCCACCCCCATCTCCCTTGTGGTCATCGCTAGCTTCATCTTTCCCAAGCCTGGAGCTGTGGAGTCCCCTCTCCCCTTGAGACACGTTTCTCTTCTTGTGTTTTCAGGTTGCCTATGGGACCACAGAAAACAGCCCTGTCACCTTCATGGGATTCCCCAGTGACAGCATTACCAGAAAAACCGAGACAGTGGGATACATCTTTCCCCACACAGAGGTGAACACGACCCTCCCCACTCGCTCCAGGTCCTCTGTCTGCAGCAGACCCCAGCCCACCCTCCCTTTCTGGTGCTGGAGCTGGTGCGTGCTGTAACGTTTGGCTCAGCACCCTGAAGGCCTTGCTTCTCTTCCATTGTAGGCAAAGATTGAGGATCCCGAAACAGGGAAGCCTGTGCCCCTGAACACTCCTGGGGAGCTTCAGGTCCGAGGCTACTGTGTCATGCTAGGGTACTGGGATGACCCCGCCAGAACACGTGAGGTGATCTCTGAGGATAAGTGGTACAAGACTGGGTGAGTCTGGAAACCAACCTGCTCTTCCAAGTCTGTCCTGCAAGGTGACACTGGATGGGGATGTATGTGTACGTGAAATGTTTGGCTGTGAGTTCCAAAGTAGGGAAAACCGACCAGATTTAGCCCTTGGATCTGCCAGTCCCTCTCCATGAAACTTCAGAAGAGCTTTTAGCAGAGAGCCCTCAGTGCAAACTGCTCCTGGAGACTGGAATATTTACTGTATGTGATTGTACTCCCTCCAAGAGGTGAAGGGCTGGGGGGTATGCAGCAGAGACGAGGATGGCAACAGCAGGAGTGTCCTTCCCCTGAGCCCTGGTGTTTGTGTAGATGCTGCCAATGACTATGTCTGGCTGTGGCAGGAGCTCTCTGAACTCTGCAGGAGTTTATTGCATGAGTTCAGGTGGCGTCTCACCCGTTACCCTCCAGATAGCCTGACATGGCCTCCAGACCAGGCTGGATGTGCGTACCAGTCATTCTTCCACCTAGCTGGGATAGGACTAGGACTGTGGTGTCATTGCAGGGACATTGCGAGCCTGGATGAGCACGGCTACTGCACAATTATAGGCCGTTGCAAGGACATGATCATTCGGGGAGGAGAGAACATCTACCCAGTAGAACTTGAGCAGTTTCTCCACACCCATCCCAAGGTTGAGGAGGTCCAGGTGAGTGAGAAGGAGCGGGGGTGAGTGAGCAGCAATGGTTTACATGGTGGGAAATCTGTACACAGAGATGCTTGAGACTGCTTCCTCTGTTTTCAGCTTCTCCTTTAGTGCGATATTGTTTGGCAGCTGGGAGGGACAGGAAGGGGCAGGCAGAGCTTCTGGGTCTTTCCTCTCCATCATACGGGGCACACAAGTTCAGGCAAACTCCTTGTGCAACAGCTTCACAACAGCTTCAGGTTTTAAACTGCCTGTCCACTTGCATAATGCTCTCTGAAATTCTTACTTGGAAAGTAGTCTGAAAGGACAGTTTTTACTGATAATTAATTGCTCTAAGCTCCTAAATCAAAAAAGACTCCTCCAACAAGTCCCTGGAGATGAGGAGTTAGACTTAGTTTTATCCGTTCACAAGACAGAAATGATTTGCAACGTTGAACAGCTGCTCCCAATCTGCTGGGATTGTTTTCCTCCAGGTTTTGTGCCAGACAAGTTTCCCCATAAATAAACCAGTTATTTAGTAAGTGTTGTGCTTGTGCCAGGCTAGCATCTCTCCTTGGAACAGTCCCAGTGCAGATGGGTCGCAAACCAGCCCTGTTTATGTAGTTTCTAGGGCTTTATGTCACTGCTCTGGACTCAAAAGGATTGACGTGTCTCTAGGATTCTGAGATACTGGTTCAAGGCAGGGGATAACAGTAGGGCTCTGGTGAAATACCGTGAGCAAACTTCAGAGATCAGGCTTGGGAAGCCCAACCCCTGCATGGAGTAATCTGATCTCCCGGTGTCACAGGCAGTGGTGAGCTAAGCTCTGCCACTATAAGGGTTCCGAATAATCCCTTAATTCTACCTCGTCCCTCTCCTGCCATTTCATCTGGAGATCTCAAAGCAGTTGGAGCCGTCTCCCAAGTCTCCTTGTTGGTCATGAAACCTGTTGCCTCATACTTACGGTTGGGGAAACAGAGGCACAAAGAAGGATGACAGGCCCCCGTTTTAGGTCTGACTCAGCCCTGACTCCTGTGACTTCGTAAAACCAAAGGAAGGTGCTGGCGTCTGGGTGCCCAGCCTGCTCTGACGCATTTCGTCCAACACTTGGCAAGGAAGTCCTTCCGGGAGGGCTTGATGGCGTGTAGAAAGTTCTGGTGGGATGTTTAGGCGGCTCAAACTGCCTAATGTACAGCAGCACAGCCCTGCCCCACGCACCCCACGGTGCAGGTCGGGGTTCGTGCTGTGGGCCAGCACACGTACCCTGAAAGCACAGTGAGCCTGCAGGAGGAGAGGGATGTCTCCAGGGTTTACACGTCCTTCTGTCCCAACCAGGTGGTTGGTGTGAAGGATTCGCGGATGGGAGAAGAGATCTGTGCCTGCATCCGAGTGAGAGCTGGGCAGAGCTGCACAAAGGAGGACATTAAAGCTTTCTGCAAAGGGAAGGTAGGTCTTCCACTCCTGTGTGCCCAGTTCTTCAGTCCCCTGCCCTTCCCATCACACCCGGCAGCAGCTGGGGATTTGCAAATGCAAGTGCAGTGTTATAGAGCAACTGGTGATCCAGTTCGGCCACCGCGCAGGGGATGTTACAAGCAGCGTACGGGCTGGATACACTGTTCCTGGCAGGTTGTGGAGCTGTTGGCTTTCTCTTCCCAGATCTCCCATTTCAAGATCCCCCGGTACATTGTGTTTGTGAACCAGTACCCACTCACTGTCTCGGGCAAGGTAAGAGATGGGCTGTGCTAGGGAAGAAGCCACGGCCTCCTGTGCTGTCTCCTGTCTGAGCCTCTCCACCTCCACTTTATTCCAGGTTCAGAAATACAAGTTGAGAGAGCAGATGGAGAAGCACCTTCAGCTCTGAGCTCAGGAAGGCAGAATAAAAGAGGGATAAATCAGACTTGCTTCAGCCAGCTTTACGTCTCCTTTTCACCTGTGCCTCAGGATAAGCAATGGAGGGCTTCTCTCCCTGCCATCAGACTGATGGCACTTTTATATTAATAAAACAGAAAGCCTTTTTTTCCCAGTTAGGTTTGTTTCTTTGCCAAAACAAATACTGTGGTGTGAGGAAGGGATGCTTATTTCTGGAATTCTGTCCTGTTACTGTAAGACCTTATGAAGGTTTTAAAACTTGTGTCTCTTTGAGCAACTTGGCTACAACCATTTCAGAGGACTCTGTAGGCCTGAACAGACGCTGGTAAGATATTTTTACTGATATTTCAAGTCACAACAGCCTCACATGGGGAATGCTTTCTCTGCTTGGGTGCTGTTGAGATTCATAGGTCATGTAACATTGCCTGGTGAAATGACACACCTGATAAACATGAATTTAAGGGCAGGGGCTTTAGAGAGTGAGGCTTTGCATGGGAAGTGGCTCCCTGTAGCCGGGTGGAGAAGCTAGAGAGCTAGAGCCCTGTTCCCAGGCCTCCCAGGTGCCTTCTGACCCACAAATAAGCTTCTGCAACACAGACTTGGTGTTGTTTATTTTTATTGTTTTGGACAAGACAGACAGTAAGCATTTTACAGAAATACCAAACTTCCTGTCCCATCAGAAGTGTAAAGCAGAGGATACCCGGGACAGCGTTTTTACGGGAGTTATTTGGTACCTCCCAACCATGAAACACTAAGGCGAGAAGCTGAAGAGCGGAGCTCCTCTCCCCTCCCGCCAGAAGTGTCCCACCCCAGCTGGGATGCAGATAACGTTGCTGCCAACCCTCACCAACCTCCTTTCTGTCTCCCCCCATTTCCTTCCCGAAGATGGTCGGTGACTGAGCCTGGACCTCCAAGCTGGTGTTCTCTCTGATGGGTGATGAGAAATGGCGCAAAGGGAGAGAGATGAAGTGTCAGCGAGGTCTCTATCTCGGCTCTCCCAGCTGGACTGTGGGCTCTACCCATGGAAGCAGACCACTTGGACAAAAAGACCTTGGTTCTTGCTCGCTTTCTGGAAGAAAAATGTATGAGGATGTTAGCATCAGACCCCAAAGATCTGGGCTGGTGGTGCTGTCACGTAACTTCCCAGACAGTGCCTCTCCAGAGAGTACCTCCACCTTTCCCAAACTGCTTGTGCAGCTGGTGTCAGCGTGTTCCAGCAGCTTCCCTCTGCCCATGCCGGGGTAAGTCTGATGTGTGTGAGCGAAACACAGGTTTTAGGATCCCTGTAAACTCTCCTTCCTGGAGGAGGAACTGCTACCTGGACTGCAGCAGCTGGCGTTGGTGACCTTGGAGATCAGTGGATCTCGAGGCCTGATGTCTAAGGAAGGACTTTTTACCTTCCTTTGCTTCCCCCAGCATTAACCCGGGTGCAGGACAGGCTGGCTTGTAGTGAGAGGCTTTTTTTTTTCCTCTCCCTCCTGTCTGATACCTTCCCCCTCTGTGCAGACCCTGTGTTCCCCAGGAATGCCCCGTGTACTCACCCGAGTTTGGGATCCCTCTGGTTTGCTGGTACGAACTGAAGTAGAAATCAACGCTGGCTTGTGGGGGTAGACAGCCTGCCGAGAGACGCACCAAGCTCCGGTTACAGTCGGCACAGGGGGCTGCAGACCCCCGGCGGCCCCATCCCTGCTCCCGGGAGCATCTGCGGGCACGAGCCCCAGGACAGCCTGTGTGCCCGGGGAGCAGCCTGCCCACCTTGGGGCTCTGAGCCCGGCATTGTCCCTGCCCCAGAGCCTCCCCCTGTCCCATGGCCACCTCGGAGGCTTTTTCTCCAGCAAGCGGAGCTCTCCGGCCTCCCGCAGCCCCACGCCGCAAACACTCACCAGAAGGGAAGGGATTCGCGCCGCAGCTCGCAGCATAGCCTCAGTGCATGGGCTCACGTGCAAGCTCCTGGGCTTCGGTACGGCCCATGCCTGTGTCTTATAGCACTCGCAGCAAGCTCGGAAACTCCCAGCGCGGTGAGGGTTGCGTCAGAGGTGCCTCTGAAACACCCGCTCCCGGCCTGGAAACAGGAATCAGTGGTGACAGCCTTTACGGAACTCCCTTTGTCACAGGAATTTTTCACTTCTCCCCTTCTATTAATAGTGCAAATAGAGCAAATGCAATACCTCGGCCCGTCAGCGCTGGCTTCGCCCTGCCCTGAGCGGAGACGCGCCACAGCTCCCTTCCCAGAAACACGGAGCAGGCTGCAGGGTGGAAAACCCTCATCCTCCTCCAGCAGCCCCCGAGGAGCAGCCGGGAGCCCCGGGGAAGCGGCTGCGGGGTCAGGCCCCGGGGTAGCGGGGCTGGCTGGGGCAGACATCGCCCCGTCCCCGGCTGGAATCCCCCCGGCACGCTGCCCGCAGCCGAGCAAAACCTCCCTCCTCGGGCGCTGGAAGCACCCAGCTCCGTCCTCCTCTTCCCCCTTCCCCATTCCCCTGGCCCTCGGGGCACCCGGCACCCTGCTCTGGGCACCTCGGAGTGCTTCCCCCTCCGCTCCCTGCCCCGTGCCCGGGTGTGGAAGGATGGAAACGCTGCGGGTGCCTGGGGAGACGCCGGACACCCGCGAGTTATTCACCGAAACAACCCGCAGCAGCTCCGAATGCGGGCGGGGGCTGCAGGGGAGATGCCCCCGGCCGACACAGCCCGCGGTGGCCCAGCACCGGGCCCTGCGCGCCGGCTT
>VXAA01002208.1:446067-461471 GCA_013399115.1 Anseranas semipalmata | reverse complement strand
CCAGCGGGGCAGGGCCGCAGGGAGCCCCGCGCCGGGACCCCCCCGGGTACGGGACCCGGGCCCCGCCGGGCTGCGGAGCTGGAGGCCTGGCTTGTGCGCGTGCTGTAGCTGGGTCGTTGATGATACAGCCCGGGGAATGGGGGGCTGGAGTGATCTCTTCCAAATGTATAAATTGCAGACAGCCGTCAGCAGCCCCTTTCCCTTTTCCTTCCCCTTTTTAACTGGAGAGGCCGCGTATTACGCGTATCAAGGAGATGGTCCTAGCTGGATGGATTTACAGGTCAAGGGTAAAGCGAGAAACCCAATCAATATGAGATTGCTTTCAGCTGGTTCCCTGCCTTGTGGTTGTCTGCACCGGACAGCGCCGTGCTGATGCGAGCACAATTCCAAAGGGCTTTTTGCTATTTGGGATATTCTGAAAATGCGGTGGTTTTCTATGGCCAAGTTTTGCTTAGTGATCGTGATGCAGTTGTGCGTTGAAGCTGTGTGCTTGCGCTGGGAACTGGAGAAGGAAACTTTTCTGGAATTTCTTCTGCATGCAGAAAACACAGAGTATTTATCGAATTCATTTTCTGTCACCTTGAACAAGGTGCATGAGCTGAATCCTAGTGACCCACTTTGCTCCTTGTAGCTTCTTAGAATTTGATCTTCCAGGTATAAGAGATGCTGAATTTAATAGTTCCATGTAACCTTAAAATAAGACAGTTCAACTGGAAAAACAGTTTCAGCCAGGCTGTAAGAGGGAGATGGAGCTTCCTGAGACTGAAGAGGAGATCTTTTCATCTGTATTTCAGACAAGAGGGAAAAGGCATGTGAACAACCCTTCCTGACAATTCCAGAAGAGCCAGTGCCTGTTCCATATGTCCTGCGAGGAGATGACGTCCAAGCGCTTGCAATTAAGTTGGAGGACCTGGAAAAAGTATGTATTTTTACTCATACTTCACTGAAACTTTCTTCTTCTTGTTCTTCTTTTTTTGCGTGTGCGTGCGTGTGTTTAAGAGAGGGTCCTCTACGTTCATTTAAACCAAAACCTACTGCTAGAGTTCAGTTCTCATTCCCTCTTGCCTGTCCTGCTTTTTATGACTTGTCAGATCATCAGGCTCAAGTTCCTAAAAGTAGAGGATTATCGATCCTGACATGATCTTTTCACCTGCCCTTTTGAAATTACATTTCCAACTTCCTGATCTAATGAGAAGAGTATGTTGTGTAGTAACTATCACCGCTTCCCTTCCAAAACTCGGGTCAAGCTATGTGAGTGGAAGCATTTGACACCAAGTGACACAGCAGAAAATTATTAGGAAAGCAATTTAAAACTCTTTTCCCTGTGCCAGTTATAACGTAGGATCGAGAAGAGTAAGGTAGAAACTAAACTGCTATCTCCACAGTCATGTAACATGCTTCTTTGAGGAGAAACAGTGTGTACTGATTGGACTTGTCTGTGTATCCTAGAAGGATCAGAAGGAATGAGAGTAAGTATGTAGCTAACTGCATTGTGATTGTTTATTTTCTGAAGCTCCATGCTCCACGCCTTCCCCATGATGCTGGGAGAATTCCAGTTAGGAGGAAATTCCTCATTCGAAAATATCTACCCAAAGAGACAAAAAAGAAGGCACATCTCCTAGTAGCATATCCTGTTTTCCCAAGGGCACCCAAGGAACTACTGAGTTTTTCTGGTAGGGTTAAATTTCACGTTTTGCCTTTGATTTTTGGTTTTGTGAAACCTAGCTTTAGCGACCTGTCTTGGGGTTTGGTTTTGATTTATTTGCTTGCTTGCTTGTTTGTTTTTATTGTAGGACCAGGACTGTTTGGTGATGGCTGTGAAGAGATTCTTCCTCATCACATTTTGGGAAGTCTCCAGGAGTTCAAGATGGAAGCCTTGGCCAGAGGAAACACGCAGGTTGTTTTTTAAAGTTATGAAAATGCTGCTGTGCAGCACTTTTCTAGAGGTGGAGTGTGGTGCGTAAAGTACTTTTTGATTTATTTCAGCACCTATCAAGAACAGGTCAGGCTTGAGGTGTGGTTTTCCCTGCCTTGTCCTACTCTGTGGGGAGGCTTGCCTTCGGAGAAACTGCTCCAGCAGGTTTTGAAGTCGTGTGCAGGCGGAGGTCATGGAGGGAAGAATTACAGAGGCTTCCTCTTCCATTTGTGCTTCTGCTGATGGCATCAGGCTAGCATGGAAAGAGCTGGTGATGCAGCAATGCCATAGCTTGAGTCCAGTTACTCAGCTAAATCCTTCCATTGTTTCTGAGTATGTTCCTAATGCCACATTTCTGTTCCTCTCAGAGTGATCAGGTAAAGGTGCTGCCAGTCTGAAGAATTTTTTTCTCTTCTGCTCTCCCATTTTTCATTGCAGTAGCATTGTGTGCATGGAGAGATTAATTTAATGTTTCATTTCTCTTCAGATAGCAGATGTTATTGAAGTTCCTTGTAAAGATGTTAGTGCAGCAGTTTTAAAAGAAGAACATGGAGGAGAGACAAAGAAAAAGATTCATCAGACCCCACCAACAGAGCACAAAGCTCTCCAGAACTGGCACCGTAATATGGCAATCAGGAAAAAGCAGGAGAGGTATCTAGGAGGTGAGAGGAGCTGAGGCCTTGTTCTATGAAATTCTGTGTGTACATGGGGCTGTTTGATGGCACCACAACACTATTCAGTGCTCAGAGCTGACCAGAGTTAGTCCCGTTGCCATTACTGCCTACCTCCAGGTTCTCCAAGCTCCCCACACTGCTAGTGCCGGGGCCCATAGAGGGCCCTGGGTGCTGTGGGGAGGTGAGCTGGTGGTTCTGGCTGGGGGAAGGACAGTGGACTTGATGGGGGACAGTGTAAGGGGGTTACACATGGACAATAGTAAAGGGTGTGCCCAGAAGAATTGCAGCACATTTGATATTCCTTCCTAACAGAAATTCTTCAGAAGCCAGAGAATGAGTTGTTGATGAGCATCTCAGAGGATTACAGAGAAATCCAGGAAGAACGTGACCTCATTGACCGGAGTCTCCCTGCCTTGTTTCCTGGAAAGGTGAGAGCCCCACTTCCTCTGCATCCTGATCGCTCTGTTCTTGTGAAAGTGCTGTGAATAACACCTGTGCAGATCTGTCTTTAGATACTTATCAAAGTCATTCACTCTGAGTCCTTCAGCCTAGTATGCAAGCAGAGCTTTCAGTGATTTTAAAAAATGAAAACATGAACTGTGCCATCTGTACTAGCCAGAGGAAAGTGGCGGTGTGCTTTGGCTCCTTGCTAACAAGCTGCTGTACGTGGGCAACTGCCATTTCTTGATTCTTACCAGAGTGACATGCCCTGGGCATGGTATTGGGGATGTGCCACAGTTGTCCTAGGGCCAGAAAGATCTGATAGTTTGAATTTTAGGAATTTCCATGGAGAAAGGGGTGTGGGTAAGTCGGGAAGATTATGGGAGTATCCTATGGTAAATTTTTTTACATTTATAACACTATCAAAGGATCTGCATTTATGTGCTGTATTATTTTAATATCATTCAACCCATGTGTAGCACTACATAGAAGAAAGTCTTCTTTTGTCTTTGGCAGCAGCCTGATAGAAATTTTGGCTTAGCCTGCAGAAAGTGATAATTTATAGACTTCTAAAATATCCTTATAAGCAGGGTTGGACACCACCTTCCTTTTAGCTTCTAGTCCCTGTGAAAATAGCAGGAAGCTGTTTGCTCTGCATCTCTGAAATTGTTGGTGGGAGCCTAGTTTTCTGCCCTAGGGCTACCGAACGGGAAGCGAGTTCTGGAGCCAGCCCGAGCGCATTGGAGATGAACTCACTGGCCTGATGATGACGCTGACTCAGAGAGAACGGGGCTACCCAGCGCCAATCACTCACGTGGGGAAACCCCACACTGTCCAGATGGAAACGGGTAAGAGAACCTTGCAGAGAGACGATACCACAGAAGTGGGATACAAGTGTGGAGGGAGCAGCAGAATGAAATGGTGACTTCCACTAGTACAGAGGCGCACATTATCATTGTCCCTTCTGGCAGCTGCAGTACAAGCTGCTTCCCAGTCACCTTCAGTTGGGCCTCCAGTAACTACAGAGGTAGGCTTGCTACGTGAAAGGCTGTGTTGCTGTAATTTCTGTGACGCACCCAGGATACTGCTGCAATGAAACTCATACCAGCAAGGCTGAGTGAAATAAATAGGCGTGTGGGTATGTAGATAGTGAGCTCTTTTGTGGGTATTTCCACAGGTCTGAAGCCTCCAAAGAGGATCCCTTTTCATCTAACTTGGGATAAGAGTCTTTTCCTGAAACGTCGACGGCAGGAGCTAAAATCTATCCTAGAGGAGCTAGATTTTTATAAGCCGGTAAGACAGAGGAGCAAGGATATTCTTTGCATCTCTCATCTCTTATGAAATGCTGTAGAATAACATAAAATTGCCAAGGACTGGATCTGAAAAAGCATTAAGAATCTAAAACTTAGCCCTGCAGTACTGATCTTGGGGTTTCCACGTTTCCAAAGGGCCACAGCCGTGAAAGATGTCAGACCCCGAACCAGCAGCATGCAGCTGCTAAGACCTAAGCAATAAAAAGAAGCACCAAATACTGGTGTAGGACTTTGATTTTGTGCCTTAGGGCAGAAGGAGGACACCTTTACCCCTGTGGAAGGCTTGCATCCAAAATCTGAAGGCAGTTAGCCCAGCCTCTTAAAAACTGAATAAACTTCATCTTTTTCTTTCTGAAACATGGCTGTGGGAATGACAAAGATGTGTGAAGGAGACTTTTCCCAACCATGAAGCATTTGTAGTGAGGAATGCAGTCATCTAGGATTCTCAGGAGACTTAGAGTCAATTCCATCCTCTCTCTCTTACACATTTGTTGGATACATCTAGAAACCTTTGCAGGAGTAAGATATCTGAGCTTCACTTTACTTGATTCAGTTGGTACATTTGTCCAGTATTTGAATTCTTTTCTATATTAAAAAAATAAACTGTGAGTTGGTCATTTTTCTGTATGTCCAGGATCTGGATGGACTGGAGGTGATCGGTAAAGGGCAGCCTTTCACATCTGTCTCAATGCAGTCTTTTCAACGTTCCACAACTTTTGAAGAGTTTGAGACCCTGTAAGTTTTACTTCATGACAGTAATAAAGAATTTTGGGTATGCGCTGTCAGTCTGTAGGGATCTCCTTAGCTGTTCTTATCCAGAGCAGAGAGCAGTCTCCACAGGGGCACAATAAAAGGCGTGTTCTAATATTAAAATCAGCAGATTTAGGAATCAAGCAGTTCTTTTGTGCCTTGGTGCCTAATGACTAAGGAGCAAGAATCGGAGAAGTTTTTTGAGGCCTTTTCTCCAATCTGCTCTCTATGTGGCTCCACAGCTTACATTAGGCAGGGTGGAGACTATGCTCTAAATTATCTCCATTTGGTTGTCCCTTTGCAGCCTTCCGCTTCCATCGTCAATTTGCCTTTTTTCCCTGCCCTGTCTATCTGTAATGTGCACCCTAGGGCATTTTCTTCTTATTCATTTGTACCCTCAGCCTTCCTTAGGCAGTTATCATTCTTCTCCTTATTGTTCTGGCTGTCCTGTCCTCCTCGATGGTGACAAGTCTTTAGCTGGAGTTTGTTTACCACATCTGCAGTGCTCTGTCTGTAAAGAGAGAGAGCTATGTAGAAAAGCATTAGTTACGGGATTATGTCTTACGGGGTCTTGTAAATCACCACTTGTTCTCCCACCTCTGAAAGT
Organism: Anseranas semipalmata; assembly: GCA_013399115.1. Taxonomy (NCBI): domain Eukaryota; kingdom Metazoa; phylum Chordata; class Aves; order Anseriformes; family Anseranatidae; genus Anseranas; species Anseranas semipalmata. Next base: position 455,771 of record VXAA01002208.1, on the reverse strand, counting down.
GAATTTCACTCCACGGAAACACCGTCTGTTGTTTTCTTTAGCAGTGACTCCTTAGAGAATTATCCTGAGCTGGATCCAGAAACGGTACAGGGTCCATCTTTAGATTTCTGTGGCCAGCCTGCACGTTGGATCAACTGCATCACTTCTTGCAGGGTAATTGTGCACTTTTTATTGTTTAGTTGAGCTAAGCTTGCTTGAGTTCGCAGGTCACAGCTGTACAATGAGTGTCACTCCCAGGACGGAGAATGGGGGATTTATTCTGAGCATAATAGAGTATCCCTACATTTGCTCCAGAGAGGTCTAGAAACAAAAGTGACTGCTCTGTCTGTGGTGTGAAGCTCAGATTCCAAGGCGCACTCTGTATAATGGCCGCTTCATTGGACCTGCCTTACAAGTTCTCCTACCGAGGTTCAATCCCTTGTTTGTGGTACGACTTCAGGCAAGACAGAGTAGAAATTGTTATCTTTGTCCTTCTCGTTTCCTTGTAGGATGAAGTTGGCATTGCTGCCCGTCTCACTTTTGAGACTGTGGCTGGTGAAAAAGCTGAAAGCTTCCTGAGAGTGAGCAATGATGGCACAGCTGCCATCTGGTATAACTGGAGGAGGCTTCTCCACCAGATTCCCTCCAGAGAAACCAAAAGGATGCAGTGTTTTTACTTTGATGCCAGACCAGGTATGAGAACTGCTGATCTCTGAGACCTTTGTGCGTAGACCAGAGAGCACACACTCAGGTGTTATCTGAGATGCTGAGTCTGACTAATGGCAGAGCAAGCCTGCTGGGTGATTCTCCTCAGGAAGCCACCCTGGGTGTCAGAGCTGACTCACATCAAAATAGGTGTGTGAGGCAGATCCTTTTCATGGGACTGGAAGGAAAGGAGGTTGCTCCTGCTCTGAATGTAAATGAGTGGAATGCTGAGAAGTGAATCACTTTCTGATGGCAAACTGGGCATAATCTACCAGAGAGAGTATGGAGCTTTGCTGTAAAAGGAGTGTGCAGTGGAAATAATACCACTTCAGTAAGATGGTGACTGGAGTAAATCTGGAAGGAGAAAAGTAGTTGGATGAGGTGTGATAACGAGCTAAGCTATGGGGAAAGAGTCTCATAAAGAGATGAGGACGCTCGGTGGGGGTTGGAAAAGGGCCATGTTAACCATGGTGGTTTCTTACAGACCAATGCATTTTCTCTCTAATTTCAGGTGTAATTTTGCCTGGAGAAACTAGAAAGTTTTCCTTTCTTTTCAAGTCAGAGAGAGCAGGCATTTTCAGCGAGTCTTGGGAATTTAGGACACATCCTCTGTTATTAGGAGGAGCTCTGCTGCAGGTGACCCTTTGGGGAATTGCTGTGTATGAGGATAAATTGGCTGACCTCAGAGAGAAACTGGAGGTAACCAAGCATGTAACTGAGTAAATGTGAGCTTTGAACTTAATATGCAAATAGAGGACAAGGGAGGGAGTGGAAGACATGGTATTTTTATTGCTATGCAATTAAGGCTGAGAGTGAGATGATTATTTATTTACAGAACATCTGTACATATTTAAGCAGGTTTGCTAAATAAAATGGAAGAACTCTGCAGTCTATTGTAATGTTGTTAATAAAAACGTGATTATGCCGCCTAAACTGTTCACAGTGGTCCTTTTAAAACTGAATTTTCTGTTTGTAATGAATTTCATTAGTTAGCGGGGATAGGATTGTGTGTCATACAGCATGATATCAGGTAAAGTATAAATTGAAAATTACACTATGCTTAGAAAAGTATATTTAGTTGGGGATTTTCGTGGGTCTTATTTGAAAAGCTGCTGTAAGTATTACTCAGTTTAGTGGGGTTTGCAGTTATTCTTTTCATTGTAATACTGTATAATATAACATGTTGTTACTAGTGTGGGTGTGAATTTGCTTGTGTGCTTGTGTATGGACTCACGTTGTGCTTGTTGTGCTGCCTCAGACTGACCTGGCTGCTCAAGAGGGTGCTACTATAGTAGAAGAGACTCTGAAGGAACTTCTTGTCCGAATTCGGACCCCAGAGCGCACCCCATCTCCTGTGGATGCCTATGTCACAGAGGAAGAGTTGTTCCACAGGAAGAATCCCAAGGTGAAGTTTGCTATCTAATGGGCTACACAGCTGAAATAGCAGGGAAGGAAAACCTGTGGGGCTGGTGCATCCGTGGCTTTCTGGGGGCTGACATAGCCTGCCATAGTGGCTTTAACAATTAGTTTTGTAGAGGAAAGGCATAACTCATTTTGCTATTTACCTTTCCCCTGTTATCAAAGTTGCATTATCAGCATCAAGTGGTTAAGCAGCTGCATGAACTATGGAGACAGCACGTGACTGTTCCTTCAGCCTTTGAGGAGAAAGTGCCCTCAGGCCAGGAGAGCACTGTGGAGGACACGCAGTTCCAGGAGAGTGTCTTGGAGGCTCTCCCCACTCAGAGGAGTGATACAGAGGTCCCAGACTGGAAGAACACGCTCAGTGTGACTCTGAGTCAAGTGGTGAATGTGGAGGAGGAAGAGCCAGGCCCCTCAGCATGGAACTTTTCCTTCGAGGACTTTAAGCAGGTGGTCACCCTTGTTCCCTCTAGCACAACAACAAGCTCATGGTCTTTTCGTTTTCCTTACTAATAGCCTGGCATACCCCAGCGTGAGCCCACCCAAAGGTCTGCTTCCAATGTTCCCTGAGTTAGAGATGATTTATGATGTGTGTTACAGAAAAGCACTTCAGCTCTATTGACCACACCCTCAGTGCTCTTGTAAAGAAATTCCCAAGAGAGGCTATGAGGGCTGTTGTGTGAAGAAGAAAAGAGAACCAGACAATGTAATAGATATTTTAAGTTCTTCCCCCATTAGCTTTCTGTCATCCCAGAACTGAATTGTGGGGGGCAGGCTAATCCCACAACCTCCTGTGGCTTCCCCAAGGGCTCTTCTCCTTGGAGAGTCCTTCCTATTCATTAGAGCTCTAAGGGGGCATTCACAACAGGCTGTGGATAAAATACAGACCTCCCTAGATTAAAGCAAGAGTGGTTTGGATTCTGTCAGCACGGTTTTTCTGTAGTGCTCTCTTGGAAACCTCTCTGCTGCTTCTCTGCTGTTAGAAGATTTTGCTGCTGCTGCAAGGCCTTCTAACTTGCTAGAATCCCCATTCTCCAGAACAGGAGAATCCCCGTTCTCCAAAACATGCCTGTGAAGTTGCAAAGGGGCTTACTGTGGGTGAATCTAACTGGGAGATCCAGGATTGCTTCCCAGATCTTGGGTCACCCGTGCGCCTTGGTCAAATCTCAGGCTGCATCTGAGTGTGCAAACACCCGGTGCAACCTGGTTTGAGACTGGTGTCCAGAAGGAGAGCCATGGTGTGCTCCATTGAGCTTGGGGACCAGATGACTGGGAAGGAGGACTGAGAAGCGGTCTTTTCTCTCACGTCAGGCTATAAAGTCGATCCCCAAGGAGGAGCAGCGAGAAGAAGCACTGACCCAACTCAATAAGGCGGCACTGGAGCTGTGTGTTGAACAGAGGCCAACTCAGTCCGACCTTTTGTATCAAACCTGGTGTGTTACCTTTGCAAGATAAAGGTTGTAAATGCCTTGTATGATCAACAGCCTTAGCAAGCTCTGTTGCAAGTGTTGTGATTCAGAGTGCATGTAATTATGTGAGGTCTAGAAGTCTTTTTTTTATGCTTTTTGTTTTTTTAATAGATTAATTGTAGCAGCTGTCTAGGACCCAAATGCCATTTCTTTCTGGAAATAAGTTTAGAATATTCATGTAATTTTGGGGAGTATACAAGGTTATTTCTGGCAAGATTACTCTAGGATATGTTTATGAAATCTTTGGGTAATTTTCTGTACCCTTTTACTCAGATAACTGTATCCTCCCTCATACAGTTTCTTTGTTCTTTGCTCAGGCTTTCAGACTGTAAACATACCAACAGCTGCTAGTTGCTTCTAAATCACAAGAATGCAGGTTCTTCCTGGTACATACAGCAGCTAAATGCTGATTTACCAGTGTATCAAGTTGAAGAGCGGGAGACCTAGTTTCACGGTAGTATTTATGGGTCCATATGAGCCCATTGACTTGCAAACTGTTGAGACCTCAGAGGGTTCTAACCCAAGGAAAGTAATGTAGCTTCCCTCTGCACAGATTTTTAGATGCTGGGTGCAATTTTATTGGTATAGTTGAACAGTGCAGCTTTTAGGTGCAAGGTGCCTTCACTCCTGGGCATCGGGTAAAACCAGATGGCCTTGCCCCTACCTTTCCACCCCAAAATGCCCAATTGCTGTACTGTCTCCCTTCTGTTTCTGATACTTTTCTCAGTCTCCAGCTGTGGCGTGAAACAATTGATGGTCTGGTGAGTCACTCTCTGAAGCTGAGATCCCTGCTTGGCTTGCCTGAGAAGGACACCTATGTAGATGTTCTTCCGGAGGAAACAGGTAAATGGTGGTTTTAGCACAGCAGGCAGATTCCTTGGACTGTTGGCAATCCAGAAAACTTGCTGAATTTCAACTGAAATAGCAACTTCAGCATTTTCCCCTCAAAGCTTTTATAAGAAAATGCATCAGAAAAAACAGCAGTGTATGAGATAATAATTGTGATCTGAGGTATGAAAAAAACACACGCACGGGAAGAAAACAAAGAAGCATTTTAATTTAGCTGGATTTTAGCCCTGGTTTTCACACTGCCTAACTGAAAAAATCTATCTCATTTTTAGCTCTTTTACAGGCTTGTTCTGATGTTGTCTGAGACCTGTTCGTTCCTTATTTAAACAAAATACTCTTCAAGGTCATTGTTTTTCAGTGCAGTACAGCTCAGATTAATTAAAAAGAGCAAAATACAATGCAAAAATAATATGCTTACAGTGGTGTAGGTGCAGTGGGCTTGTCTTTCTGAGTGTGAAAATGTTGCTTTGGGGTAATTGGAATTCTTTCTTTTGTAGTGGAAGTGAAGCAACCTATAAAAGGAGGAAAAGAAGACAAAATAGCCAGTAAGAGAGAAGAGAGAAGGTCAATTGGTGGTAAGGAGAAAGAAGACAAAAAAAGAACAACAAAGACTGCAGGAAAAGAGAAAGAGGTATGTGTTGGGATGCCTGCTGAAAACTCTAGCACTGGGTTCTGGGGACAGTGCGGTACATTCTGAGGCTGTGTATCCTGAGTTTGAGCTGATTTCCAATCCACCGAAAGAGGTGCTGATTGAGAGGCGCATCTTGCTACAATCTGAAAGGTGTTCTGATCTATGTCACTTTTTTTTTTTTTCCCCCTCTGTCCCTGAGTAGGAACGCCCAAGCAGCAGAAAGTCAAAAGTAAAAGATGAGAAAAAGCGGAAATCTTCCACTACATTACAGAAGGTGAAAGAGGTAGCACAACCCGTAGAAGCTGTAGATACAGATACCATAGAACCTCCTCAGGAGCAGGTGGACCCTATTTTGTTTGGGACATACCAGGAAAAACTTTATATTGAAGTGAGTCTGGCCAAAGCTTATACCTTTGTTTCTTGTTTTTGTTCTTTGCTCAAAAGTTTGAGCTGAAGCTTAGGTGGAGAAGTAAGCATTTTTTAAACTCAGAAAATTGATAAATGTATGTCCATAATTCTGTAGCAAGGTAAGTGTGAAATACAAGGTAAGATGTCCTTTATTCCAGCCTGGAATCTGTTAACATAAATCCAGGCATCACATAGCCACATGCGGGATTTCTATCTGGGATGTCGTTAGCATGCTTGCGGACTCTTCAGGGATCAGCAGAATTAATTGTATCTCGGATAATGTTAAACACACTTCATAGCCAGAAAAGTTATTACTAGAGCTACGATCTGTTAGCAAGCAGCCACTTTTATGTGGTTTTATGTGTGCGTGCCCATGTGTTTATACGCTCCTGCATGACAAACTATCTCTCTGTTCTGTCAGTCTTGTTATCAAGATTTCATCATGCATTTTCACTGCAACTGTCTTCTGTTAATTTCTGCTGCAGGTTTATGGGCTGCTGGATTCAATGGTGAGCAAAATGGTTTCTTTATTTGAAGAGCTAGAGAAAAAAGGTGCTCTAAAGTGGGAGAGTGAAGCACTTTGTAACTAGACGTAGACTTAATAAATAAATAAACATTTTTACACAGATCAAGTGGAGATTCTTCTTTCTGAAGTGATGAAGTGATTACAAATACTGGGGTGCCTCTTTTCTGACATGCTGTGATACAAGACTTGCCAGATCATCTGTTACTTCTACAGTGTGGTCACTTGCCAATAAAGAGACAAGGCAAGAGATATCACAGCCTCAGAAACCATCAAGACTAGAAAACACTGGTATTTCTGCTAAGGAAGAAGAACTTAAAAGTGCCAGTCAAGATGAGAGATGTCCTATTCTTTGTTTTTCAATCTTGCTTGGCTAGCAAGCGAGGAGAGTGTCCCTTGTACTCGTGAGTCCAAGTACCAGGACAGTAGCTTAGAAAAATCCATCTTGTTTTTGATCATGTTCTTGACTGCTTGTCCAGTCTCCTCTCAGGACTTCTTGACAGCAGGCTTCTCTGGCGCATTCAGGATCTCAGTGAAAATGCACTATTCCAAGGGATGTGCCACCTTGCCTTTTCTTGCACACAGAACTGTTTCTTGTGCTGATCTTGCGGTCTCTTTCTATCCAGCTTAATGTACCCATGTCCCATTCTGAGCCAACTCTTACTCTCTTACTTCCAAGACTAATCACTCTTGAATTAAAATAAGTGAAATTCAGGCTATAAATATAGAGAGCACGGTTGGGCCTTGCGTTAGAACCACCCTTCCTGTCTCTATCAGCCTGCGCGTACATCTGTGCTTATCGCCTCTTTGTCTGGGTTTCCTTTCACAGCTGGAATGGGGCTTTTTGTGGACTCTGCAGCTGGGGTTGGGTTGAAGCTGACTTCCAAGGCAGAGTGAGCTGGGTGCAGGGTGTCCCTTGACCTGGCACCGTACCTGGGTGAAGTGCAGCCTTCCTGCTCAAGCAGCTGGACAGCATTCCCCAGAAAGGCTTTGGCCCTGTAAATAAATGACATCAATGCAGATTATTAATTTAGGTTCATGATACCTTTGAGGTTCTTAGACAGCAGATTCATATCCGTGCTAAGCATTACTGTTACAAATTCTGTACATCGCTGCACGGTTACACCAGGCTTGTGTGCCTCAGGCACGTGCTGTTTTACATTGGAAACCACGCCGACACGCGTCTCAGAGCCACACGTAGTACAAAATAACTCCTCCTTGTGCAGAGTTGTTTTTTGTTTCTCGTTTTAACTCATGTGCTGTCTCTGGAGAGAGTGTCTATTCTTCCCCTCAGCTCCTGGCAGTACCATGGCAAAGGGCAGCTTGTTTTGTTTTGCTGGCCAGGTGAGGCCCTTCATGTTCCAAGATGCTTTCTCCTAGCAGGGTGAGGAGAAGCACTTTGGCTTCTCTGGAAGCATGGGGCCTCTTCTGGCTTAGCGGGCCCAGAGCCACAGAGGGAATGTCTCTGCTCAGCATTACGGCAGTGAGGATTTCAGCAACATTTTGAGAATCAGAGGGGAAAAAGGCCTGAAGTTGGGGTGTGTCTCACAGGCTCTGACAATAGCTCCTGCCTCCCTGGAGATCATTATCAGCTTGTGAATATGCCCAACTCAAACAGCTCAAGCCATCTGTCTTCTAGACAAGAGCGAGTCTGCACGTAATAGAGACAACGTGATTGTCTCAAAGACAGGAATGCCTTTATTCGGTAGTCTCACCTTAAAAGATGGCAAAGCCTATTTGCAAGCCCCATGCATGCAGTCCAGCCTATAGAAGCAGGCTCCATATATACCTCTGCTCTCAGAAAACCTTGTTAATAAGAAAAAAGATAGATAGGAATTTAATTTGTCACCTACTAAAGGATGGAAGGATGCCATACGCTGTTCTCTCCTTCCCCTTCCAAGGGAGGAGCCTGGTGGCACAGGGCTGGTGGCGTAAGATTTTCTGCAAGGGAGAATGAACCTGCGTGCTGTGGATAGTCCACTTTTTGTCGTAAATATTGCCAGTGCCTCTTACAGCCTTGGACAAGAACCTCTTGGAGGACAATAAACAAGCAGAGCACAGGAAGGGGTGGGCCAGGCCAAGTGCAATATTCTGCTCTCTGGCTGCTCTGTCTTACTCTGAGCCAGCCCCGCTATTATTTTTTACATTGATTTGTGCAAGTTACACAACCGGAAACGTGGTGAAATTAGAGCAGGCTTCCAAAGAACACCCTTAGAAACAAGTACCCGTCATTCACCGGCCTGGTGTGAGCTGAGCTGTGGGTTCTGTCTTCGGAGTGCAGAACCCTGAGAGCGGGTCAGCCCTGCCCGCTGGAGGATGCGTGGGTGCTCCGGTCCCCATAGCCCCAGTCCTAGCAAGCCGTCGAGGAGAGCATTCCCTCTCCTCCCCCAAACGTGGGCATTATTTGTATTAGTGTTAATAATTTGCGTTGTTTGCTCCATCACCGAGGTGAGCGACCTTCCTGGCCTTGTGAGTCACATACCAAAACCGTCAGGTGACTCGGGGCCTGAAGACACCAAAACTGTTAGAGAGGCCGGGAAGGGGGGTTCCAGGAAAGTGTTGCGAGCGGAAGGTGACGGCACGTTCCCAGAGGCTTCTCCCTTGAAAAGGGGCCCGGGTGAGCAGCCAGCTTGCACCAGGGCTGAGGGAAGTCAGCTTTAGAGCCTTGCGGGTTCATCACTTCCTACAGCAGGGATGTAGACCACCCGACAACCCCCATGTTCGTACAGCTCTGCTGCTGCTCGTAGGGCTTTCTCCCCATGGAGAGGGAAAGCCGGTGCCTGAAGCTGGCTGCCTGGGTCCTCTGCCGCAGCTGAACTGGGGAAGGAAAAGACCCAGGTCTGGGGCAGTAGGAGGCTTTCCTCTGGCTTGCCCGAGCTGGGATGCTCTCCTGGCTGACCCGGTTTGGATGCGGGAAGCGCTCTTCCCGCCTGCGGCCGGGAGCGGGACTGGATGTGCATTCAGCTTGCGCGGCCACAGCCTGTCGGGAAAGTCACGCTAATGAGATCTGCAAAGCCCCTGGCAGCACGTGGCCTCCCTGCTGGCTTCTCCCCGCCACCCAAGGCGGGACCGTCAGGGCCTGGGGCGAGATGAAGCTGCTCCGCGCTTTGTGCGGCGGGGGCAGCAGCAGGAAGGCGCGATCCTGCTCCAGAATGCCTCAGCACCCAGGAGATGCTTTCTATTATGGAAAATGCCAGTGATATTAAAAAGATTATATATATCCATAATACTTGAAGGCCTGTCACTGATTAAAATGGAAGGCAGAGGCCGGGAGAGTGGGGGTGGCACTGAAGCAATCGAGAGACATGACTTATTTTGTAATGTCATCTGATGCCTCCCTCTCTCCCCGAGCCAGGCTCTGGGAGCTGTTCAGAGCAGGGGAAGAATCCGCTCCAAATTTAGATCCGGGCAAAAATTTTGATGAACTCAAATTGCAACGGTGGCCTTGGGTACCAGAGAGGGAGCTGCATTGCTGGGAGGGGAGCGGGGGGAGAAGGGTCAGCATCATTCAGAGCCGCTTCCAAGCCTGGGGATGGCTGGTTTCTGTCTAAAAAAAATGGGGGGAGGGAAAAAAAAAAAAAGTAAAAAAAAAAAAAAAAAGCGAGCAGCGCCTGGCTGGCTGCCAGCGAGGGGCAGTGACTGAGCATTTATAGCATCCCCGCCTCCCGCATGCGGCGGGGCAGGGGCTCGGCGCCGCATCCCCCGCGGCCGGCAGCGCACC
>VXAA01002208.1:411915-436178 GCA_013399115.1 Anseranas semipalmata | reverse complement strand
CACCCCCGCCCCAAATCCCCACACCCTGGTGCCCCCAGCCCTGCCCAGCACCAGGAGGGTCTCGTAGGTCCCCTCCCGTCCCCTTGCCACTCAGAGCCCATGCCACCCGGCTGCACCCCGGGTCCTGTGCCCCCAAAGTGCCTGCCCTGGGGGTGCTGGGGGGGGCAGATCCACAGCAGTTGGGGGGTTTGGGACCGGGGTGGAGGTGGCCGCCCCTGCCTGCGGTTCCCTGGTGCTGCCGCCCTTTGGGCAGGGGGCGTGCGCAGCTGGGGGCAGCATCACCTGCTGGGTGCTTGGGGACATCCTGGAGGGGCTTTTGCCAGGCCGTCGAGGGTTGTGGCACGCAGCGTGCTGGGGACACGTCACCCCGCAGCGGGCACCCGGATTGCCAGGGGTGTTGCGGTTCTCCCCGGGGGCTGCGAAGAGGAGTGAATTAACGAGTGCGTTAACGAGTTCTGCATCGCAGGTCGGTGTTTCTCGCGGGCAGCATGGCCATGGCCATGGCCACGGGGGGGAGAACCAGCCAGCCCGGCCTCCCTCGTTACACCAACCGCCTGATTAACGAGAAGTCCCCCTACCTCCTGCAGCACGCCCACAACCCCGTGGACTGGTGAGAGCGCGTCTTGCCTTCCTGCCCCGTCCTCTGCAGAGTGCGTGGGGCGGGGGGGCTGGCGGCTGCTGCTCTCCAGCACCCAGCAGCTTCTCGGGGAGCTGCAGGGCAGAGCCCGGCTGCTGTGCCCCCGCTGCTGCCTTCTCGTCTTCCCTCTGCAGGTACCCGTGGGGTCCGGAGGCCTTTGAGAAAGCAAAGAAGGAAAACAAGCCGATATTTCTATCAGGTAACGGGCAGCTTGGCGAGCGGGTATCCGGGCTGCACGCCTGGCTCGTCTCCGTGCCCCCCCCTGCAGCGCCTGCACCTTGTTCCCAGTGGGCTACTCCAGCTGCCACTGGTGCCACGTGATGGAGGAGGAATCCTTCCGGAGCAAGGAGATCGGCGAGATCATGAACGAGAACTTCGTGTGCGTAAAAGTGGATCGCGAGGAGCGGCCCGACGTGGACAAAGTGTACATGACCTTCGTGCAGGTAGGAGAGGCGCGGGCAGGGCTGGGGCAGGCTCCGACCGTCTCTCTCGAGGTTCAGAGCCCTGTTGCGGAAGAACCAGCGTGCGGGGTGGGCTGAGCCTCTCTGCGCGCCCCGATGTGTCCTTCAGGCAACCAGCGGTGGAGGTGGTTGGCCGATGAGCGTCTGGCTGACTCCGGACCTCAAGCCCTTTGCCGGGGGGACGTACTTCCCCCCTGAAGACAGCGCTCATCGCGTTGGCTTTCGGACTGTGCTGCTGCGCATCGCAGAGCAGGTACGGAGCAGGCGGTGCTCGGGCAAAGGGGAGCAGAGAGATCGGTCCGGGGGTGCTGGGAGAGGAAGCGTCTGAGAAGCAGCGGCACAAAGGACGTGTCGGAGCTGTGGCTGGGCCGGGGATGGGTTTGGACTGGTCTGGGGAGGGGGCCGAGAACCGAAGGTGCAGTTTGGTGCAGTGCGGGAAGCAGAAGGAAAGGCAAGAAATGGAAGCGCTGATTTTCTCACCGCGTCTCAGTGGAGGCAGAACAAAGACGCCCTGCTGGAGAACAGCCAGAAGATCCTGGAAGCGCTGCTAGCCCTGTCCCAGATCCGCGTGCAGGGCCAGCAGTCCCCCCCCAGATCCGAGGAGGTGATGCCCACCTGTTTCCAGCAGCTCTCCAGCTCCTACGACGAGGACTATGGTGGCTTTTCCGAGTCCCCCAAGTTCCCCACCCCAGGTCAGTGCAGCCCCTGTAGCTGAGCCCTGCCGGGGGGCAGAGCCCACCTGCAGCCTCCCGCCCCGTCCCTGTCTTTCAGTGAATTTGAATTTCCTCTTCACGTACTGGGCCTTGCACCGAACGACCCCAGAAGGGGCCCGGGCACTACAAATGGCTCTGCATACCCTCAAGATGATGGCTCACGGGGGCATTCATGACCACATCGGTCAGGTAGGAGGAAAACCTTGGGGATAAACCCCCAGGAATGCCCAGGAGGTGGGTGCTGGAGACGTGTCCACTTGGTCTTTGCAGGGGTTTCACCGCTACTCCACCGACCAGCACTGGCACGTCCCTCACTTTGAGAAGATGCTGTATGACCAGGGGCAGCTGGCGGCCGCCTACACCAGAGCCTTCCAGGTGCGGCCGCCGGGCCCCTCTGCGCGTGTCCCCCCTCTCCGCAACCACGTCCTGCTGCCTCTGACCGTGGTGTAAATCCAGGGCTGCTACCCAGTGCTTGTAGATTTCTATCAGAGATCTTACGCTGAACGCACCCCGTGTTTAACATCCCTGCACTTACAGATGTGCTGCTCCCCTTTGTCAGCTCTTTACATCAGGGTCTGCTCCCTCTTGCTGTGTCTGTCCCCCCCTGCCCATTGTAACACCGCGGAGCGACACCCACCTCATCTCTCCCGCAGATCTCCGGCGATGAATTCTTCGCCGATGTTGCCAGAGACATTCTGCTTTATGTCTCGCGGGACCTGGGCGACCAGGTAGGTTGTTCCCCGAGCTGGACCAAACAAGGGGTCACTCACCCCATCCGCGGTGTGGCACAGGGCTGCAGAGCGGCGGTGCCGTGCCAGTGGCTGGGGCATCTCCGCTGCTTTTTCCCCAGTCCGGAGGTTTCTACAGCGCAGAAGATGCCGATTCCTACCCGACCGCCGCATCCAGCGAGAAGCGAGAGGGAGCTTTCTGCGTGTGGGCAGCTGAGGAAATCCGGGCTCTCCTCCCCGACCCTGTTGAGGGGGCTGCGGAGGGGACAACCCTGGGAGATGTCTTCATGCACCACTACGGGGTAAAGGAGGACGGCAACGTGAGCCCCATGAAGGTGAGGGAGAGCGGAGGCCTGCCCGGCACCGTGAGCATCGGTGCGCACGGGGGACATCAGAGCTGCCTGAGGCACGTGGGTCCAACCCCTGCTTGGCCAGGCGCTGTTCCTACAGCAGGGCTCTCCTTGCAGGACCCCCATAAGGAGCTGAAGGGCAAGAACGTCCTCATTGTCCGGTCCTCCCCGGAGCTGACGGCCGCCCGCTTTGGGCTGGAGCAGGAGCAGCTCGGCGCCCTGCTGCGGGAGAGCCGGCGCAGGCTGCGGGCAGCCCGGGCGCAGCGGCCGCGGCCCCACTTGGACACCAAGATGTTGGCCTCGTGGAACGGTGAGCGGGGCTCTGGGGGGGCCGCAGCCCCCGTGCACATGGGGTTGCTGCGGGTTTGGGATGTTGCTGTGTTGTTTTTTTTTTTTTTTTTTTTTTTTTCTTTTTTTTTTTTTCCCTTTTCTTTTCTTCTTCTTCCCCTATTGCCAGCAGAGAGCAGCAAAACTCTTTCCATGGCGCAGGCTGTTCGGCAGGGCTGGGAGGGGATGGAGCTGGGGGCTCAGGACCTGGGGGGGGCCAGTTTCTGTCCGAGCGTCCTGCAGCGGGTGGTAACCGCAGTATTGCGGCTCCCTGCAGTACGTGCCTGGGTCTGGAGCCTGAGCTGGAGTTACAGCACGGAGCCAAGTCCTGCAGACAGTCAGGCTCTCTTAAGCCCAGTTTCTGCCCATGAGCAAAGGCTTAGCTCTCGCTGGCCTTTCCGTGCTCTTCCTTTCCCTTCGGCGATAGCGAGTGACTTTCTCAGTGGTTTGAAGCGAGTGGAGATGATGACCTGCCGTCAGCCTGCCCTGAATGTCAGGGAGGATGAGCTTCACGCTGAGCATCCTTTAAAGGAAAATGAGTGACAGCCGCCGGTCCCTTGTGCCGCAGCCTCTCTGAGCCTGTCCCTGTGCCCACGCAGGACTGATGATCTCGGGCTTTGCCCTGGCTGGCGCGACGCTGGCCAAGCAGGAGTACGTGAGCCGGGCAGCGCAGGCGGCTGGCTTTCTGCGCAGGCACCTTTTCGACCCAGCCAGCGGGAGGCTGCTGCGGAGCTGCTACCGGGGCGAGGACAACGCGGTGGAGCAGAGGTGAGCAGTGGTGCAGAAAGTGTGTCACCAAGCCCACGAGCTTAAGGCCAAATCCTTTCTGTTCCTCGTCTTCGGAGCTGGTAGGAGCCTTCCCGTGCTGCTGCTAGACCCGCGCTAGCCCGGGGCTGGGTCGTGTGATGAGTTGGCACAGCAACTGCTTGTCTCAGGCTGAGCTCGGGAGGGAACCAAGCAAGGTGGCATCTCCTCACGCACCCGCGGCATCACAGGCACGGGTGGGGAGGGTTTACTCTGCCCGACCCGCTGGGTTGCAGACCCTGATGTCCTTCCCCACCTGCTGTTGCAGCGCTGCCCCCATTCAGGGGTTCCTGGAGGATTACGTCTTCGTCATCCAGGCTCTCTTCGACCTGTACGAAGCCTCGCTGGACCAGGGCTGGCTGGAGTGGGCCCTGCAGCTCCAGCACACGCAGGACAAGCTCTTCTGGGACCCCAAGGACTTTGCGTATTTCTCCAGCGAGGCTGGCGACTCCTCTCTGCTCCTCCGCCTGAAGGACGGTGAGCTTGGGGACCCGTCCGTGCTCTGCACACCCTGGGGAAGGAGGGGGCGATGCCAGGCGTTGGGCTGACGGCGATGCCATGTCTCCCACAGACCAGGATGGAGCAGAGCCCACCGCCAACTCCGTCACCGTCACAAACCTGCTCCGAGCAGCCTGTTACTCCGGCCACATGGAGTGGGTGGAAAAGGCCGGGCAGATCTTGGCCGCCTTCTCCGAGAGGCTGCAGAAGATCCCGATAGCCCTGCCAGAGATGGCCCGGGCCACCGGTGTCTTCCATCACTCCCTCAAACAGGTAGGGGCTGGGGCTGGCGTGCTCACCTCCTTTCTGGGTGCGAGGCTGTGTTGTGGGGCCACCAGAGCCCGCTGGGACTGAACCTCTGCCGTCCGCGCTGTCTCTGGACAGGTGGTGATCTGTGGGGACCCCGAAGGAGAAGACACGAAAGAGATGCTGCGCTGCGTCCACTCCGTCTTCAGCCCGAACAAGGTAGAGAAGCCAGCCCTGTCCTTGTCCTGTCCACGCTCCCCGTGGCCGCTGCCATCTCCTCAGCGCAGGGTAGCATCTGTCCTCCTCCTCCTCCTCCACCCTGCTTCCCTCCTGGGGACCCTCCCGTCCTCTCCCACGTGTGGCAGTGGCAGGGGCACGGCTGAGCCCTGCGCTGCCCTTGCTGGGCAGAGGGGTGGCAGGGGACGAGGGGACGCATGCAGCACCAGGCCAGATCCGTCTGTGCCCGGTGCGGGGCTGGGGGCTGAGCTGCAGCATCGGGCTGGCAGTGGGACCAAAGCACCAGTAACCCTCTGTAACCCAACTGGGGTGAACTGGGGCGGGCTGAGCTGCCAGCAGCAATTCCCTCGCCTGTCCTCACGTCAGCACAGCCCACGGAGGCTGTCCTTCTCTGCGGGAATGCCTAGCGGTGTTTGGTGGCGGTGGCGGCGGCACGGTGACCGGAGCCTATCCGTGCGGGATGCAGCACCTCGTCCTTCCCGCACCGTCCCCATCCAGCTGCCCTGCAGCGTGCCCTCGCTCCCTGTGCTCATGCGAGCCCTGCTCTGCTCCGGCTTTATTCCTCTCGCTCCCTTGGAAGGATTACAGCGAGTGACCCAGTTTGCAGGCACGGAGAGCACCGTGCTGGCAGCGGGAGCCCGGTGCTGCTGCGAACGCCCTGCTGCCTTTCCTGCAGCCGCTCCAGCTGCTGCTGCCCATCTGAGTGGGCTCCCGGCGGGGGGACACAGCCCATGGCTTTGGGGGCTCGAGCAGAGCAAGGAGCGTGGCAGCATCCTCGCTCGGGGGCTGCAGCTGGGCATGGGCAGGACGGGGTCCGGCCCAACACGTGCCGCGAGGTGGGGACCCAGCAGGAGCAGCCTGGCTGCTGCCTGATGCGCTTTGCTGGAAAAAGGGCTTTTCCTTCTTGCTCCTGAACGTGGCAGGAAGATCTTTGCCGGGTGCAGCCCCAGAGGGCACGTGTCTCTGCCTCCCAGCGTGCAAATGCTGTAGGAGCTACAGGACGTGAACTCGTCCTCCAGCCTGCCTCCGCTGTGCCCATTCCCGCAGCGCACGGTGCCTGTGCCGCTGAGCCCGTCTCCGGCAGATGGGATGTCACAGGCCTGCGCCCATCGTGGTGACAGCTGCTTCTCCCTGCTGTCACCAAGGCCGGGGTGAGAGGTCTGCTCTCCTCAGTGTCATCCGGGTGTGATGGAGGGTGACAGGGAGACGGCGCCGTGGAGCCGGGCTCCCCCGGGGCTGCCGTGCTGGGACTCGCGCAACGCCACCTTCGGTGCCCAGGGACAGTTTGGGCTCCAGCAGTGGGTTACAGCTCCTTGCCTTGCGACCGTGACGGACGGGGAGAAGGGAGCCGGGGCTGGCGGCTCAGCGCCGACGTGGGCGCGTGGGTCGTGCCTGGCACCTCCTGCCACCCGTCCTTCCCTGGTGCACAGGGTAGGAGGCACGGCTGCTCCTTTTCCCGCCATCCTCATCCTCTCCCGCTGCCCTTCATCCCTCCTTCCCCACGCCAGCAGCAGCCCCAGGCGGAGCAGCCCTGAGTCACCGCCCTGGGGACGCAGCTGCTTTGGGAATCGGGGATGCGGAGACGTCAGCGCCGCGTCCCCGCCGCCCCCACTCCCCGGTGCCGGCAGGGCGCTGGGGGCCAGCTTCGTCTGCGGGAACACAAACAATTAATTAGGTCGCTCCAGTAATTAATTCCTTACAAACCTCACACTGAAATCCTTGCTGTAATGAGAAGCCGATGATAAAACGGCATTGAGGGCGCCGGAGTCGGTAAATTTAAACCGGCACCCACGGATGGAGGAGCCGTGGGCCAGGGTGCCGGCAGTGATGCTGCCTGAGCTGAGGACCCAGCTTGTTTCCCTGTGACACTTCCAGGGCCATCAGCGTGGCCGGATGCCACCTGCCCATTAGCTGGCATCTGCCTGGCTGTGTTCGCCCTCGAAGCTGGGGTGCTGGTGGCAGGATGGGGCCGGGAGGGCTGGATCCCGCTCCTGGTTGAGATCCCTGCCCTGTTAATGGTCTTTAGGGTAATTATGAAGGATCCCATTATCTCCTCAGCTGCAGTGTGCGAGCTCCCCGGCTCGCCTTTATCCTGGCCCTGCAAGAGGACCTTAGGGAGCTTGTGAGAAAAATGAATAATGAATTTCAGATTGGACATGAATTGGTAATTAATCACTCCTGGAATTAATTCCAGACAAAGGCAACGTGGGAGGAGGGCAGGGAGAGCGGGCTGAGCCGGAGCTGGGGCAGGGCAGGGGAGATGTGGGGCGTGTGGGACAGGACGGGCGAGCTGCAGCAGCCTTTGGCCAGGGCTGGGGACACGGGGACCGCCTGGGGACGCGGGGTAGGGGCAGCCCGTGCCAGGCACAGGGGCGGCTGCGGGGGCAGGATGGCGACGTTCGGTGTCAGCCCCCCGTGGTGGCGGGGCGAGCGTGTCGGTGCTTGGCCGTGGGTTGGGACAGACCGAGCTCGGTGCCGGGCTGCTGCTTCCAGAGCCCGTGGAGGGACTGCGTTCGCTCCCTGTGCTGGGGCCAGGCTCCCGGCCTTTCCCGTTATTAGAGCACAAGGCCTGAGGCTTTAACAAATGTTTTCCTTCTCAAAAAAGCTAATTATCACTGCAGCCCTGTCGTTACTCCTGCCTGGTGCTACCGTGTCAGCTGGGAGAGCCCCCAGCCCCTTGCTGGCTGGCGTCTGATTTTTTGGGAAGCATCTGGAGGGCAGGAGGAGCTGGGCTGCAGGATGGGAAGGGGCGATGCTGCAGCCGGGGGCTGTCCCCAGGCAGCTCCCCGTGGGACAGGCGGTGGGGACGCGGCCGCAGCGGAGGGGCTGGCGTGGGTCCCTCGGCTCCGTCCCTCCCGTGTCTGGGTGAGCACGCCGGGGGGTGCTGCGGGGAGAGGGGCACCGGCCGGTGCTGGCTGCGCTCCCCAGCTCTCACGTTCCTTCTCCGCCAGGTGCTGATGCTGGCAGACGGAGACAGCGCCGGGTTCCTCTACCGCCGGTTGCCTTTCCTTAAATCCCTGGAGAGGAAAGACGGGAAAGCCACCGCCTATCTCTGCAGCAACTTCGCCTGCTCCCTGCCCGTCACCTCGCCCCGGGAGCTGCGGGGGCTGCTCTGCCCCTGAGCCCCCCCACCCCGGTGCCCCCCTGCTGGGTAGGTGGAATGGGGTGGGGGGGGCATCAAAGCCACGCTGGGCACAAGCTGCTTCCCGGGTGGGTCCTGGCCACGGCTCAGCACCTCCTGGCAAACGCCGGGACCCGGGAGCGCCTCGGCAGAACTTGTGGCTGCGGGTGAGGACAGATCCTGTCCCGGGGGGCCGTGGGCATCCTGGGTGCAAGTGGGAGCTGCCGTGGGTGGAAGCGCGAAACGTGGCCCCTGCAGCAGGCAGCGGGGGGAGCCAGCCCCTGGCTACCTCGTGGGGGCTCAGCCCAGGCTCCCCAGCGCCCTGGACCCACCTGGGTGCTTGTGGGGGGCTGCACAGCCCCACCGGCGCCCACCTCCCCAGCGCCTGCGCTTGCCTCTTCTTGCAGAGGGAAAAGAAAACAAATTAAGTGTAAATCCCAGTGTTAACGCAGGAGTCAGATGCGAAAACTATTAGGGTTCCTATAGCAACCCAGGGTAACATTTTCAAAAGCACCTGGATGACTTGGGAGTCAAGTGCTTTTGAAAGTGTTACCCGTGAAGACAGCCCCGGTATTTTTCCATTACGGGGTAGGCTGTAACACACAGAAGTTAATCTGTAGTGCATGCAAAAAACCTGCTGATTCCCACGGCTGAGGAAAATTTGCACCGAGCCCAAGCCCAAGCACTTCCAAACAAGCGTCCCGCCCTGGCTTTGCCAAGGATGGGGAGGCACGGCGCAGCCTGAGACAGGGGCTTCGAGGTCTCATTTGCTTTGTAAAACGCCGGGCATGCAGTGCCTGCGTCCCCTCGGGGCTGTGACAGTGACCACTTTGCCCTGGCCGGGTTAGCAGGGGGCCAGCAGGGAGGGGTCCCAGCAGCAGTCGGGCTGGAGGGTACGGGGGTGGACGGTGAGGTAGGTTGGCCAGGGATGTGTTTTCGGGTCATGGGTGCTGCCCCCATCCTGGCACCTACCTCTGCTTGCAGAAAGTGCCAATGGCAGCCAAAGAAATAACCCCAAAGTGCCTTTAGGCCAGCGGTTGCGGAAGGGCTGGTTTGCTCTGAGCTTTCCCAGCAAAGCCGAGGCTGGACTGAGGGCCCCATCCTGCTGATGCCCGCCCCGGGGCTGACACTGCTGCGCTGGCGCTGTCCCATGCTCGCCCTCCCTCCCTACGAAGGGATTTTGGGAGATGGCAAAAGCCAGCGGTTGCCTTCAGAGCTTTCCAGTGGGTCGTGCCAGGGGTTGGGGTACCCGGCCAGGAGAAACGCCTTTGAAGTCAAAGAGGAATTTTGCACCTCATCTCGTGAATACTTTCTATGCTTGTGGAAGAGGAGGGTTTTTTTCCCCCCCTCCTTTGTTTTAAGAGCTGAAGTGTTTCTGGAAACCCAGATGAAAATTGCTAGCTTTGACAGATGGCTGGTTGTGTTTTTTTTTTTTTTTTTTTTTTCTTTTTTGGTTGTAGTTTTTTAACTTGGCACCTTTGCTGCGGGGGTTGATGTGGCACCCCAGACCGGCGCTTCCCATCCTCACGAGCGCCTGGAGCAGGTCGGTGCCACATCCATGCTAGCAGAGCATCTCCGAGAGCTGGGGAGCTCGGGGCTGGGGCTGGGGCGACTGCTGAGCCGGTGTGGGTGCCCGCCAGCCTCCCGGGGTCCGGGCACTGCGTGCCTTTCTCCCGCACCCTCCACCAGCGGGGAGGCTGGGGGGGACAGGAGGCAGCATCCTGCACTGCCCCCGCTTCTCTCCAGCTGCAGAGTTGTCAAAAAAAAAAAACACCTACAAAATGCATTAAATAGCCCCCGTGTGTTACTTTTTCCCCGCGAACACTTGGTTTTGTCATTAGGCTGCTCAGGAGGGAGCAGAGGTGCCAGCAAGACAGGGAGAAGCGGGGTTTCTCTTCCTTTTTATTTATTTTTTAAACTATCAACATTTTAATGTCTCTCTCTCTCTCTCCCCCAGCAGGGGCACAGTGCATCCCGGCGCTCCAGGGGCCGAAGCCCTTCGTGCCCCTTTGGGTGCCCACGGATGCAGCCACCTCCGTGCCCCGGCGTGTGTGGCCCCATCCCCCTCCCACACCCCTGAGGCTCTGCCCCCGCTATTTTAATGAGGCTTTCCCCCTAATTAATATTCCCCGGTGCGGTGCCGTTGGTGGCTGGCTCTGGGTCTCGCCGCTTTTATCCCTGTATTGATGTGACATCAGTGGCTGGGGAAGCTGCTTGCCATTTGGGATGGTGCGTCTGCGGGAGGGGGCATGAGGAGGGTGTTGCAGGGCCCCTCTGGGCACTGATCCGGACTCTTCCCCCCCCCAAGAAATGCCTGCAGGGCCGTGTGCGGGTGCTGCTCAGCTCCCCTGCTCCCAGCCCCTCCGAGGAGCGGGAAAACAGCGACATTTCTGCACCCGATTGCTGCCCGCTTGGGCGCCCGATTGCTTCACACCTGAGCACGCAGCGGGTTCGTGCCTGAGCATCCCATTGCTCCATGCATGGGTGGGCAATTAGGCAACACCTGAGCACCCAATTAGGCAACACCTGAGCACCCAATCTGCTCATGCCTGAGCAGCCAATTAGCATGTGCATCAGTGTGATTTTGGGCATAAATGGGCAGGTTTTGGTAGCCAGGGGCTGTAGCGATGCTGGTGTGGAGGTTGGGAAGTGTTGGGTGCTGGTTGCAGCTGTGCTGGAAGTGATGGAAATGCCCCGTTGTGCCCCAAAACGTTAGAGGAGCCCATGGCAGCTCAGTGCAGGTGGATGTAAGGAAGGGCTGGGGGTGGGAGATGTGGGGCTGGAGCCCCCCATGTGCGAGGAACCTCTCCATGCTGGGGCGCCGTGGCTGAGCTGCTGCGCTCCCCCCGTCCCACCCCACGTCTGCTCACCGCAGACGTTCGTGCCGTCCGGCTCGAGTAACGCCAATATTCATGAAAAGCGAATTTGCAGCTGAAGCTGTCAAACACTCGCTCAGTTGTGTTTTTTTTTATTATTATTATTTTTTTAAGCCGACTTTCCATGCGAGCTGGTGCCAGGGAGCCGGGGGCAGCGCCAGACCGCGCGCAGGGGCTGCGTGGGGGGAACGGGGCGAGCGGCTCTGCCCCGCGCGGGTCGGTGTCAGGCTGCTGCCGGGCGCGGCGAGCGCTCGGGGAGCTGGGGCTGCTGCCTCCTCCCTCCCCAGAGGGGGAAAGCCACTTAGTGCTGGTCCTGCACCCCCAGAGAGGGACAAATGTGCTCCAGGGGCTGTCCTCAGGCCGGCTGCCGTTTGCTGGGCGCACGCACCCAGATATTTTGGGGGTCGTCGTCCCCATGCGATGCTCAGCTGCTCCAAACGGGCACCATGGCCACAGGCTGATGCTTTTAGCTGCTGATGCTTGAAGATCTCCCCTCCCTCCTGGGAGCGCCGCAATGATTTCATTACTTTATCCTGGGACCCTCAGCCTCGGCCACCGCTTGAAAGCAAGCGAGGGCTCGAGCCCCCCAGAGCCCCCGGGGCAGGGGCAGTCAGCGCTCGGCCACCCGCGCGTAGTGAGGATTAGGCAATAGCCACTCGGCCACGACACGGCTATTAATCCTCCTCTAATATGGTTTTGGTATTTACTGACCATGGTAACTATTGCATTAAATCTAAATTAAATGTGTGTTTTGGAGGCTTTACAGAAGCCAGAGGAGGATGTTTGCACAGGGCAGTGTCTGCGCTGGGGAGGAGGGCTCTGCTCTGCCAGCACCTGGAATAGCGGGACGGATCCTGCACTGGGACCTGGTTTCTGGCCGTCCCTAGACCGCTCTGTCTCCTGCCCAACCCCACCACCCGCGAATCTGGGACAGGCAGAGACGGGCTCGCTGCGATTATCTACAGATTAAAGGCAGCTAATTTAGTTTGCGTTACAGAGGCTGGATTGGATCGATACGCTGGGGCGAAGCACATCCAAGAGGAATCGATAGGCTCTCAGAACAGCCGAAGACGGGCTGGGCAGCCCGGTGGGGGCTGCTCCGGGGGCCGTGGCAGCGGGAGAGAGAGGTGGGAACGCGGGAGCCGGCTGTGAGCGGTCCCCGGGGCCGTGCGCGGCAGGAATGCGACTCAGCACGAGCCCTCCGTGGGGTTTTTGCAGCTCAGCAGACTGGAGGCTGCCGTGACAGGCGTGAGCTGCGGCTCCGCGGGATTCGACGCACGGCTTTGACAGCTGGCCCCCACGCGTGCCAGCGCTCGCCCCCGCGCTTTCCGGGGACGTCACGGCCACGAGGAAACCGCTCGGATCTGCGTGGTCCCCTGGAGCCATCCGCTCCCAGGGAACATAGAAACTGGGAAAAAGCATCCAGCCTGCAGAGCTCCCGTGGTGGCCAGCCAGGGCTCGGTTCCTCTCCCTTTTGGTCCCCTCTGGCAGGGCAGCGCGGCAGGAGGCAGGGTCCTTTTTCATTGCTGACAGTCCATGAATATTTATAGCAGCATATTAAAAATGTCCACCGCATCCCAAATTAGTCACGGGGCCCTGGATAGATCCAGGGCACTGGTTACAGCGGCATTGATGTCACCACAGGGGTGACGGAGCGGAGGGTCCCATTCCTCCGGGGACATGTGAGCAGCTCTTGGATCCTGCGCTGGGGCCAGATCCTGCTCTCCCATGCAATGCCCTCATGTGTGGTGTCTGCTTGGGATGCCGCTGGACTTTCCGCACCACTCCATGGCTCTTTCTTGCCACCTCGTGCTTTAAAACTCCAGTTTCTGTGGCTGGGACCGATGTCTCCAGCTGATGGCGTGGTGGCCAGGCTGGTGCGGAGCCGTCCCCCTGGCCGGCAGAGGGCTGTGGAGCTGCTCCCCCTGCCATGTGCCACAGCTGCTGGCTGGCTCCGCGACGTGTGAAGCGTGTCCAGCACAGACTTGTTATCTCCCGCTCTGGGAGGAAAGCGGGCAAGAAAGGGAATGGGTGTTTTGGTGAACGAATGGAAACTAAAGGGGGAGAAGAAGGGGACAAAGCTATTTCCAAGCTCCTAAGGGGTTGGCAGGGACAACAGAGCAAAGAGCAAAATCTAATTTAGAAAGAGTATACAAAGACAAAAGTGCTGGACGCCGTCCTGTTCGCGCTGCGAAATCTCAGCCCGCGTGCCGATGGAGAGCTGTGCCGCGGGGGCTGGATGCGTCCCGGCAGCTGGGCACGAGCCCTGCGGCTGGGGGCATGCCTGGGGGCAGGAGCGGCCCCCCCGCCCAGGGCAGCCTTCATCCTGCAGAGGGGCTGTGCCGGGTGCTGAGCTCTTGCAGGCGAAGGGCTCCGGCTTTGCTCCTCGCCTCCAGCCGCTCTCCGTCCCACCCCGATGCGCCAGCATCGCGACACATCCCGGGTCCTGCCCTTCCCTCCGCACCGCCACCTTCCAGCCCGCACGCGATGCCGGGGAGAGGTCGCAGGAGGGAAATCCCAGCCCTGTTTGAGCCCATGGAGCCAGACCCACGCACGCTTCACGCGTGACCCCACGCTGGAAGGGCTCGGCATGAGCTGGGCTGGGGGCACGGCTCTTTCTGTCCTCCCCCCCGAGCACGATCCGGCTGCTCCACGCCAGCCCCGGCCAGGGATCGGCATGTTCCCAGCGGGGGTTTGCTCAGCATCCTTCAGCCCGGTGCTGGTCGCCAGGGCTGGGTACTCAGCCTCCGCTAACAGCCACGACACCGGGAAACGCTGCCATTATTAGCATTATTATTACTGATAATCAGCCTGTTTGCAGTCGGCGCGGTTGAGCGCTCAGTCCCCGCTCCGAGAGCAGGCAGCAGTCCCGGCCCTGAGGAATTAAAACTGCGGTCGCCGAGACCCAGCCCCGCTGGGGATGGTACGATGCTGCGGGTCGCATCCTGCGCTGGGGGAGTGGATCTCCACAGGGCTGGGATCCGTGGGGCTGATGGCTCTGAGGGAGCAGAATTAGAAATGGGATTAAGGGATTCTGGTCACGAGCCTTGGCAAAGTTGTAATTTAAATTTAATTTAAATTCCTCTGTTTTTTTTTTTTTTCCCCTCCTCTATTGCTGTTTTCTTCAATAAATGGCATGTTTTTCATCTGCTGGCAAAACGAGGCCATTCCTGCACGCAGCTCCCATCGGCCGGCGCTGGCAGGGGGGGCAGAAGGAGCAGGACCCAGCGCTTGGGGCAGGCAGGAAGGGCATGAGGCAGGAGGGGACAGAAGCTGGAGGGATGGGGCTGGGAACAGGAGAGCCCCCGCCAGCGCGCAGCCTTTGAGGCTTGCAAGGCGAAGCGGAGGCTGCAGTCCCCTCCCCGTCAGCACACGCTAATGACGGTCCCGCTCGCTGCCGCTAATGAAGGGCCGTGGCCTCGTGCTGCTGGGGCCGCGAGCAGCCTCTGCTCCCTGAGCGAGCTCCTTGCGGCGTTAACGGAGCCCCCAAATTACTTCCAGCTCCCGGGATGGCATGGGACGCCTTCCCCTCTCCCGGCTCTATGGGAGAAGCGGGGCGCGCTGCAGGCTGGCAGCGGGGCTGGGGTCCCCCTGTGCCTTCATGGGGCCGGGGTCCCCATAGCTCCCGGCGGAGGGATGCAGCCGCATTGCCATGGCAACGCTGAGGGATGCTTGTGGGAGCGATGCTCCATGGGAGGCTTCCAAGGGGAATCCCGGGGGCTTCAGCACCACGCCGGGTTGGGGAGAAAACGCCCACCTGGGCTGGGA
Organism: Anseranas semipalmata; assembly: GCA_013399115.1. NCBI lineage: Eukaryota > Metazoa > Chordata > Aves > Anseriformes > Anseranatidae > Anseranas > Anseranas semipalmata. Next base: position 421,412 of record VXAA01002208.1, on the reverse strand, counting down.
GCACGGCTGTCTGTCCACCTGTCTGTCTGTCCATCTATCTGTCCACCCACAGCAGTGTCCCTGCAGATGTTGCACAGAGGCTCTGCTTGGTCTCAGCGCCGGCAGCAGCCACTTAAAGCCCGCGTCCGCGTGGCTTCCCCCGCTCCCCAGCCTCGCCGGCGATAACAAGCATCTCCCAGCGCAAATAATTGTGGGATTAACCCCACGGTCCCTTCAGCCCCTAGTCTTTATGTCAGAGCGCCACAGGCTCCCTTTCATCCAGGGAAGCATCTACCCACAGCCAGCCAAAGTGCTCCAGGATAAAATTCAGCCTCTGCCTCTCCTTGAGCTCCAGCTTTCAGGGAGCGCTGGGAAAGATCTCCTTTTTCCTTAGGGCTGGCTGCAGCCGGGGGGAACCTGTTGGCAGCATCACACCCACACTTTCGGCACCTCATGTGTGCTCTCACACGATCATTGTCTCTTGCACGGCTCCAGCTTCGCCCGGGCTCCCCCAGCAACACCTCCGGGAGGGCTTCGCAGGTGCCTTGCATGAGGTTGAGGCAGGTTTCTGCTTCCGTAACCCACTGGCCCCATCCTTAGCTCGGCTCCAGCAATTTGGAAATCTCCAGCCAGTTCCACAGCACAGCACCAGCGAAGCGTTTGGCCACACATATGTATTTCTAACATCTGCCTTTCCTTTTTCCTGAAGTTTTCATTGCTGGGCACATTTCTATCAAAGCAAACAGCCCAGAAGCAGAGGATCTGGGTTCTGTCCGTCGGATGCTCGTGGTGCACCGGGACCAGCGAGGGGGCCAGGATGCTGGGGCCGCATCTCACAAAGCAGTACAGGGTGGGGGGCCAGGATCCATCCCACTCCCGGAGCTCAGAGCTGCCACCCTGCACCCGCATGCCAGGAGCTGCCCTGCCCTGGGGCATGGAGGTGCCCAGGGCCACGCTGTGCCAGCTCTCGCTGTCACCACGGCTTTGGTGGGGCTCTGGTCTTCTCCCAAGTTTGGTATTTTTTCCCCCAGGGCTGTGCATGGTGAAGTTCAGACTTCTCCCCTTCATTTGTTGCCATTTATCTATAATTTAGCATGGTTTTTAGTTATATTATAATTGAGTTTCATGTGTCACAGCGTGTCTCAAACAGAAAATATAAATATTTAACAACCTCCACTGGTAATAAAGATTCACATTTGCCTCATTCTGGTTCCCAGTACATGAATATTCGGCACCATGCTCCATGGGTATTAACTTCATTCAGATTTATCCCTGGTTATGCAATATAACATTAATGACAGATAGAAGCCAGACCTAAAAAAAAAGAAGTAGTAATCAAAACCAACACCACCAAGCCAATTTGATGTCATTAGCTCCCCTCGGCTGGTTAGTGGAGCAGTATCATCTTCCCTTGCATCGCCGGCTCCTCCGTGCCTGCGAGCACTGAGCACTGCTGCAGTGCTGCGGGCAGGATCTGCCCCAGTCACACCGGTAGGGGCCAGTGGGACAGCACTGGGCAAGGCGCTCATCTCTGGCAGCTGCAGAAATTAAAGCGTTAATGCTCTGACCCGGTTTGTTCACACGAATAGCCCTGGGCTGCTCCGCTGGAGCTTTCCCCTCCCCATGAATCCCAGGTGGGGTTGGGTTCCCAGAACCCCAGCTGCATCCACAGCCACGGTTCTCTCCCTTCTGCAGACATTCCCAAACACATTCATTTCCTGAGAAAAGGATGGAAAAGGAAAGAAAAACTGGGCTGGTAGCGGTGTGTGGAGCAAGAACAGCTTCATGGGGCCAGCACTGGGCTCCTGGGGGCTCTGCAGTGCTGACCCCCTCCAGCATCCCAGGGCTCCCCGTGCCTGGCCGTGTGCACCCACAAGGGCTGGGCAGTGCCCAATTCCTGCTTTTTTACCCCATTTGAGCCACGACCCTTGCAGCCCGCAGTGCCACCAGCCTGGTTAAAACCCCACAGGAGAGCTGCCTGTGTTGCCTGGGGATTCATTAAGGTAATTATGATTCATGTCAGAGGAAGGACACGGCCGGGCTGTGTCATTCAGCTGAACGGGGCTGAGTCAGCTCCAAGCACCCCGGTACCGGCCGGCACCTCACCAGCACGGCACCGAGCAGCCGGCTCTGGGGCCACCTCTCACATCCTTCCCCCTTCACATCCGACATGTTTGCACGTTTTTGCGTTCACACGTTTACACGTTTGCACACTCACAGGCGCTGCGGCTGCCGCGGCGTCCACGCGCGCACGCCTTGCTCGCGCACAGGCGCGGCTGGCTCGGCAGCGATCTGTCGCCTGGGTTCCTGTATATCATGAGGATGTTGCAAGCTGCTGAAAATTCAAAGTGCTGTTTTAATTATGTGCTATAAGGAAAGCAGCCTGCCTCTTGGAAGAAGGCTGACGACAGGACTGCCAGGATATTTTCAGTGGCAGAAACCCAGAATCCATCCCAATGTATCTTTAAAAGGGAAAATGTCAGGTTTGTCTGTAAAATAATAACTAACAACCTCTAAACAATGACATCACCATCCACCTCGGCGCTGGGGAAGTGATTTAGAGGTGCCTTGCCTATGTGAAACGAGAACATCTGCTCTCTGCTGGAAGGAGGAGGAAGATCTCCTCATCAGCATTAAATTTAAATGAGCCATTCCTCATTTGCACGCTTCTGCGGCGCTCCGGTTCTTGCAAAGGGGTGACTTGGGAGCATAGGTTTTGTCGGAGGCTCAGCACACAGGTTCTCCCTCGCTGGCTTTCTAGAAGTGTGGAAATAACACTTTTCAATCCAAGAAGGCTCCCCGATGCACCAACCGCACCGTCGCAGCCCCACGAGCCTTGGGGTCTCACCTTGTCCCAGCGCTTTGGGATGAGCATCCCATCCTCACCCCAGCCTCCCGCTGCACCCGTGGGACTGCAGGGCCAGAAACCGCCCCAGTGTCCCCACGGATGTGACAAAGAAATCCGGCATTTTTGGTGAATCAGAGATTGCTTTAGTGCTAAACGAGGGCAGGGCGAGCCAGCTGCGTGCTGTGGCACCCGGAGCCGCTCAGCTGCCCGCTCCCCACCAGCCGCCTGTGTCGCGAGCTGCTGGCAGACTCTGGCGTGCTCCACATTATTCTTAATTATATTTTACTTTAAAGGGCCATTAATTACAAAGATTTCCCAGCAGAGGTCTTGAAAAAAAAAAAAAAAGGAAAAAAGGAAAAAATAAAAAGCCCCTTCCACATCAAGAGTTGTTGCAAGCAAGCTGGAATATGAATATTGATGGAGAGGGGCTTAAGGAGCAAAACTGGGGTGCAGGAGGTGCAGGAGGCCAAGTAGCATCCGAGGTGTCCCCAGTTTGTGAGTGTCATCGTGCTTGGTGGCACGCGGTGGGGACCAACATGAGCCCTCGGCCACCGCAGAGCGAGGGCACCGGCTGCTGGCACACAAGGCCAGGGCTCCTGCTGGCCCCGAGCTAACGCCCCATTTGTAAGCCGGCATCCCGCAGGCAGCTGCACGCTGCTGGCTTGGTGGCATCTCCCCTCCCTCCTGCCCCGAGCCTTCTCCTCCTGGCCCCCCGAGGTCTGCACTTCTCCATCCTCCTGCTGTTCATCGCTCCTCGGCAGAGCAGGAAACATTCACGCTCATTTATGTTCATTTAATACTCATTTATTTTAAAATCATTTGGGTCATCTGCTCCCCAGCCAGCGGGGGAAGCCACAGTTTTGGGACAAGGGAAGGGCTGTGATGGGCACAGTGCCCTCCCGGACGTGCCACCTGGGGCTGGGATGTGACCCCCTCTCCCCCACAACAGCACAGCCCTTGCAAGGGGGATGTAACGAGCTTGACCCCCGGGGCAGCCCCACCTCCAGCACATCCACCTTTTCTCAATTAGTGCTGGCCCAGCTGATGCCAATCGGTGCCACGGGCTCTGCTTTCCCCGGCTGCCAGCCCCACGGGTGCTGCTGCAGTGCTGGGGTGAAGGTGTCCTTCGGCTGGGGCTCCTGAGCGTGCAGGTAAGAGCTGGAGGTGCCAGCTGTCCTGGGGGGACCTCTTGGTGCTGTTGTGCCTGGGAATTGGAGGTGGAAGTGCCACCGAGTGTGTCTGGCTGCTGTATTTTTACTGGATGGAGAGCTGGGGGGTGCTTTTCTGGAGCTGCCTGGGAGGGCTGTGGTGTGAATCGTGGATGTGTTGTTCGTGAGGTTCCTCTTTCCTTGCAAATCCACGTGTGCTGAGCAAGGTCTTTGTGCCCTGGTCCTTCCCAAGCCAAGATCCGAGCCCTGCAGCCTGCTGTTATCTCCCAGCTCAGGTTGGCTTTTCTGTGCTTTGTTCCCCTCCTCTCCAGGCTTACCCTGAGCCGTGGTGGTGCCTTTCTGAGTTCAGGGGGATTTTGGAAGCACTTCCAGTGCTGCTGGGGACTGAGCCTGGCGCGCTCGGGAGCGCTGCTCGTGGGCATCCAGGTGCTCCGCAGCGCTCGGGGACGCGGGGTTCGGCAACAAGCTTCTCATTTCCCTCTTGTCTCTTCCTGTCAGACAAGATTTGAAGATTCAATTACAGTGGGAGCTGCTGATAGAAGTGTTGCTGGCGTGCTGCTCGCTCCCAGCACACACACTGCATGGGAACCAGATGAAAGTCGAGAGCGATGCGAGGGGGTGGGGAGAGGAGGCTCTGGGAAAAGGAGGCTCTTGATGGCTGACAAAGATCTTGGGAGGAAAAGGCAAGAAATGCAGGTTTGGGGTGGCTGGGGCAGGTTTGGGGGCGTGCTATATGGCTGCCGGAGCCTCAAAGTTGCGTATGCTTGTGTGCCCCATTGCCATCCCATGTGCTCCTGGTGGGGCCAGGCTGGGTGTCCCATCGGGCACCCATTTGAAGCTGCAGCCTGCATGCATGTGGCCAGTGGAGGCTTGTTTGCCTGAAATCCAACCCAGCAGAGCCAGATCTCCGAAGCGGCAGTGAAATGTGGGTGGCGGGGCTGGACCTTGCCGTACGGGGGGCTCAGTGGTGGCATGATGCTGCGGGATGCGGGGCAAACCCTCTGCAAAGCCCGTGCGTGCGTCAGATGGGGAGCTGTCTCAAGCAAGTGGCAGCAGCAGAAGGCTGGATTTCAGTCAGGGATTTTTTTTTTTTTTTTCCCCTTTCCAAAGGCTGCCTCTTCCTTGAAAGCTGTGCTTTGTTTTTGCGCTAACACTTCAGAGCAATGTGGGGAAAATCTGGAGCGTTTGCTTGCTGTTCGCTGGAACGCTGCGGCTGTTGGTGTGCAGCATCGCGGGGTGCGGTGACAGGGACAGACCCCGACCGAAGCTGCAGGAGCACTCGCAGTGAATGCTGGAGAATATTCCATAGGGCCAACATTCAGCGTGGTGCTGGGTGCATTCAGCTCCTGCCCCGGTTCTGCAGTGGGGTACGAGTGTCCCTGCGAGAAGAATGCGGAGTCTCAGCGAAGCAGCAGAAATAACCCTCTTGGTTCTGAATGACCCCCTCCCCTCTTTCCAATGGACCCGTTTGCATTTTGGTGTGTCTGTGTGTTATTTGGGCTTTGGGGCTGAGAGCCCCAAAGCTGTCCTGGGCACGGGGCCACCCCTGGGGGGAGGACGAGGTCCCGAGTCCCATACAGGGGGCTGTCTTTGTGGGGCTGATGGCCCTTTGCTCCTCTGATGGTCAGAGATGAGATCTGGCCACTAAAATACCCACTCTACCCAACCAGGGAAGCTTTTAAAGAATGATTCTCTTCCCTCTTGACGTTTCCTGGACGTGATAGTGGTTGTTAAGGAAAATGAGGCTTTTTAAAGATAACGAGGGGCGGGCGAGCAGACAGGAAAGCTGGTTTCCACTATACATTATATTGTGATCCCATCCGAGCCCCAGTGCTGAAACCTGGACAGAGCTCGGCTCTGGCTAGGTCCGGAGTTTCAGCTGTGTCGGTGCCGCAGCTCAGTGCTCGCAGACGGAGCGGTCCCCACAGCTCAGCCCTGTTCAGGCACGGATTGACTCTGTACCAAAAAGTCGAGGTGTGAACATTGATCACGCAGGAAAGCGCTGGTCATCAGCCAAACATAAGTGTTCCCCAGCTGGAATTATTAATTCTGCTCTGCACATCAAACGGGTTGCGTTGGTTGCGTATGTCCCCTCTGCACAGTGGTTGTGCTTCTCGCCATAGTATATTTTCCCTCCAACTACTTGTCTGGCTCTTTTGTTAATAAAGATTGAGAGAGACAATAAAAATATTCATTAAAAAGAAAAAAAAAAAAAAGATGGAGCACTGCCTGTAGCCTCTAGCAGTCGTTTTCATTAAGCAATTGCTTCTCCCAAGACCTCCAGGGTGGCTGCTGGTACCCAGGCATGGGATTTGGGAATGCCGCACCAACTGGGGAAGCCCAGGGCCCTCGGTGCCTGGTGGGGCCGTGGGATGCTCGGGGTGAAGGCCACAGCTGCGGCACCGGTGGGATGGCTGCTGCTGCGGTGATGAAAAAGGGAATTAGCAATATAAGCTGTTGGAAAAAGCAGCTGTCGGGATGGGGTTACGCAGGGTTAAGCCGTTATCTTGGGCTGTATCGAACGTGCGGCTGGGCTCCTGCTCCTCCCGGGTCATTAGCTGCTGTCCTCAGACAGCGGTGTCGCTGCTGGCGCGGGGGAGCCGAGGCAGCCCTGGCTCGCTGCCGTCGGAGCGCTCCTTAAGAACATCTGCGAACTGGTCATGGGGGGCCCACTCTGCCCCGGACGGTGCCATCCGGGGCGAAGAGTGTGTTTTCTGTCCACCTCAAGGCGTGAGAAGAGCTTTGTGTCTTGTTGCGATTTATCGCTCAGCCCCGAGCCAGATGCCTGTATGGGTTCAATCTATAGCTCCCAGAACTGATAGAAATATTCTCCCGTCATATTAAAATCACCCACAGCTACTGCAGCTGTGTGTCAACAGCAAAACAAATAGCGACTCGTTCTCATAGGGCTGGAGCCTCTCCGCTGGGGCTGTCTTCAATATGCCTCCTCCTAAAATGGTTGCAGATGTAGGCTTTTCCCTTTACAGCTCCTGTATGGCCGACTTCAAATCCCGTTACCACACCAGAGTCATCTTTGGTGAGCATCTACTCGTCTAAAGCTCCCCCATTGACGCGAAGCATTACTCGTGACGTGTTTCCTAGAAATACCAGCAAAATGTGGCATGCTCTTCTGAAAGAGCACCGAAATGGCGGGGGGGAGCAGGACGAGAGGGCTGAGCTGGGCTGATGGCGAGGCCGCTGCCTCCCTGCCCTCCTCCTCGGGCGCGAGGGGCAGAGCGGGGTGCTCAGCTCCTGTCCCTGTGGGTGCTCTGCTGAAGAATTTGGGGGCATCGCATTTGTTGTCAAGGTGTCGGAGGTATGGCTGATGTTGCAATGCTGCAGCCTGCCCCCAGCCCCTCCAAAGATGCCCCAGCCCTAAAACTCCTGCTGTCACCAGATCTGTCCCTGGCTCACCCCCATCCCTCTTGCCTGTGCTATCTTCGGTCTAATTAGGAGGCCAGGACTGTGTGAGGTGAATGTGACCTCATTAGTTTCTTAGGCTGTATTGAAATTCTTTCTCATTTACATCCCAAATCCCAAAATGCACATCTCTGGTCTCCAGGGTCGCTTTCTGCTGCTTTCCATCCCTCCTGCTGAGGCTCTAGGTTGGAGCCACGTGCCCTCTCCTCCATCGCTCGCTCCACTTCTGCCTCGAAGCTGAACCCCTCGAGTGCTTGTGGAAGACAAATTCCTGGTTCACCTGGGGTGGGTGGGAAGGGTCCTGGGGGTGATGCCCTGGGCTGGGGCCAGACCCTCTCCCTGGTACAAGTAATGGCTTGCAGGTTTGTCCCAAGGGGGGCTTTGTCCATGGCTCGGACTCATAGGCATTGCCCCATGGGAATGGGGTGTGGGGAGAGCAGTGAGCACCCCTGCCTTTCAGCCTCTCTATTTGTTATAGCACAGACGCCAAAATCCCGCTGGACTGGTGCTGGCTTGATCCTCCTGATGTTCAGATGCTTCCTTTCAAAGTTAGAGGATATACAGCTCCGTGGAGCCCTTCTTCTTTTTCCATCCTAGCTGGAAGGAGAGTGCTCTTTGAGATGGGAAGGTTTGCATGGTCTCTCATGTGTGATGTTGGATCCCTTTATAGGGCAGGTACCTCCTAAAGCAAAATGTTTCCAATTCTCACAACGAGCATAATTCTTGAAAATGTACGCAATAAACAAAATGAGCCAAATGTAATTAAAATGGAGACAGCATATAATCTGGTAACCCACTTAGAGGCTCAAAGCTTCAGCTTTTAAAAAATGTTTGCTCCAAATCCATTTAAATAAACAGAACGACACACAAAGGCTCTCTGTACATTATCAGGATACAAAGAGAAGCGGATCAAAAGCAGCTGTGGCCAGGCTGTACACATGTAGCGAGGAAATTGCTTGATCTAAGATTGCACCTTGCACATGCAAATGCGTCCGCAGACCTTGCTGGGAGCGGCACGTGCACGGCAGCCGAGCCGCAGGGCTGCGCTCTGCGAGGGGGCGATGGCGGGGCCCCCGCTGGGACCCCCCGCTGCCGTCCCACCCCTCCCAGTGCTGGGGGAGGCAGGGGCAGCTCTGGGAGCTGGGTGGCTCCCATGGGTGGCCCCCGTGTCACCCCCTATGCTCGTGCTGGGTGCGTTAGGATGTCTCCCTGCGTGGCCTGGTGGGGTCTGAGGTGCAACCGCTGATGTGTCCCCTACAGCACGAGCCTGTGCTGCGGGTGCAAGGGAGCTCTGCCGCGTTGGTGTCTGGCTGTGTTGGCGGGTGTGGAGAGAGGCCAAAACCAGCTGAGCTTCGCCCTCCCCATGGGTGCACACAAGGGCATCCGGAGGGGTGAATTGCTCAGAAACATGGGAAGTCAACGGGAGTCCTCTTCCTTAACGCCCATGCCGCGGGCTCTTTGCTTGTTTGGTGTCGCACGGGCCGTGTGCTGTCCTGCTTGTGTCCCCCTGGGCTTACTGGGGGCTGTCCTGGTGATACAAAGTGGGGCTGTGAATTTTCCATCCCCCCTCCCCAGGCACCATCTCTCGCAATCCTGCAGCAGAGCCTGGCTGGCCTGAGGTTTTGCCAACAAACGTGATTTGTCTCGGGCTGGACAGTGCAGGCTGTGAATCCAAGATCAAGCGTGCTCCTAGGCCAGCAGAATTCAGACCAGAGAAGGCATTTGGGTCAGACGAGCATCTTCCCATTGCTCTTGCAGGTGGTTTGGGGCTAGCTGGAGCTCTTGGGAGCGGGGGTGCTCATGTTGCTGTGATGTGGGGGGAAGTGACCACGGGAAGGGTGAGAAAGCTATTTTTCAAGTTTCAGGCTGTCTTAAACGTTAAGAAACGGAGCCTTGCCTCAGCCTGTGGGGTTTCTTGCACTCGAGATTATTGGCCCAAATCCCCCGGGGGATGCTACCCGGTCCCCGCCGTCGGGGCCGGCTCCCGCGGCGGCCGGCGTCGCACCGGCAGAGGGAGCTCCGGCCGCGTCCTCCGCGCGGGGGGACCGGGGGGTGGCGGGGGCCGGGTCCCCCCGCCCTGG
>VXAA01002208.1:374367-410616 GCA_013399115.1 Anseranas semipalmata | reverse complement strand
GGCCGAGGAGGAGCCGGAGCAGGGCAGAGCCAAGACTTTCATCCGCCTTAATGACCTGTCCGGGGCCGGGGGCCGCCCGGGGCCGGGGGACAGGGAGGCGGGCAGCGGCGATTCGGAAGCGGAGGCGCTGCCCTACCCGGCGCTGGCCCCCGTCGTCTTCTTCTACCTGAGCCAGGAGAGCCGGCCGCGGAGCTGGTGCCTCCGGCTGGTCTGTAACCCGTATCCTTTGCAGGTGCCGGCGGCGAGGTAAGCCCGCGCCCCCCTCTCACTTCCCCCCCCAGTGCCCCCGGAGCGGGGGGGACCTCCTGGCTGCCCCGCGGCTGGGGCCCGCCGGCCGCTGGCGAAGGAGACCGNNNNGGCGCCGGGCTTCGGGGGGTCCCATCTCGCCCCCTCCCCGGTGCCCGGCCCCGAAGTTTTCCGTGCTGTTGCAGGGGGCTCGGCTCTCCCCGCCCGGGTGCGGGGCCCCCTCCACCGGCAGCCCCGCCGCGACCCTCCCGTCCCCGCTCCCGGCTCCCGCAGGCTCCGCCGCGCCGGCCCCCGGGCATGGGGAAGCGGGGCAGGAGCACCGGGCGTCCTTTCCTCCTCCCTCTCGTCCGCTCTCCCCGGCACGCCGAGGGACCCTAACCCCAGCCTCCCCCACATGCAGAACCCTTCTTCCTCCCTGACCCCGTTTCTCACCCATTTTAGGCTACCCGGTCCCTTCCCTGAGGGTTTTAAGGAATCTGGGGGGAGGCGGTGGTGCGGGGGGGTTGGTTTGCTGCTCGGCTGCAGGGTCCCTAAATAATTCACAGCGTGTGGGGCCGGCTGAAGGGCCCGCTGTCCCCAGCCCCTCCCGGGCCACTGTGGCCCAGGGGATGCTCCTTGCTTGGAGGGGTCCAGGCGAGGCAGGGAGCGGGGTCCCCCAGGGCGCGCATCGGCCAAGGGCTGCTGCTCGCTGGGTCCCGGGGTGAGCCGCGACCCCACGAAGGCGTCTGGTCTCTTTCCAAACTCCCCGTCTGCTCTGCACAGGTTCCGTCTCCAAGCTGCTTTAGTCAAGTTTAAGCTTTCAAAAGAGGGGAGGGGGGGAAAAAAGAAAAAGACAATAGAAAAACCACTTCTTGCTGAGGTCTTGGTGCCTTTAAAGCCTCCCTTGGAGTTGAGTTGCAACCAGCACACGGTTCATAGCATCGCAAGTGTTTTACCATCCCCGAACTCCAGTTCCGTTTATTATCTGCAGAAACAAAAACCTAAATGAAATAAAATGAAGCGATGTGGCTTCCAGCAGGGGATGATGCTTGAGAGCAGCCTCTGCCTGGGTGAACGGGGAGTTACCGGGTCCGTGCTGCTCTCCCCACGCAAAAGCCAGGCGAGGACGGATGGGCAGAAACCCCACATCTGGAGTGGGAGAGGCTGTGCGGTAGCAGGGAGGACATGTTACATGGCACAGAGGGCCAGAATATGCTGTGCGAGTCCCCTCTGCTCCCGGTTCATGTGAACTGTTTGCAATTCCGTCGGGGCTGAGGTCGGTATGCCTGGGAAGAGTGGCGAGGGTCTGCTGGAGTTGTGAATATTGTTTTACTTGAGCTTCAGCAATAATTCATCCGATAAACAGTCTGCCTTCTTTCCTAAAATGTCCCCCAGGAGGGAAAAAAACAAGATTTCTCTTCCCAGTCATGAATACTCCCTGCAGTTTCCCCCCAAATCTCTTTCACACCAGCTAAGCAATTCAAAGCTGCATTTATTTAAGCATCTTAGGAAATCTTGAAACTTTGTGAAGCATTCTGTTTTGGGAAGGGATATTAACAGCAGGCTGCAAGTCTGTGTGTTCTTATCGCCTCGTATGGCTAATATTGTTTATGATAGCTGATCTAAATATGTTTTCAAACTGCTCCCCCCTCAGTGATGTTGTTTTGAAGCAGGTGTTAATACCTGGACATTTTAAATTGGTTTTGGTAAAATCCCCTCTATCCCCACTCCCTCCAGTAATGGCTTGAAAAGCATCTTGTCTTCCGCGGCTACACGCGGGTTCGCCTTCGTCCTTGGGAGACAACAACGAGTGTTGTTGTCGAAGCCTCCCCTGGGCACCTGCAAGCCCCGCTGGGCGCAGGGGCGAGCGCTGGGCGCAGCCTTGTGGGCTGGCATCTTCCTCCTCCCTGGTTATTCACCTGCTTCCAACAGGGAAACCGGGTTGCCGTGAGCCCCGGGGACGATGCTGCAGGGCTGCGAGTCGCGCGTCTGTGTGCGGCTATTTGTTTTCAGGGGCGCTGACCCAGAACTGGGGGAGATTATTTAAAATAAATAAATAAAATAAATAAATAAAAAAAAAAAAGTGGCTTAGCCTACGGAGGAGAAGAGGGTGCTGGCCAGCTTGGTGCCCGCGCTGCGTCCCATCACTTGCTGAATGTTTGAGGTGCAGTTAAACAGAGCACAGTCTTGCTCATCGGTTTGGCTCTCTGCAGCCTGAGCCCTTTGCTTGTTTATGTTTTTGTACACTTTTATTTTTCTTATTGTGATGGGCCAGAAAAGTGACTTTTCTCGCGCTGTAATCTTCTAGGAGCCGTGCCCCGGTGCTACAAACGTGTAATCGCATCGTTGGAAAGTCTTTGTTGCCACCAGCTGCTCTGGAGAGGAGCGACAGTGCTCGGGGTCACGTGGCTGTCAAAATCCTTCCCTGCCCCGCTGGGTTTCACAGCCGGCCGAGGGGCTCTCGCTGGCTTCTTCCGCGCGCTCGTCTCGTTTTTACCTTTCCCTGGGTGAAGCTGGCGGGCTGGGCAGAAATCGGGTGGGGGGGCTCTCGTGTGTCTGCTTCCCGATGTCCCTTTTCCCTCTGTGCTCCGTGGTGGGACCGCTGGGACGCTGCAGACGTGCGGATCGCCGGCTTGGCGCGGGGCGGGTTTGCTGCGCGCTGATCCAGCTGATGGACTTTGCTGTTGGTGTGGTGCTGGAGCTGCTGCTGCCCCCACAGCCCTCTCGTGTCCCCAGCGCTGGTGTGTCCCCAGGATTGCCACGGCCCAGTGCCGGTGGGATGCTGCTCTCCGTCCCCTCCAGGCAGCTTGCGTGACCGCGATGGCTGAGGGCAGGATGCAGGTGTAGGGCAGGGTGATGGTTGATGTGCTGAGTGTTCAGCAAGGCTGCCGGGTCCCGGCGAGATGATTTGTTGGGCTTTCCTACCCTGCTTTAATTCAAAGCATCCTCTGCCTGAGCAGGCATTTCTCCCTTGCTGTCTGGGGCAGAGATGGGGGGACCTGTGCTGAGCTCTTGTTCTTCTGCTCCCTTAGGGCTTGAAAGAGGTTGTGAAGTTTGTCCTGATCCAGAAATTGAATACTGCAGGGCCCGAAATGTTGGGTTTTTAACCCTAAAACTCTCAATCCTGCAAAGCTCTCCTTCTCCTCCATTCCATTGTGGTCTTTGAATGAAAGGCTGGCCGGGGCCAGGCTTTCAAAGGGGAAGGGGAGGGACACGAGTGGGACGTGCTGGGGGGTCCCCGTGCTGGACCCGTGGCTGCTGGGGCTGGGACGAGCTGAGCTGGCAAGCAGGGTGCCCTGGTGCGCGTGCTGCAGGGAGAACTGGGCGTCCCCGGGGGGAAGGAGGAGGGAAGCTGGTTACTTGACTTTCACTTATAAAATAAAGGCACCATGAAGGCTGGGAGGATGAAAGGCTGTAGCAGGGTCTGTGCCAGACTGCTCCTCTGATCAGAGGCAAGAAATGAGGCTATTTCTTGAGAGCTGCGCCGTGACTGAAGAGCGGGGTTGGAGAAAGTGGGGAGGATGCTACTGCTTGGCGTTAAGAGCTCTGAATAGGAAAATAACAGGGTAACTGAAAGGGCCTGTGATGTCTATTGTGGTGCTAAAACCTGCCTCTTCCCCGCTCGGTGGCTGCGTGCAGAGCTGAGCGCAGCATGCCAGGAGCGGGTTTTGCTGCCCGGAGGTGCCGCTCTGGGGGATGCCATGATGCCCACCAAAGCCCCGTCTCTTCCTCCTGGGGCAGAGCTCACGGCCTCTGGAACCTGGTTTCCAAATCGGATTTATGGCTGAGGGCTGCATGGGGCCGGCTGGGGCCGAGTGGGGTGCTGAGCCCCCCGGTCTCTGCCCATGCTGCCTTCCCAGGGGCACGTCCGTGTGTCTGATGTGCTGGGGCAGAGACCCCCCTGCGCAGTGGGATGGGGAGCGAGCCCGCTGAGCCCTGCCGCGGTTCGGGCTTCCCAAGCAGGGTGGCAGCTCCCAGCGCGCTCCGTGCCATAGGGATGCTCAAGGTCCTTGTCCCCTCCTGGGGCTGTGCGAGGGGAGCTGGGTGCTGCGTGCGCTGTTGCTTGAAGGGCTCAGCTGTAGCCCAGCATTACAAGTGGTTGGGTTTTTATCAAAAGGGTGTGTTTTGAGGGGGGAGTGCTTGTAGTGTTCTTTGAACATCAGTACGTTTGTGAAACGCGTTGCTTCTGGATTTAATGAAGTGAAATACTTTGTTCTGAGAGGTTGAAACTGAAAGAGATTTTTGTGATTTAAAAACCCACCGAGGAGCAATCTGCTGCTCCTGACCCGTGCTCAGTCCCAGCGCTGGCTTCTCTCCTGCAAGCACTGGGTCACCTGCGAGCGCCTCCTGCTCCGCGGGGAAAAGCAGAAGCCCCGTTCCCTGCAGCTCACATGGGATCAGGGGCTGCAGCCGTGCTGGGGGCTGGGGGGCCTTGTGTCCCCTCCCCGGCTGTGGGGGCAAGGAGGGGCTGGGATGGGGCACGGTTGGCTGGGGTGGGCTGCGGTGGCTCCTGTGCATGGGGAAAGCAGGACTCATTGCCTTCTAGTAAGGGCAGTGTGAGCGTGGTGTATTTTTTTTATTATTATTTTTTCCCTTTTATTCCCCCCCTCCCAAGGGACAAATAACTGCGAAGCCTCTTCCCCGCCGCTCGAAACCCCGCGGGAGTGAGTTTGGGCAGGAGCGGGCGGCGTTCCCCTCCCGGAGCTCGACGCGGCGGCCGGCAGCCCTCTAATTGCTGCCTCTCGAGCGAAGCCAGGAGCCAGTCGATCCTAATCTCGGTAATGCACCACATCTCAATGGGGATCTCTGGATCCATCCATCGCCTGCGCCTACGACGGGAGCTGCCGCTTCGTTTGCTCCGTGTGTGTGCGTGTGTGTTTTTTAAGGAGATTCTTTGGCGAATTCCCTCTTCCAGGCTGTTGTGTCACATCTGGAAGTTTGTGTAGGAGTTTATCCAAGCGCTGGAGTACAGTGCAGCTTTTTCTCATTTAAAAATCATAGGCTGGCATTTTGAGCTGGGCTGGGGGGAGGGCTGGGGAGCCGCCTGCCAAAAAGGAGACTGGAGCAGAGGAATTGTAATGACTTCCAGAAGTTTTCTTTCTTTCTTCCTTTCTTTCTTTCCCTCCCTCTCGGCGCGCAGACAAAGGGCTGAGCCCATGCTGGTTATGTCATCCCAGCCCGGGGACCCGGCTGCCCCGGGGGACGGGGCTGCTGCGGCTCCTCGCCCCCCCCGGGAGGAAATCCGCAAGGAGGATTCCTAGGAGAAGCGCCGAGGATGCCTCCAGCCTGCTTTTAATGTGGGGAGAGGAGCTGGGGCGGGGAGGGGGCGGCTCGCCCCAGCCGGGTGCATCTCCTGGGGGCTGGAGGGGCGGGCGCTGATCAGGGAGGGGGCCGGACCCCCCCGGCCACCTCTCATCCCTGGGGCCACCTTGTCCCGGTGACATCTCCCAGCCGCTCCATGCGGCCTCGCCGCCCTCGAGTCGATCGGCTGTTGTACTCTCTCCCCGCTTTGGTAGCACTGGGGGTTGGAGTCGCTCTAGAAATGCCCGGGATTTTATGACGCATAGAAAATTTTCTGCTTTCTTCTCCCCCCACACCCCCTGCAGATATTTTGGCACTGTGCTGAAAAATACTTCTTTCCCATTTTTTGCTTTAAACTCTGCTTCACTCTTTTTCCTTGCGGAAAAGATCAGGTTTTCGATCGCCTGGGATTCTCTAACCCAGGTCTCTCTTAGCCCTCCATTTGTATTCCTGCTGTTTTGCTGGGAGGGAGAAAAGCCTCTGGCCAAAACGAGCCTCCACAATGGTTTCTTGTTTGGACCATGCAATCGCTTTCCCTTGCAAGAGGCTCTGGGCAGCCTCTGCCCCCGGCGGCTTCGCTGTCCTGTGCGCAGGGACCCGGGAAAGGAGCACTNAATCCGGCCTGGCGCTAAGAAAAAAAAAAATAAATTAAAAAAAAAAAGAGGAGGAAATTCTCATGGTTTTATATAACCGAGTGAGTAACAATTGATTGTGCTTTGGGATGCTTTCACATCTGCTTCCTACCAGAGCCTCGGCAAAGAGGCTTTGAGCAGATGGAAAAAAGCACATTTCTCAGCCTGAATATTTGCTGAGAGAACATTTCGGGCTTGCTCTTTGCTCACGGTACCGGTGGTTTGCGTGGTGCTGGTCTCTGCCTTTCGCTAAGCGGGCTGTCGGGGTGCTGGGACCAGCACCGCCTGCCCGGGGCACCCCGAGCCGGGGCCGTGCACGTGTGTGGGAACAGCGCGGAGACGCCGTGACCAAACCTCCTGAGGTCACCCTGTAGTCGCAAGTGGATGGAAATTGTCTGTCGGCTTGGCTCTGGTGTCTGGAACGTGGTTTTGGTCTGAATTTTTAACGCGCCTCCCAGGCGGAAGGGCTGGCTGTGGTTCCGGGGGTGCTATTCGCTGCGCTCGCCCTGACCGCTTTCTCCCCCGCGCTGGGACGCGCGCCCCGGGGTGCGAGGGCAGGAAGGGGGGTGCCCACCCAGGGTGCGGGAGAAAATCCAACCGGAATGCTAAAGCCCGTCAGGCAGGTGATGGGAGAGGGCTGGGAACTTGGCACGGACAAGCTCATAAAGAAAAGGGGATTTATTTACTGTGATCCAGACTCTAGCCCCACACCCGCAGGGTTCTTGTGGCAAAGCATCCTTGTATTTCTCTCTCATTTGGGTCTCTTCCAAGGGATTCTGCCCTGGCACAACCTCTGAACCCGCCTCAGGATGCTCCCAACATGCAGCGGGGGCTGAAGGGGACTTCACCCACCCGTGCAGCCCCCAGGCTTCATGCCCCCCAGCTTTCCTGGGGTTCAGAACTGGGTCAGGCCAGGTTTAGCTCTTCTCCTACATGGTATCGACTGCCTCTGCGGCTCCAGAGGTGCTGGTGGTCACAGCAGCCCAAGGCAGAGCTGTCCCCTGCCCAGATGGTGTACAGGACTTGTTAATGATTTGTTAATTCAATTAGAAAGCGATCATTAACCCCTTGCGAGGAAGAAGCTCCCTTCTGCAGGGCAGGGCTCGCCCCCACGCCTGCGACTCCATGTGCCAAAACATTTATTTTGTGTTAAGCTGACAGCCACGCTATGCAAATAGAGATGTTAATCGGGGAATAAGGCTCATTTTTAGCTCTGGGTTGAGACCAGGCTTGGGAGGCTCCTGGGGGGAACATCTTGGCTCCCTCCCCACCCCAGGAGCCGTAGGAAGCAAATGTTCCTTTTGCTGAGCCCTGAATAAGGCTTTTAAATGCATTTGATGCGCTGTGCTTTAACCAGCCTCCACTTCAGCGTTATCCGCTAATAGCATGAAAACCCTTGTCTGGTCGGGCCGGTCATACGCAGTGGGTGCAGGGTGTTTTTCTTTTGGGAACCTTCCTGTCTTGGTAGGCTGGCTGTAGCAATGCTACCTTAACTGGAGAAAAGAGAAAGCCCGGTAAGAATGATAAATAACGGGGCCCTCGTGCTCCGTTGAATTAATGCTTATTTGGGCAGGCAGGGAGGAGAGGAATTAAATTAATATCTGACTTGTAACTGCTACTGTATGTGGTTATTGACTTATCTGGCTTTGGAGGAACATAAATATGTCTCGGGATATACCCCTGAGACCGCAATCTGCTGGGGTCACAGTGCAGGTCTGTCTCTGATGCTCCTTTGGAGACTCATCGTGACTTCTGAGGTCAAAAATCCTAATTCCTTTGACAAAGGACCCAGCTGTCTGCAGATGTGAATGCGTATATGCTACACCACGAGTGTACGGCATAAATCTTGAAGGCCTGTGCCTCGCATAAATCGCATTATTGTTTGTAATCCCACGGACGGCTCGGTGCTGGAGGCTTGGCTCGGGGGAGCGAGCGGGGCGGGCGAAGCCCCTCGGCCCCGGGGCCGGCCGCATCACAGCTGCAGCCCCTTTCCTCGCGCTCCCAACCACTGCCCCGTGCTCCTGAGCTTTTGCCCCCCTTGGGCAGGTATTGGTGGGCTGAGGATGCCTCGCTGAGGTAGGCTGGGGGTCTCAGCCAGCCCTGGTGCCCTGGCCCCGACAGTCTGTCCTTCCTCTCCACCTCCAAGGCTCGGATTCATGGAGGAGGTAACTCGCTGCACGTGTGACTTTGCAGCCCCTCACCTGGGGCAGGAGGTGCTGTGGTGATGGTAGTCGGTAGGATGCTTTATCCTGCCACCCTGTCTGCTATGGTGCAGCGCGTCCCATCCTGTTCCCCTTCCCGTGTCCCCGGGCTCTGCCTCCCCGTGCCACCCCAGCAGCTCCCTTGGGAGCCCCAGGATGAGGAGCTGAGGCTGGCACAGGGGAATCCTGCCTCGTACCAGGCTGCAAAACAGCTGAGGAGCCCAGGACCAGTGCGGGCACCCGTGGCAAGGGTGGGGACGCTGTCCTCCTTCGTCTCAGTAAATGGGATTTGTCTCCTCCAGCAGCGGATGTTCAAATCTCGCAGCTGGGTTCTGGGCTTGGCTTTTTGCTGTGTTTTGTTTTCTCCTTTCTCGTAGCCCCGTGAAACTGGGTTGTCTCCTCTCCAGGAGCGCAGAGGGCCGGGCAAGTTGCGGTCAAGCTGCAAAGCTGGCGGTGAATCCCCTTTGCGACAAAAGGATGCTCCGAAAGCGCGGCTCTGTGCCTCCCCCTCCCCCAGACCCCCTCCTTTTATCTTTCCAACACCTTGATTTGCCACCTCTGAGTTTTACTATTGCCTTGGTTTCCCATCGGGGGCAGGATGGAGGTTGGGGTGTGTGTGTGTGATGAATCTATTCAAGGAGTTGTGATCTCTGCATTTCATTTTGCAGTTCAGCTGGAAAGATCTCGTTTCCAAATACACCCACACACAGGCACAGCGAGAGAAAGCAGGCGATGGAGCTGCTCAGGGGGATGGGGCGGCTGCGGGGACCGCGCCGAGGAGGGGACCGGGATGGGCAGGGCTCGGTGCCAGGCACGGAGCAGCTCCGAGGCTTTCCCTGCCTTGGGAGAATCCTATCCGGAGTGGTTCCCAGCCTTTATCTGGGAACGGAAGGTGGTACCCTGCACCCCCAGGCTGCATCTCGAGGCCGTGCAGGTGCTGGGCTGCACCCGTGGGTGGCTGGCTGCTTTACTACCGAGCAAAAGGGGAGCGGGGGCGTCCGGCAGGAGTGGGGTCCCAGGGGGCAAAGCCCTTGCTCTGAGCCTGGAGAGTCAAAGCTGTGCCCGAGAGAGGCCTGGGGAGCCACGGGCGGGTGTCGGGCTGTATGGTGTGTGTGCATGTATGGTATGCACTGCATGCTGAGCAGCGTGCAGGGCATGGCAGCATGGAAGAAATGCAAAAGCACAGAAAGGAGTCATGAAATTCCTCTTCCGGTGACTTTCGAGCCCAAGCCATCTTGTTTCCAAAGATCAGACGGTGCTGCCGTAATTCAGCTGTAAATCCCCATCTGCGCCATCTCTCCACCATCATCCTGGCCAGCCCAGGTCCTCTCTCTGGGTCTGGCTTGCGAGAGGAGCTGCTGGCGGTGCGGGCGCATCCTCTAAGGCAAGGAGGGATGGGGTTAGAGGAAAGCCCGTGGACCTTCACGCTGGCGGGCATCTCAGTGTGCACAAAGTAGGGTGCCTGCGTCCCCCCAGCCCCCGGGTGGGTGCTGGTGGCCTGTGCCCGGCAGGGCTGGTGGCCGTGGCTTCCTGGTGCTCATGCATCCGCGCTCATCCCCCGTGTGCCGCGTCCTCCTGCCGAGGTTGCTGCGTGATTTTTTCCATCCATCCAAAGCAGCTGAGCTCATACAACAATATTCCCTGAGCCAACACTGCTCCTTTTTGAAGTCCCTTGTTTTGGTATTCCTCAAACTTTGCATTCTCAGGCAAGAAACACAGCACCCCTTGGCACTGACGGCTTTCCCTTACTACCGCGGCTCTGGTTATCCCGTGCGCCTGTGAAACTACTGCCCAGTCCCCCAGGGGGCTGCCTGCAGGTCTTAAATAATGGCAAAACGGGATGCTCCGGGCCCCACAGCCTGCACCAGCAGGCTTTGGGAGGGAGAGCCTCAGTGTTCGTCTTAGCTGGGTGCCAGGTGCTGCGGGCAGTGGGATGCCAGAGCCGTGAGTTATCCCATGCTGCCTGCTCTGTGGTCAAAGTGGAAGTCGGGTCAGGAGGGAACGCGGAGGATGTGGCAGCAAGGAGCAATTTCGAGACGATCCCAGAAACAGCTCATGGTGTTGCGAGTTGGGTTTTGCTGGGGTTTGCTATATTTATTTTTCTTCTGTCACCCGCTGTTGGCTGCACTGGCTGAGAGGTGAGGTTTGTGGGAGAAACAGTGGAGGTTCCGGGAAATATTTTGCCTAGCTCGTATTGTTGGATTTTGTGTTATTCCTCTGGCAGCGGATGAAGGCAGCGGGAGCACAGGCAGCTTGGCGCTGGGTTGTTGTTCCCCAGCTCCGCCTGGCCAGCGAGCGGGGAGAAAAAACACCAGAGAGCTGCCTGCTTCTCCATAGCGAATTTGAACTCTTCTGCCTTTTTTTCCCCTTTTTTCTTCAAGCCAGGACCTCGCCGAGGGGCCGGCATCCCCAGGCAGAGCCCACATCCACAGTGGTGCGCTGCCAGCCCTCTCCAGGCTGGGGCTTTTCTGGGATTTGCCTTTCCCATCAGCTTTTACGGCTTTCGCTCCTCTCCCTCCCGCTCCCCAGCTGGCTCTTCGTGCCCGCTGTTAAATGCGGGGCAAACGCAGCTGAAGGCAGAGACTGTTAAGGCAAGGATGTGAACTGTTGCTTATGGCCTCCTGTGTGTTCTCTCTGATTAAAATCTTAAATTCTTCCATTTTTGACAAGATTTGGGTTTTCTGTGCCGAGCCGGAGAGTCTCTATGGCAACAGCTAAAGGCAACTTTTATCCCTAACCCGTTTTATTTTGCAGAGGGGGGGAGGACGGGTGCACGCGCCGGCACGAGCACGTGCCCCTGATAACTCTTTGAGCCCCCCAATATTTGGGGAAGCGAACAGGAGGAGGGGTGGCTCTCAGTGGCAGGGAAATGCACAATTACATCGGCTCTGTGAAGCCAAGGGACGCAGCCAGCTCTGCGCCTGCTGGTTCAGTTTGGAGCCGTTCGCAGAGCGAGATGGTGGCAGGGTTTGGAGACGCAGTGCAAACCCCAACCTTTCAGGGAAAGTCTTGCAGAATGTAATAGAAAGGAAGCCAGCTGGGCTAGATTGAAACTTAATAGGTTTTTGGAGTAATTTTTAGAATCCTATACTGTAGGTCTTTCTGGAAAGATACTATACAACTTAATAACATGTTATATTCCTATATATTATATTTAAATCATCCTATAGTATTGTGTAGGAGGAATCTAATTTTCCACTACAGGGTAATATACCTTTCTATAGGTTTTCACTTGTGGGATTTTTTTTTTGTCCAATGGAGTTAAATAAAAAATTATATCCTTCCTAGAAAACCTAACAAGATGACGAGAAAATAACACCTTTAATTTATTTAATAAAGTGTATAAGTATTTTCCATGAGGGTTTATATGGCCGCACAAAAACCTCACTGTGAGCTTGTCGGGAAGTGGTTTGTGGTCGGATGGAGAGGGGTCCTGTGCCCATCAAACCGGTCCCTGGTGGTATATGGCCAGGAACAATGTTCCCAGGAGCAAAGAGCCTGTCCCCCATCAGGGTCCTGTGCGGGGCTGCCGAGGCTTTCCCTGCACCGTGTTACCGCCGCTGCCTGTGTCCTTGGGGTGCATGATGCACCTGTATTTATTCTGAGGTGCTGCAAGGGCTGAGTCCGGTCGCATTTCCACCTGGTAGCACGTGGTTTGGGTCAGAACCGTCCCCAAAGCGGCGCAAAGATTTGTCACCCGCGCTGCGCTACTGGGAGGGTTCAGCGGAGGGCTGCAACCGTGGGCTCACTGGGTTTTGGGGTCTCTGCCACTTACACTGTGACCCACAAATCCCCGTTGCTGTACGCCCAGCTCAGGGAGGGGTGAGGCACCCTGCGGGCGATGTGGGGCTGGATCTTGGCTCGGAGCTGCCCGTCACCATGGCCTCGGGGATGTGCGGGGGCCTGGGGACCCGCTGGGCACCCGGGGCCTTGGTGGCATCCCAGAGAGAGGTGCAGGGGAAGCCGGTGGCCCTGGTCCTTGGAGGTCCCCAGAGGACAAGCGCCTTTTAATAGCCATGGCAACTAACAAGCCCTGCGTGGTGACATACCCACTGTCTCCATGGCGACGGACCGAGCATCACATAGCAACATGTGCCTCACGTACCCATGGAAACGGGCTGGGTAGTTTTTTAGCATCGCTGTGTTAAATCTCTGCTCTGGGTGGTGGCGGGGCTTAGCCTGAGGTGACCCCGCCACGGGCAGGGCCAGACCCGGGGGTGGCACGGCCGAAACCCAGAGTGGGAATCGGGATCGCGAGGAGACCCCCCGGGGCAGGACCGGGGTTTGACGGAGGCCGGGCAGGTGCACGATGCCTGGTGGTTTGTCAGCAGGGCAGCAGGTTTTGGGGGAAAAATGATTGGAGTTTATCATCCGATGGGCTTGCTGAATGGGGGAAAAATAATAAAAGGTGCTCAGGGCTGGAGGGTTGGAAACCGCCTTGCTGCAGGCAAAACTGTTTCAGAGCAGGATTTTTGCAGGCACCCCGCAGGCTGGTTTTCCTGGCCATATCCAGGGTCACCTCATCCTCAGGCTCCCACGCTGGGGTTTTCCAAGCCTCCAGAGCAGGATGCAGAGGCCGGGCAGCGGGAACGCAGCGAGTCCCCACCGTGCCGTGCTGGGACCTGTGCAGCCGGGGCCATGCGTCACTGCTCCGCGGGGTCCAGCACTTCAAGTTTAGCATTTTCCTGAGCTTTGCCACTAATGAGATGAAAATTTTAGGAATTGATTCATTTGTAGCTGCTGAAGTGTTTCTTGCAAACAGGTTTAGCCCTTCTTTCCCCGTGGTTGCCGGACTGCCACTAAAACCACATTGCATAGGCACTGTAGGAGTATGTCTCATTTCTGTAAACACTCCTGCAAATGAACGCGATTGTTTTGGGAAGGTTTACAGGCTTCTTGTTTTAAAGGCTGTAAACTGAGCTGTTTTAAAAATTTATATATACATATATAAATATATAAATATTTATNTCACAGGTAGGTGACATCCTCAGCAGTGGCCAAGTCTCATTGTCTTTCAGTGAACCCGGACTCTGACTTTGGACGGGACAGTCTGACCTCAAAGCATTTTACCTGTGTTTCTGTGCCGTGCAAAGAGCCGGCGGCCCTGGCCAAGAGCTGGTGTGAAGGTGGCTCTGCTGGGTGGTTTGGGCTGCCCAAATCCCAGAGGATTTGTGGGTCCGGCTTGGTCAGGCAGGAAATCGGTGCTGTCACGGATAGGCTTTAAAAATGCTGTGGCAGCACCGAGGAACAACCTCGCCGGGCTGGGCCGCCCTGGCTAGTGAGCTGGTGGCTCTGGGGACTGCGCTTCCCAGCTTGCGTCCTGCAGCAGGAGCCCTGGCACTGCTGGGTTTCGGCAGGGCTGCCTCGGAGGGTGCCCAGCCCGGCCATGCCGCTGGCCTTGGCCAGCCAGGGCCAGCCCTGCCCTGTTCGAGCTCTCCCGGAGAAGCCGCTGCCCTGCAGCCTGTACCTGTGCGCCTGCCTGGGAGCTCCTTCCCCCTGAAATCCGGCCCCGTGCACGGCGCTGGAGCCGGTGCTGCAGGTGCCACAGCACCCCGCTCGCCTCGTTTCACTGCGGGAATCGGGGAAAAGCGTTCACTTCTCCTTGCGGTTATTTCCCCCTTGGGGAGCGCAGCCCGCCTCTCCCCATCCCTGACCTGATGAATCAGCTCGCAATTTCCACCGCGTTTTTGGCACCGGGCTGAAAATCCCAGGGCTCTGTTCAACCAGCAGCAAGCCAGTAAAAAAAAATTAGGGAAAGGGGGTAAAACTCAACCGCTGGGCTTCTTGCCGTGGCTAGCATGGGTGCTTCTGGGGGGGATTCACCCCAGATGTGGCCATCAGCGCGGTCCACAGGACCCCAGTGGAGCAGGGTTGGGGTCCCCATGGGCCTGTCCAGCCCCACCAGCACTGCGGGGCTCAGGGACACCAGAGTCAGCACCGGCCACAAAGGAGGGCTGCAGCCAGCTCAGCGAGGTTTAATTAAATGTGAAATCCTGGCCGTTGTCTCCTGGGCTTTGGCGTGGGATGCCGCGGGTAGGAAATCACTAGAAGGAAATAATGAGAATTAGAGCAACTTCAAGGGCCATTGCATTCCCGGCTGGCATGAGGCAAGGGAAGCGCGGGGCTGCAGAGCCGTAGTGCAGCGGGACGCGGCCACGCTTCTCCTTGGGGGTACGTGGGGCATAGAGGGGATCCTGCCCGAGGCGGTGGGGCAGGGGGAGGCTGTGCCACCCCTCCTCGCTCCAGCTGTGTGCCGCCCGAAGTGGGGACTCGTTTGGGGTGTGAGCTGGGGGCTGGCAGTCCCTCTCCCAATCCCCCGAACGCTCAATGACTGAGCCTGGCAGCAAACGTCTCCTGCAGTAGGTGTCCTTTTTGTTTTTTTTCTCCTTTTCTTTAGAGGCATGCTCATTAAGGCTGTAAAGAGCCTTACTATAAATTGGATACAAATGTACAGTTAACACCGAGTCTCCCCAAGGCCAGTGTAGGTATTCTGGTATTTAAACTAACAGAGACAAGGGTAGAGATCCAGGGAAAAAAAAAAAAAAAAGAAAAAAAGGGGAAAAAAGGAAAAGTGGCTCTAATTGAGGTCGGTATTTGAACAGTGAAGACCAATTAATGCTCCTGAATCAATAGGTCTGCGTGACTGCACTAATACATCCCTGCCGAGGGTTCGTGAGCACGGAGCGCCTGGGATGCTTTTGCCCAGAGCCCGCCCGGGGCGAGCTGTGGCCATGGCAGGGATTGTGGTGTTTGCAGAGATTTCGGTGTTTGCAGCCCTGAAGGGCTGCGAGAGGCTGCTCGTCTCCCCCGAGCGCTGCCTGTGCGTGCTGGAGGAGTGCAGCATCCCTCTGCCTGGAATTTGGCTGTGCGAGTGTTATTAGGGCGGTGATTTAGCAAGTGTCCAGCATTAGCAGCCTAACATTTTGTATTTTTCCTTTATTGCTCTTCCAAGGAAACGCGTGTGTGCGTGGGGAGAGGAGATTATCGCGTTAGCGTTAAATACCCCCGGGAAAGGTGGTGAGGGCCGCTCGTTTTGCCGATGGTATTTTCCAGCTGCACTCTCTCCCCTGCCCAAGCCGTGCTGGCAGCAGCACCCATGGGTGCCAGCACCCGTCAGAGCCATGCTGCGCCCAGTGCTGCGGAAAGCATTGTCCCAGGGAGTTTGCAGTCTAAATCAACGTGCAAGACCAAGGTGGGGAGGAGGGAAATAATCACTGTGGTTGCTATTAAACAATTTTTGTTTGTGCTGAACTGGTACGGATGGCGGATTAGATGATTTGCCCCCAGGTGTGCAGGAAAAGCGCTTGGAGGCAGGATCTTTTTGCTGGCGATCCTGGGTGTAATCAGGAGATGAGCCCTGCCCTGGGTGGCTGCAGCTCGCCCCGACACCCTTCCCTTCCCTGCTGCTATTCCCACTGCCTCGCTCCGTTTCCAGGTTAGAAATCCAGGACGCTCCCGGATGCGCTGGAGGAAGGTGGGGGAAAGGTGGCAAAACCTGGCGGGCTCGGGAGGTTATTTCTGGCCGGGTTCGGTGCCGCGCTCGCTACCTTTCGCTGCCTCGTTCCCACCTCCCACGGCCCCGCTGCAGCTGGGGCGGAGGAGCCAGCGCCAGCCCCGCGGTGATGGGGGCAGGAGGAGAGCCATTGGCAGCTCTGGGGGCTGCGCGCCGGCACGGGGGGGGTTATTTTGTTTAAAAAATCAGCCAGGAGCATCAGTGGGACCTTCCTCTTCCTTGGTGTTGCACCCCACATCCCGGGCTGTATAGGTCCTCCAGCTGGGTGAGGGTCTCGGTGAACCCAGCGCCAACCGAGCGCATCCCCACCGCCTCCAGCCAAGTCCTGTGCCGTGAACGGAGAGCCCGGTTTCTGTTTTTACACTTTTTTTCTAGTGATTTCTGGTGTGTTCCCACGACTCCAGCTGCCAGGACAGCCGGGGGAGCAGCTGGCTCGGTGAGCTGGCAGCGCCGGCCCCGCTCTCAGCCCGGGTGCCACGCGCCTGCCCGCCCGAAAGCTGGGAGAAAACGGAGCCTGCAGGCGTTCGCTGGCGGGGCAGGGGCTGTTCCGACAAACCGCTATGTGCCGAGCGGGCTGAGGCTCGCTCCCCACGGGGGGAATCTCGCTCTCGGGGCCGGGCAGGCTGACATGCTCCTCGCTTCTCCCATCACCTCCCGGCGAGGATTTCGGCGCAGCATCCTCCGCGGCGAGGGGCCGGGGCTTGGGGGGGCCTCCGGTGCGGCGTGGCCGGCGCCGGGCGGGCTGACGGGCTCGAGGCACGCATGTTTGCGGCGAGCGGAAAGTAAACACTGTCACTTTGCATTACGGCCCCGCTCGCCCGCGCTCGGGCGCTGGCAGCTGCAGCCCGGCCCCGGCCTCCCTGCAACCTGAGCCCGGGCGGCACAGCCAAGAGCGGCGCCGGCCAAACCGCCCCGCGGAGCAGCCTGGGCTGGTTGGGAAATTCTTGCACAACTTCCATCTAGGCTCCTTTCCTCGCCGGTTTACAACCGCTCGCCTCTTTCCCCTCCGAGGAAGCTGGTGCGCGGTTTCCGCCGGGTTTGCCTTTGAGTGAGGGCTGCTGAGCAGATGCCGGGGCTGGGGCTGCTGTGCGCCCTGTTCCCTGTCTGATTTTTGGGGTGTTTTTGTAATGCTGGGTCAGTGTGGGCTTGGGGACAGGGCAGCACCTTGCGCACATGCTGGTGCACTTGGGGACCCTCTGGAGTGTCACCAGTGCCTTCGGTGGGAGTGGGATGAGGCTGCTGCTGCCCAGCATCGGAGCAGGACACCGCCTGAGCCGCTGCTGCTGACGCACGGGTTACTGAGCACTGCTGCCCGCGAGGACGAGAAAGCCGAAATATTTATCTTGGAGAGACGAGAGAAGGGATGAGGAGGGAGCCAGGAAGGGAGGATGGGTGGGGAAGGATCACAGCGTGCCGGTGCTTGGCGGCGAGGGGATGGGTGGCTTCTTTCCTCCACACGGTGCAGTGACCCACAGGGCAGCAGGTTCCCTTCGGCACAGCCCCGCCTGTTAACCGATAACGTCTGCGCGGGCACGGGGCAGCTGCTGGGAGACCTGGGAGGTTTGGGCCTTGCTGGGGATGAAACATGGGGTGGGGGCAATGGGGCGGGAGGGACTGGCCCTGCGTCCCGCTTGGGGCAGGGAACAAAAGCGAGACCCGTGGTGACGTTTGGAGCAGTGCACAATGCGGCACAGCTGACAGCGTGATGGCTTTTTCCTGCTGCTTCCTCCACGTGCACCCTTCTTCCCTGGCTCTCCTCTTCCTCTGCCACTTCCTGGGGGCAAGCAGGGCCCTGGGGGGGTACAGAGGGGCGGTGCTGCACCCCATGGGGTGCTTGCTCCTGCCTAGGGAGGTGGCGGAGGCGGGGGATGTCCCTGGTGTGGGCCCTGTGGGGCTGGCACTGGGGGCTCTGTGTCCTCCATCCCACTGTTGTGCCCCCCCAGGGTCCCATAGCTCATCCCCCTGGGCTGCAGTCTGTTTGTCTGTCTTGCATCCCTCGGGCAACCCCACCAGGCTGTGAGCAATCCCGCTGGTCAGGCCGGGTATCGGAAGGGATCCATCTTTCTGCCAGCAGCTCCCTGGGAGGTTTGGGGGTCCCAGGGGGTCCGGAAGTCCCAAAGATCTGTCCTGCCTCAGTGTCCCCATCAGCAACACGGGCATTGCAGGAGAGCGCATCATCCCCAGCCGGTGACGTGAAATGAGGGTTGGTAACTGGCAGCTCTCTGGCTTCGATCCCACCACTCATGACCTTCCTGTTGCTCCCACAATTTTGTATATTACTTCTTAAAATATTTATATACATATATATAATATTAGCTTGGCAGCCGCTGTTCCTCAACACCTGCTGTTTCCCCGGGCGGGGGTTTGCTAACGTAACAGCCTTTCCTCTCCCTGGGGCCTCGTAAAGCCGCGCGGAGCCGATGGAAAGCCGCAGCAGCGCTGCGTGCCCGTGGGCTCGGTGTGCCCCGTCCTGGCGCATCCCCTTGGCCGGGCACCGGAGCGTGTCCCTGTGCAGAGAGAAGCCGCTTTGCTTTTTTATTTAAATGTCTCTAATATAACCCCGGGGAATGGGTTCGTGTTCTGCACGGGTGAGCTGCTGAGGGCACGGCTGTTTTGTAGGAACGGCCAAACCCGGGTCTGTTGTCCCGTGCTGCTGCGTGGTGGCCATGGGGTCCGGCTGCGTGGGCTGGGCTCTGCATCCTTGCTGGTTTTGTCCCAAAGCCATCCGTGCTCTGCCTCCAGCCCTGGCTGGGGTTTTATAAGCCTGAGAATGGATCCCAGGGACAGCCGAGCCTCTCGGGGGAGCAGGGTCACGTCAATGCAGAGGAAATCGCTCCCTGGGAGTGACAGCTATTTAAAAGGGAAAGAAGCCGGCCGTGCCGCGTTCACACGGGGCTGGGAGCGGGGCTGGGGCGCGGGAAGGCGGCTGGCACGCTGGGTGCGCTCCCCGCGCGCTTGAAGCTCCCTCGCTCAAGCGTTTCGGTGGCGGTTTTATCACATGGAGGTGCCTGGAAAACAACGTCCCCGCTTGGTCCCAGGCTTTGTGTCTGCTGCCATGGGTTGAGGGAGCCCTAACAGTGACAAAGCTGGGGTTCAGGGGGTACCGCAGCAATTCTCTGCTCACTGCAGCCCTCTCCAATGGCAGGTTATGCTTTTTTGGGGGGCAGGCAGAATTGCCCCTCGGATCCTGCACTCCACCCAAGCTTTTTTCCCATTTCATTTTGACTCCCTCCGTAAGCATTTCCAGGAGAGGTTGGCGCCCGGTGTGAATGGTTTGTTGTTTGCATCTCACTGCGTTCGCTCAGAGCTGCCCTTCATCTCACACCTTGCACCTGGCTGACATCTGGAGTGACCGCAGGGTTGGGTGCTGGGGCCGAGGATGGGGACAGTGCAGGAGAGCCTGCAGGGTGATGGGGACAGCAGGTGTGGCCTCACAGGGAGGATGAGGTGGTGCAGGCAGGATGCTCTGCTGCCCCAGCAGTGGGACAGCCTGCTGTGGCATGGGACCCGATGGAGCCGTGCCCCCCGCGGTGCTCGGCGAGGGCTGGCGTGCCGCTGCCTGCTGCGGGAACGGGCGAGGGCCCAGCTGGAGCACATTTCCCTGCGGGACAGCCCCAGCCTCCATTGTTCCTCCGCTGCTGCCTCGCCAGGGTGAGCACTGAGCAAGGCCATCGCTACCACGCAGGGCTCGGTGCCTCCTACAAGCTTCCAGATCCAAGGTTCCGCTGGTTTCTGCCTCCCCAGCCCGGCCCTCGCAGCTCCTGCCCGAGCCCTTGGTGCTGCTTTCCCTGCGTGGGGCAAATAATTAGTCATGAATAATTTATCTAATCTATGAGCTTGAGGAACGTCACCGCATTCCTTCCTCAGACTGCCCACAGCAGATCACAACCTTCTTACAGCACAGAGAATTCCTTCCCCCCGTCGTTTCCGCTGGTGATTTTTGGCTCGCTCTGTTTATTTGCAAATAGTCTGTTTGCATGTGTTATTTGGATAGCTCTGATTGCGACCGCCTTTGATTTGGACACGTAGCTCGCTCCGTGGGTTTCCGACCCCTGAAGGGGTGAGATGCAGCTCTGAGAACCAGGTTTTTGCCATGAGCAGCTGCAGTTCTTAATTCAGAACTTGCTTTCTGCAGCCGATCCCCAATTTTCTCAGCACCGCCGTTCCCAGAGGCTCCCACGGGAAGCGGGTGGGGGCCGGGCAGCGCTCGCCCCGTCCCCGTCTGCCCATGGTGCCCCGGGGCTGCTCCCTTGGGGTGAGCACCCCAACGAGGGGCTGAGCACTCTGCAAACTTGCCGTGTGGTCTGGCTGTGATGCGGGGCCCCGGGCTCCCCGTCCTGGTGGCCTTTTCCTGGGTTTGGGGCCGGGTCTATCATTTCCAGTGCTTGGGGGATTTATTTGCTTCTTGGAGCAAAAATGAGGCCAGCTGTAGGGCCCCTTTGCACATGGTCCTGCTCGGGTGCAAAGCCGTGGCAGTGCAGGAGGTGCGGACCTGTCCTATAGGGAATGTCAGTGCCCATTGCAGTTCTGGGTGTGATGGGGGCTGCGAACTGGATGGGGATGCAGCAGAAGCAACAAACCAAGAGGATGCCGCGTGCCAAGCCTCGGGCTGGGGCTCCCCCATCAAAACACCCACCAAAAGCGCAGGTTGCCACAGGCTCATTGGTCCCACCCGGCTGTCCCGGCCCCGCCACAGCTGTCCCCAGGCTGGGGACAGGGCAGGGAGAAAGGCTGATGGAGGGGGGAACCCTGCCTGGCGGGAGCGAAAGAGCCGCCCTCCTCGCCCAGCCCTGCAGTGAGGGACTCATCTTGCGCGCAGCTTTGGCGAAGGACACGGTAATTAAATATCAAGATCTTGCCTCCCCTTTCTACCAGTCTGTTTCCACTTATCCTTTATGGACGATTAATCAGAGACAGGGAGCTGATGGCTCTCAAAGAAGCGTCTGAGCGCTGGGAGGGACGGGGATGCTGCTGGGGGTGTTCAAAGGCAGCTGCTGGGGGCTGAATCTTCCCGTGGCGAGGGAGGCTGTGGAGGGAGAGGGCTTCGTTCCCCCTCCCGGGAGGGCTCTGGGAGAAGTGTTTCTCCTGGCTTGGCGGTGGGAGCCTGTCTGTCCCCGGAGCCCTCTTTGTGGAGCTCTTGGCCAAGGCGGGTGCTCGGGAAGGGCTTCCCTCCTGCGCAGCCACGGAGCGGGGTCCAGGTGCTACCGCACGGGGCTGGGGTGGGTGAGTGGCAGCCGTGCTAATTGCATCTGAATCCCAATTAACCACAAGTGAAATTTTCGGAAGTATGGAAAGTAAACAGCTCAGGGCAGAAATTCCCGGTGCTTTGGGGAACCCTCCGCTAGGACAGGTTTCCTGCCCCCCCTATTTCTACTGCAGCCTGCCCAAGCCTGCTCCCCTGCCTGGGGCTGCTCCCCCCAGAACACCGGGCAGTTTTTGGGGTGCTGACCCGGGCAGAAGCCCCCCACCAGGTCTGCTCTCACCCCCCCACCTTGGGACGGTGCCGTCACCTCCCACGCCGCCAGTGCCCCCGCCGCCGCGGGGCTCGGAGGATTTAATTCCCTTGGCCTTTCCCCGCGGGTCAGCCCTTGCTCTGGCTCCCCTCCAGCTCTTCGGGTCATCTCTCAGAAAAGCCGAGCAATAAAATTTGCCCCAGCTGGAGCACGAACCCGCAGCTTCACAGGCAAGTGTCCTACCCGGTAGATATTTATAATGCAGCAGTAATGTTAAAAATAACAAAAATTTCAGAACAGGAAGTTGTTTCTGGGGATAAAAAACTTCTGCTTTGGCATTCAGCTGTGGCGGCTGGTGCTTGCCAGTGGTGCCCATCCTCTGCCACCTCTGTCCCTGCTCCGCGTCCCTGCTTGGGTCTGCTCCTCTCCGCAGTCCTTTTCCCATACGTTTGAGGCATGAAACCTTCCCGAATGCCTGCAGACATGTTTCTCAGCACTGATGTCTTATTTGGGTTCAGCTCAAAGCTTTTCCCTGTTGACGCAGTGCCGGCTTTGCTTGAGCTTGCAGGGCCTGAGCACGGGTGACCTTTCCCGTGTTTGCCGTCTGTGCTCAGGACCTGCCCGCGCCGTGGCAGCGCATCTCTGCGCGCGTACCAGAACCAAGGGGCAAAGCCCCTGGCGAGGGCACAGAAGCTCCTGTGTTCCTCCTTCTGCTCGAGCTGTCTGCTGGGAGCTGGCAGCCGGTGGCTCCGGTGCTGCCCCCCCTTTTTGGTTTTGTTCCCCCTGGCTTTTAGCCCCTTTCCTTGCACCCGCTGGCATTTCCTCTCCCTTCATCCAGAGCTGCGTGGAGTGGCCGGGCTCTGCCTGCTCCGTGGTGCCGGGGCAGGATGGCCGCACGTCCCCAGGCAGCAGGGGACACGTTTCCCAGCCAGGGGCAGCTCCATCCCCTCTCCACGTAGCTCCTGGCACTATAACCCCTACACCTGGCAAATAATTCCCCCTTTAGGAGGGCTTTCCAAGGGTTAAGCGTGCGCTGCAGCCCTGCCCAGCCCGGCAGTTTGGCGCGGGCTCCCTGTCCCCAGCGCGCGACCGTGCTTGCCCTTTCCCAGGCAGCGTCTGGAGCTTCCCGCGTGGGTGCGGGACCCGCGGGAGGGGACCGCGGCCCCGACACCGCTGCTGGCGCGGCCCCGCACCGGGACCCAGGGCGTTTGCAGGGAGCGGTGGCTGTGGGGCTTCTTAGCAGAGCAGAGGGAGGAAGGGGTGGAAATTGGAGACGGTCCTGGGAATCCAGCTGCGAAAGCTGTGGGATTCGCAGGGACTTGCCTGTCTGGGTCTGGGTAGCCAAAGCGACGCGTAAACCCTTTGGGGCTGTCCCAGAGCATCCCCAGCCCTGCTCTTCCCAGGCAGTCCAAGCAGCGCGTGCCCAAACTTTGCCATTTATTATCTGCGACGAAGGGAGCTTGCTGATGTTACCTCTTGGCGAAGTCTTGCTCGCAAGTACTCGAGGGTGAAACGAATCAGGGTCACAGAAGGGTTTAATTCAGTGCATTGTCCTTCAAGGGAAGGAAAAGTCAGACGAGAAGTTTTAAACATTTTATAAAAATATCCACATGTGCTCAGTGCAAAACTCACCGTCTTTACCTAATTTAGAAAATGACTTTATATGGAGAAAGATTTAACACTGCTCTGTGGAGGGGAAGAATAATGAAGACGTCTGCACCAAATCGCACTGTCATCCGAAGATCTCCGAGTGCTTTTGAAAGGGTTGGAGAGAAATAATTTTTCTTCTCCTCACTGGTTTTAGAAACTGAGGCATGGGACGAGAAAGCCATAAAAGTGCAACTTTCCTGGCTAATTTTAGCCATTTGAAGTCCATATCTAAGCACCTAAATAAATGGCCTGGTTTTAATAGACCCCGGTCAAGTCTCTGGGGTAAAACCTGGAACAAGCCTGGCTCCTTCGGTCTGCAGAGGTGGCGTGGGGCGGGAGCTGCCTTGCCTTCGTTTGGCACTGCCACTGCGAGCCCTGCCAGGACACTGGGAGACGAAGCTAATGAGAGCAAATTCATCTGAATTCCTTTGAACTTAAGTGGGGGAAAAAAAGAGTTTCTGTGCGGGAGCAGCTGTGTTTCACCCAGGTGAGTTCGGTGCCCTCCAATTTCACTGGGGTCAGGGCAGCTCAATCTCTCCAGGCATGGAAAGCGAAAGTTGATCCAGGCTTTTAAGCCCTATTAACACACCCTAATCTTTGAAATGTGTTTAGNTATATTTTATATATTTATATATAAATTATATATATTTAGCAATAAAAATAAAAATATTTAATGCCTTTCTTAAAGGAAAATGCAACCTGGCTTGCTCGGCTGAGCAGTCAGAAAGGTCTCCAGGGTCAATCCCACCAGGACTAAATGCTGAAATGTGTGTGGAAGTCAAGCTTTGGATTTGGTGGTTTTAGCAGCAATCCCAAATCTGAACAAGTCTGACCAGGGAACAAACCTGGCTGGGGGGAGCCATTCCCAAAACGCTGGCTCAGGCTGGGCAGTTGCATCCCCGAGCCCTTCAGCATGCAGTGGGCAGGGCCTGGGACCCTGCAGGATGCTGCCCTCCTGCAAACCAGCAGTGCTCCTGCTTCGGGCAGGACCTGGCGGGGTGAGGGTGTCCACAGATGGCACCTGCCCGGGATGTCCCCGAGGTCGGGCTGGGCCAAAGCACGCTCCCTGCCCACCGCTGCCGTCCTGTCTGCCTCCAGCCTGGGTGTCTTTTCCCTTCTCCCCGCTTCTGGGGAGCGTGAAGCCAGTGCCAGCAAGCTCCTTGCAGCTGCTGTGTGATGGGCTGTGCAAGGCCAGAGCAGGGAAAATCACCTGGGACGCACAGAAGTACCTGTGATCGGGATGGTAACCTTTCATCCGGCTCAGTCCTCCCTATTTATCGCCACAGAGAAGGAAGGCAGGAGAAAAGCAGCCTGGCAGGGCGCACAAAGCCGCCCTCCTTCCCCCCAGCTGCTCTGCTCTCGCTAATGCATCTGCTGGCAGCGCTCGCGCTCCCCGGAGCTTTTGTGCACAGTCAGAGCAGCTGTTCACGGCCAAAGGCACGGGGTGGGGACAGCACGGGGCCGGGGGGCGGCAGGAGCCCCCCAGCCCCTCCGGCTGGGATGCGAGCGGCTGCACCTGCAGCGCTGCGGAGACCGAGCTCTCGCCCCGACCGCTCGTAACCCACCTCGACCGGTTGAACAAAAGGAGGCGTTTTCCACCCGCAGCCCTGTTAGTGGCAGCGGGCGCTCGCCCCCGTCGCACCCTGGCCCGGGACCGTCCGTGCTGTGCTCCAGCAGCGGCGCTCGAGGTTGCTGCAGAATGTTACGGTATTTTTAATAGGGACGGTGCGGTCACTGCACTTGTTACAGGCAAAAGCAATGAGAATTTTATGAGGTGCAAATGGATTGTGAGTGCTTGAAAGCGGCTGTGTCCCCCCACCCCGTGCTCGCGCACCCTCTGTGCCTCCTCTCCGTGGCTGGAACGGTTCGGCTCCTCGCAGGCTTGGAGGACAGACGAATATCAGCGCCGTGAGATGCTCTAATCCCAGTTTCTGTCTGGGTTGCTGCTGTGGTGGTTAAAAACCATTCTTCTGGCTGCGGGATTCATTAGGGCCCCGTCTCCGGGGTTTGGAGGGAAACCGGAGCAGCTGCTAATGATGGAGCAGTAATATCTAGACCTCTTTCAAAGCAATAATGGAATTAGGAAGAAGACAAACACCGAGCAGTCCCGTGCCTGATGGCTTTATTTTCTGCTTCCTTCTTGCTTTTCGCTTTATTAGGCGGAATGAGAACATACATTTTGCATTAGAGGGAGGATGATTAAACCACCCGGGACTAGGGAGAGGTACCAGAGATGGGCTGGGCTGGGGAAGTTGGAGCTTTCTCGTCCGTTTCTAAGAGCTTTAGCCACAGAAAACAGAAGTGAGAAGTGGATGGGGAGCAGGAGGCAAAGGTGAGGCTGTGATAGAGCAGGGGGCAAGACAGTGAAGGGCACGAGCTGGAGCCTGCAGCCATTTTAGCTGAGCTTGTATTACGTTATTAATGGAAAAGAAACCGGTATTTTTGTTTTGTGGAAATTCTTTTGTTCCACACAGATTTGCATGCAGGGAGCAATCAGGTGCTGGACCAAGTGCATGGGAAGGAGCCGGCGAGTGAGCCTTGCCCTAGTCCCCAGCTGGCTCTCGCAGGTGTCCCCTACGCTGTGCCCGCAGGGACTTGAGCCCTTCAGCCCCTCAAGGCCGGGGAGCTGCAGTGTGTTTCTGGTGCTGGGGGGCACTGGCTCTGCCCCCAGCCCCTGGTGTGCTCCCTTGCTTGGCATCATCTGACGAGGAGCCCGCAGCACGTTGCGTGGCTGCTGCTGGTGCCCGGGGTGGTCTCCGCCTCCATCCCCACCTGCAGGACGGAGTTCCCGATGCTCACCGGGTGTGGAAGTTCTGCGCTGCTTGCACGGAAAAGCACTATTTATTTTTGATCTTAGGCTTTAAAATCTGAAGTGTGCAAGATGGTCTCTGTCTAATTAAGTACTTAACCTGCAATGAAATATTGTATTTTATGTTGATGTTTTTTTTAGAAAGGAAATGTTGGCTCCGTTTCCAAGTGAAACATTGAAGCAGTCCAGTTGGAAACTCGTCATCGTCTTCAGACTTTGTAAATATCATTTTTTTGAAGCCAGGTCAGAAATTGTAGCCAAAACTTTGCGGGTACCTTGAGTTGCCCCGGAGCTTTCCCATGCAAACACCTTTGCATGGAAAGTCATACCCAGCATTCGCTAATGCAAACCATTAAGTGGGAAGGGCTCGGTTCTCGGATGCCTGGAGAAGCGGCTGTCCCAGAGGAGGCTGTCACCTTGGTTATTGTCCCTGTTGTGGCAACTGGGGAGCCCCAGGGATTGCCCCATGGGGCTCCTGGGGAGCCCCTCCAAATAGTGCCCCCAGGGCAGGGCACTGGTGACAGTGCAGGGGAAGGGGGGGGGGACACGGGGTCTGTGGCCCCCACTCTGCTTTAACTGGCTTTGTGTCATTTGCATCCCTTGGAAGCAGCAACGCTGGTTCCTGCAGTATCTGCCCTGTCTCAGTCCGTAGGGTTAAAATGATGCCAGGTTTGTCCTTGGATTTGTCCTCTGAGCTTTTTGCGGAGCTTGGCTGGGTTTCCTCGGGGGCTTTGAGCTCATACCCTTCTGCGATTAAAATATCAGGGTGGAAAAGAGGAGGGAGCTGCTGCAGCAGATGTGGCCAGCAGCTGGGCACATCCAGGTCATGCTGGAGCCGGTGCAGTGGGGAATTTTGCTGTCTGCACCGCTGCCACACCTCCCCTTACCGATGCTTTTCCTCTGCTGGTTCCCAAGCTGTTTTTCTCCCCGTCTGTAGAGCGCAAATGGACAAAACCCAGGGTCTGAGGTCCATTGCTTATAGAAAGGAAGGAGCGCGTGGAGCCTCTGTCTTTTCAAGGCCTGGAGGAGGGCAGGTGGTGGTGAGAGGCAAGTCCGAGCCACGCCGTCCCGGTGGAAGGGAGAGAATGAATGCATTTGCTTAGAAATGCCCCAGAGCTGCTTGCCTCTCTGGAGATCTTGCAACGAACTTGCTGTGGGTCTGGCACCCAATGAACCTTCTGGCTGGGTGCAAGGGGCAGCGCCTTCTCCGCCCAGCTGCGCTGCTGCAGGAGGCTCAGCCCTGGAGCATCCCTCGCACCCGGTGCCTCCATTCCCTATCTCAAATCCCACCCATGAACATCCCTTGCCCAGGCACCTGCAGATGGGTGATGTCTCGGGAGGGCTGGGGGGTAGAGACCGGTCGTGCGTCTCTGATGGATATGGAGATGATTTGTTTAGCTTGCTTGAATCCAAGCTCCTTTCCTACCAGCTCTTCCCTATGAGGCTTTCCCTGGCCCTCAGTCAGCGGAGGGAATTCCCGCCCTGCCTGAGCCGCCTTCCCCGCTCCAGCTGCAGCGTCATGGCCCGGGTGGGTTTGTGGTCCTCGCCCCGTTACTGCGCCGCATTGACTCCCTGCCACCCCCTTGTTAGGGCGATTAGGGAATTGCTGAATTAATCAGCGGCTGCTGTTGACCCCGCAGAGCTGTACGGCTCCTGCGTGCCCCGCTGCAGCTGCTGACACCTCCTGCCCTGGATGAATCTTTCATGCGCTCGCCTCATGTATTTTTAATAGGCTGGGGTTCAGTGAGAGCGCATGCGGGCTGCTGGCAGGGCTCAGGGGGACACGGGGCACCCTGGGGATGGAGGGATGAGGGGAGAGGAACTTGGGTTTTGGATGGGTGCAGGGCTTCCTGGTGGAGTGGGTAGCACTGCGGGAGCAGGGAGCCCATCGATGCTCCCAGGGCTTGGTAAGGGAGATGGAGGAGCTGCCAGGACAATTAGCACGGGCTTGTTCTCGCCAGCACGTCCCCGCGATAGAGCAGGGCTGTAATCAGCCTGTCGCTGCCCCAGCTTTATTAATACATCGACTTCTGGGGTCTGGCATGGCGCGGTGCCTGCCAGCTGGGCTCTGCGGGGAGAAGGGATCCGGGGTGGCGTGGCACTGCCCCGCAGGAGGAGGAGACGCATCCCCTCTATCTGCACGCTGCCCCGGGAAGGGGCGTAAATCAGCGGCTTGCAAGAAAAGGAAACATGCTCGTTTTGCTCGGGCTTTGAAGCCTGCAGGAGCCTCCCGTGGCTGCTCCCTGCGGCGCTTTGGGGGGGTTTGGCTGCAGGGGTCTCCCTCCCTGCCGGCCGCCCCGTCCCCTGCTCTGCCCTCCGCTCCAGCACGGAAGGGCAAGGGATGCTCTCCCAGCAAATGCATACATAAATGTATATGTATAGGGTATGTTTTATCCTGATCCACTGTCCTGTGTTTGGGATCGCCGCTCTGCCCTGCCCTCTCGTTCGGTTTGCACCTGGCTGACCGCTGCGAAGTCCCTGGCACGGGAGCGCTCATGCCACACGTGCGGCCATGCAGAGGCGTCTCTGCCACTCCTGTATTCCCCAAATGTTACATAAATCCGCTTTTATACCGAACCCGTGGACGTCACTGAAGCTCTGTCCATACCCATAACATCACTGTTTCCATGGGAACCAGCGTACTTCCAAGGGGGAAAAAGTAGAAGGAGACTAAAAAAAGGACAAAGAAGGAACAAAATAAGACAAATATGTGACATATCCCAACTATGTGTCGGTGTAGGATGTTGTAAAGATTTCACCGCAACTTGTTTAGGAAGCCTTGCATAACGTTTTTGTCTTGAGTAATGCAGCAAGCCGAATCAGGGTCGGGGAAAACTTCATAGTATCCCAAATATCCTGAGCATCTTCATGGGGCGGAGGCTGTAAGGTAGCACCGCTGCCCACCGCAGCAAGAAGCAAGTCTGATTTCGGAAAGCTGTGCTGCATCAAGCGCTTGGATTTCCTCGGTTTACCTCCCTCCCGGACCGTGACCGCGCGTGGCTGGGAGGTGATGGTGCTTTGCGCTGGGAATATTTCCCAGGCGAGCAGCCAGCACCGCTGCTCTTCTGCTCTGCCATATCCATCACCAGTGAGCTTTGAGGGCAGGTGTTTTTAAGGGACAGTCTGCAGCCAGTGAATTTAAAAATATATATTTTGGGGTTAAGTGTGTATCCACTCCACACTTAAGGTGTGGTGGGAGAAGAAGCCTTAAATATATCATCAAGCACCAGTAGTGGCTTCAGCATGTTTAGTGAGTTTTAAATTGTGACCCCTGGTCCCTCCTGCAGTGGAGGAGTCCATTAGGAAGGATTTTGCTGCTGAAGACAGCATCTTGTCTAATGTCACGCATGAGCTGCTGGGGAGGGCGCTGGTCCTCGGGGCTTCCTAATGGGGTGGGCTGGGAGCCGCAAGGGCCAGGGTGATGGGGACTGGCACGGCTCCTGCCCATGCAGCTCTGCTTCGGTGGCACGAGCGGGAGCCTGTCCCTGCGGCCCGAAATGGCAGCAGAAGGTGCTAGAGCAGCTAGGGGAATGGAGGGAGAGGGAGGTCGGGGTTTTGCTGTTAATGGCTTTAGGACACCGTGTATTTGGAACTGCTTGGGAAGCCGGACCCAGGGCTCTCTGCAGCCCTGGCTGTTCCCAATGGGCTTTTCCAAGCCCAAGCCTCCCCCATGCCTCTCTGTCACCCGCCCGTGGGACAGGTGTGAGGAGGATGGGAACAGGAAGCCGGGATGAATTCATGCTGAAGTGCTCTGGCTTGAGATTTTATTATATTATTTTATTTTCTAACAAAAACAGCTTCCCCCCCCACCCCGTGCCGTTCCCATGGCCGGGCTGCTGGCGGCCGTGCCAGCCCTCCCAGCTCGGGAGCTAATTGCGAGTGATATGTAGGGCTTTTCTTAAAAGCTCCAGCTCCTGAAGTTTGGGGATTATGCAAGGCACTCAGCTTGCAGGGTTCTTTTTATCTGCATTTTTTTCTCTTTAAGCAGTAAGATTTTAAACCCTCTTGGTTGCTGCAAAAAGCTTGAAGTATGAATCTAAAAAGCAAAGGGGAAACAACTCTGAAACAGTGAGGCAAATAAGAGCCTTGTCAGGATTTTATTTCATTTTTCTGACAAAACATCTTTTTTTATTGAGCTTCATCCCCTCTAAATACAGCATCCTTTTTCACTCCATCACCTGGGCAGGGCTGCTCTGTGCTGCTGAGCAAATGCCACGTTCCCCTGGAGAAGTGGCTGCGTTTCCGAGGCAGGGAGAAGCCTCCCCTGAGCATCGCCGGCAGTGCAGTTTTTAAATCTTTGGGAGAAGAGGAAAAGACAATTGAGATGATTAATCCCAGAAATTCCTATTTTCCTCCATTAAAAAAATCTTGCTTCCCCCCTGAGCAGCGATGAACACCCCCTGTGCTCTGATGGACACCAGTGGGATTTTGGGGCGCTTTGCGGGGTTTCGGCTGCCTTCGGGGACACGGTGCGGCTGCGGTGCGGGGGAGGGGGGGGCCGTGGGTGCAGCACCTGCAACGCCTGCAAGGGAAAATAAATGAAGTGAAATTTCAAAACCAGCGGCGTGAATAATCACCCTGTTTCGGTTTCCC
The DNA here is from genome assembly GCA_013399115.1 of Anseranas semipalmata. Taxonomy (NCBI): domain Eukaryota; kingdom Metazoa; phylum Chordata; class Aves; order Anseriformes; family Anseranatidae; genus Anseranas; species Anseranas semipalmata. The sequence continues at coordinate 380,239 of VXAA01002208.1, read as the reverse complement.
AGGTCTAATTGTGAAGCTGCATGAATTAAACCAACCTCCCGGGCCTGGCCGTGCCGCAGGGGTAAGCGGCTTGAAAGAGCCGCAGAGCAGCAGCAGGGGGGTGCGGGAGGCTGGACGATGGCCCTAGAGGGTGACCCTGCCGGCGGCCACCACGTCGTGTGTCCCTGCCTGGCCCCGCACTGTGGCCGCCTGCACGGTGCCGTGGGACGAAGCCACCTCGCCCTCGGTGCGGCACTGCGGTGCCACGTGGGTAGGGGCGCTCCGAGAGCCCCTCTCATGTGCAGCATCCCAGGGGTGCGATGCTTCGTGCACGTGCTGAACGCACGGCGTGGGTGCTGGCCTTGCTTTCAAAGGAATGTTGTTAAAAAATAAAATAAAATCCAATTAAATGTGCAGGGTTGTGGCAGGAATCCTATAACCTTTCCGCTGGACGTGCCATTCAGAGCCATCTGTTGGCCTGTGTGGTCGGAGGCAAAGCTGGGAAGGGCGTTATTATTTCCAGCCAAGAGGCAGATTAATTCTGAGGACTTTTAACTTTCCTTGCAAACGGCCTGAATTAATGTTTTAGGATTTTAGTGGCTGCCGCCTCCCTCTCCCCCAAAGGCCAGACCCTGGAAGTCCCATTATGCTCTTGTCAAAGGGGCTATTTCTGGAATTGATGATATGAATGAAGCCTAAAACTCCGTTCTCATTAACGTCTGCGGCTTATCCCGGTGTCACTCCTAAGCTGGTGGGACTCGGTGACACTGCAGGGGAAGGCTGTCATTTCAACCCAATTTTCGCACCGCATTTGCACAAAAATTTCCAGGCCTCGCCAGCGCTTTCCGCACATTTGTCAAACAGCAGCCACCGTCCCAGAGAGCGAAGGCTTTGCTGAGCACGAGGGAAGTGCCCGGTGCTGCGGCTCGGTGCTGGCCCCGTCCCCGAGCCGAGGTGCTCTGGTTGCTGCTGCCCTCCAGCAGCAGCATCCCTTTTAATTCGCTCGCTGGTGAATTTGATCCAAACTTCTGCAACCGAATCAGAGCAAAGATAATGCAATATCTTTCTCTTTTGATTATATTAAGCTGGGTAGTGCTGGCTAATTGAATCTCGGGCTCTTGCCTCTTAATTACGAAAGGTCGTGCTCAGCCGTGCGTGCACAGGTAGCGCGGGGCTCGCTGGCAGCAGGGGGATGCATTTGAGGGCGTTCGTTCAGGGTGAGGGCTCCTTTCCTAGCAAGCAACCGACTTCTGGGGATGTCTCTTTTCTTGTGCTTTTCATTTTTTTTTAAATTTTAAGAGAGAGCTCATAGGAAAAGTCTTGCTGGATATTTGTGTGGCAGAAACAGAGAGCCTCTGAATGTTTCAGCTGTCACCAAGCTGATGGTAAAATTGTGGGGTTTTAAGAATGACTCGGGGTGGGCAGGTGACCCCGAAAGTGGGGACTCTCCAGCATCCCATGGCACGCAGAGGGGAGTGTTGGTTGTTTGCGTGCCCCGCACCAGCAGGTCATGGCAACCCGAGGGCCAGCTCTCCACCAGCGCTGCGCTGGGGCAGGATGCGGCCCTGACGCGATGCCACATGCACTGTGGGCTCAGCGCTGCTGAAGGCACAGCCGCATCCAGCGAGGCGCGGCACGGTCCGTGCGGGGCTTCCCAAGCCCCATGGCCCCCGCTTGGCTTTGCCCCTTCGCTGCCCAGGCGGCAGCAGAAAGCAGCATTCAATAAAGCACCTTCTGCTTCTGCTAATTGAAGTTTTCCTTTGTCAGCCTCTCGGCTCAAACAAGGGTAGGTACAAAGCCGTAGCCATCAGCACTTTGTGTGTCTCTGAAAATCCCATTAGCAGAAGAAAGAGCTTGAAGTTTCATTCAGCTGGAAAAAAAAAAAAAAAACAACCCCCAACCTTCTGATCTATCAGCTGCACATTAACATATCACCCTGTGCACCAGCGGGCTCCTTTGCTGGCCTGTCCCGGGGATATTTAATCAGGGGGAAGTGTTATACTGGACTGAAAATGTATTTGCCTGAGGGAGCGATGTGCTGATAAGTGTGTCTGATGTCAAAGCCGGGGGAAGAAAAATGCCATCAGCAAATAAAATCCCATCCTGCTCCCGGGTCCCCTCTCCCAGGCTGCTTTTCCGCCTGTTCCCACTGCGGGGCTGGGGCTGGCTGGCACGGGGCTGCCTGCCCGGGCACCCGTCCGTGCCATGGGGCACCCGTCGTGGCAGCAAACGCGGGGATGGGACCCCGGGCGCGCATCCAGGTCCTGTGCCCATTTCGGCCCTGCAAGGAGAGCCGGGCCCGTCTCTGCTGTGTGAAAGAATTTGCAAGAAGCACTGCCTGTCTGGGGAAGCTTCCATCTGTCCGTCTGTCTCTTCGGGTTCCTATCCGACCAAGTGGGCTACTTCTAAGCCTCCTCGCTTTCACGTTGAATTTTTCGCACAGCCCTTGTCAGACGCACACTCATTCTGTCACCAATTTGGGATCTTGCAGGCTTTTTTTTTTTTTTTTAATTCCTTATTTTCTCGAGGGCTTTGCAGTTCATCGCTGGCAGAGCTGTGGATGCTGGTGGATGCTTTCCAAGCCCCCCGGGCCAGGGAACGCCCGCGGATCCGGTGCGGCTGCTGCTGGAGCCTCCTGCCCCCTCCTCCAGCGTGCCCTCTGCGCGTGCCCCCGCAGGACTATATTTGGGATAAATATTCCAGCCCATAGCCGCAACCTGACAGTCGGAATTTCTATTCCGATATCTTGTAAACATTTCTTCAGATTAAAAGATCCAGATTGCCAGCGACCGCGCGGTGACTCAGCCCCATGTGATTTCGCAGGAATTTGAACAGGGTCGTCCTGCGGAGCCGCGCGCTCCAGCCCCGCGCCCCGGCGGGCGGGCACCTGCTGATTCCTCCGCACCTTCTCCGTCTCCAACGGGATAACGCGACAGCACGGGCTCCAAAACACCACCCAGCTCCGCGTCGCAGTGAGAGCTCTCGTCTGACGAGGGCTGCGCTTGTTTTGGTGCAGCCGCCGAGCTGCTGGCTGCTCCCCGCGTGCCGTTCGCCTCTTCCCCGGGGCTGGTCAGCCTCGCTGGACCCGTGTCCCAGTGCTGCAGCGCTGTCACCTCTGGGTCTCCGTGCCCGGCACAGCCACCAGCTGCAGCGCAGCATCCTTGCCATCCCCCAGAGGAGACGGAAACCTCCAGTTACGAGGTGGCAAAGGAGCGAGGGGCTGCCTGATGGGCGGCTTGATTCAGCCCGAAGGCAAGCACGGGGCAGGGCCGGGAGCTGGTGGCCCAGCCGCTCGCCTGGCCTCTCCCCACCATGTTTGCTTCTCCAGGCTTCAGCCCTGGAGAAGACCCCGCAGCCACCAGAGCAGGGAAGTGCTATCCCAAACACCGGCCACGGGCTGTGGGATCCGCTTGAGGTGCTCTGCCTTTCCCCTTGCAGCTGGAGGTCGAGGCTTAACATAACCCTGAAAGCAACCAAACCCAAAGCATCCTGCCCAAAGCTGGGAAATCCTCCTGCTGGGCTGGAAGGTAACCCTGGTTGGGATGGCTCCTTGGTTTCACGGCTTTATGCCCTTGGCAGTCAGGAGCTGGCTGGAAGAAGGGTGCGGAAATTCGGCACCAGGCTTGAAGCTTCCCTAGGAGGGTTTGCTGCAGCAATGCGGTTTGTTCTGTCCAAGACAGTAACAGTGTTCGAAGCCTGTCCCAGCAGCTCAGCTCTTTAACGTTGCTCTGAGAGGCAGCAGTCAGGTAGGGGATGGGCTCTGCTGGGCCTCCCGGTCCGAAGCCTTTTAGGCGGTCGGTTAATGTTTCTGACAGTCTTAATTTGGACTGGGAATGAAAAGTTCAATCACTGACTTCAGGGAAACGCCCCTGGGATAAGCTGTGACATAGTTAATAGAAAATTGTAATGTTGTTAAAGTGCTTTTCTGTAAAATGCCAGGAGAGGAAATTAATGGTGTGTTTTTTTCTAAAAGTTTATATCGTTCTTTTAATTTAATTTTTTAATCCATCATATCAGCACTCAGCAGTCTTGCCATGCAACTTTAATTTTATAGCATTTTTCACATTAGCCGTAGCCACTGATGTCACCCAGGGGAAAATATGCCATCGGTTTGCCATTCGGGTACCCAAACAGTGTGCAGGGTCTCCGTGCAGAACCAGGTAAAATCTGACCCACGGGCAGCAGCTCCTGGCGTGCGCCTTGCTGGAAAGACAAGGACAACCTTTTGATGCAGTGGTGCCTGCTGGCGTACGTGCATTTGGGTGCTTCTTTACGCCTTGTACCAAAGGCTAGGGAAAAAGGGTTACAAAAGGGATATTTAAAAGTTTGAGGGTAATTTTATGGAAAACTTATGGTATTTAGGTGCTAGTGCTGCCAACCAGGGGAGCAGCAGGGTGAGGAGAGCCAACTCTAAGACGACAGCGCTTGGGGTGTCCCAGTTGGGACAGAGCACCTTGGGGCCCTGCTGGCATCACCCCTCTCCCTTTCCCTATCCATTAATTTGGGGACGAAGATCTGGACCGAGGAGCAGAAAGGCAGGGGGCCAGGGGCCGGCGCTGTTGCTTCCTTGACTGTGCTCCACGCAGCTGGTTCGAGCGGGTGAGCATGCTGGTGATCCTGCTCAACTGCGTGACGCTGGGCATGTTCCACCCCTGCGAGGACATCGCCTGCGACTCGCCACGCTGCCGGATCCTGCAGGTATGGCCGGCTGCTCGGCAGCCTCTAGTGACTTCGGGGTAGCCCCAGTGGGAGGGCTGTGGGTCCCTTCCACACCAAGCAAAAAGCTGTGGCAGCCGGGGCACGCGCCGGGCGCCCTTCATCCCGCTCCCTTTCTTTTGCAGAGCTTCGACGATTTCATCTTTGCCTTCTTTGCCGTGGAAATGATCGTCAAGATGATAGCGCTGGGGATTTTTGGGAAGAAATGCTACCTGGGAGACACATGGAACCGCCTGGACTTCTTCATCGTCATCGCGGGGTGAGCCGGGCGTGCCGGGTCCCCCATCCCGGCGTGTCCTTGTAACTGATGGCACCGGGGTTGGGTAGTAGAATTGTGTCATAGAAGCCCAGAATCTTTTAGGTTGGAAAAGACCCTTAAGATCATTAAGTCCAACCATCAACCCAACACCACCAATCCACTACTAAACCATGTCCTTAAGCCACGTCCCCACGTCTCAAACACCTCCAAGGACGGCGACTCCACCCCCCTGGGCAACCCATTCCACCGGCTAGCCACCCTTTCCATGAGGAATTTCTTCCTGATATGCAATCTAAGCCTCCCTTGGTGCCACTTGAGGCCGTTATCCTCTCCTGCAGCAGGGATAACGGCCCCGAGGGGGGACCCGCTGGTTGTCTCCATCACTCGTGAGAGCGATTTCCAGTGCCTGGCGGCGGTGACGGCTGCGTGCTCCTGCAGCGCTGCTGGTGTTCGGTTCGCAGGCGCTGCTGGGGGTGCGGCGGGGGCCCTTTGCCGCGGTTTTCGGCCAGCCCGCCCGCATCCCGTGCCGCGCGGCCGCCCCGCCTGGCGCTGGGCTTGGCTCCGTGGCTCCGCAGCGCGGGGGGCTTGGGTTTCATGCAGGCTGCCCGATGGGGGAGGTTTCAGCAGATCGTTTGAAGCGCGGAGCTGCCTTCCAGGGAGGATATTTCAGTGAAATGTGCGTGATTGCCCTCTTTGTTGTTTTTGAGGGAAAGCAACAAAGTTTGCCTTTTTGAGTGTTTTCCTTTCCGAGGCACCTGGTTTGAGTTAAGGCTCCTCCAGCACCCGAGAATCTCCTGGCTGAGGCTGGAAATCCACATGAAAAGTGCCTGGCCCCCGGCCAGGGCGCTGAGTTTCTTTGGCACAGGATTTGCTCACCGGCCCTCGCCTCCCCTCCCTCCTCCCAGAGCCCGCAGACCC
>VXAA01002208.1:334702-374331 GCA_013399115.1 Anseranas semipalmata | reverse complement strand
CCCCCCCCCCCCTTTTGATAGAGCTGCAGATCAGATTTACTGGATTTTCCTGGAAAGGACCAGGGCTGCTCCAAGCCAGGCCGTGTCCCAGGCAAGGGTGTCAGTGGGGTGTCTGCTGTCTGCCATACGAGGTGACACATCCCTGGGCTTTGCTTATGGCCCATCACCAGCTGTGGCACACACCTCCACCAGGGAGTTGGGGACACTGAAAAGGTGGCCCCAGTACAACCAGTAAGGAGGTGTCAGGTCTCCCAGTCCCCCCCTAGGAACTCGTTGCTACAGGGTGCTGCAGGGGCTAAAAGATTCCAGATTCTTCTTTATTTCTTTTTTGTTATTATTTCTCGTACTAGAATTCAGTGTGATAAGGAAGGGGCCAGCTGTCCCCCCCAGAGATGCTCAGTGGTGTTGGCGGCATATTTGGGGGCACTAGGCTGCCTCCAGCTCTGCCGCACCGGGGGGCTGCTGCCCTCTCCCCCAGCCCTCTCCCATCCTGTTCCGCTTGCCAAGTGTTTGGAGCTGGAGTTATCCTCGATGCGCGAGTTGGAGCCCCCGTTGCGATATGTCCCTGCTGGTGTTCCTCTAGGCTGTCCTAACCTGTCCCAGTTCCTACAAAGCTGCGCTTTGCTTAGACAAGCTCCTGCCTGCCTACTGCACCCCAGCGGGCATTTGGGTTCGGCCCCTGTCCCCCGCCAAGCCCTGGGCAGGGGCCAAGCACGGGCACCAAGTGCCCCACATGCCCGGGGCGCCGGGGCTTTATTTGCTGCAGAGGTTGTGCAGCCCCGCAGCCTGGCCGCTTTGGTGACTCCTGCCAGGTCAGCTTTGCCTCTTGTTAAATGATCCGTCTTTTCTTTGTGTGCACGAGCTGTTCCCATCTGGGCCCCGTCAAAAGCAATTCAGCTGACAAAGGATCGAACAGGCTGCACAGGCGAAGGCAGAGCCTCTCCCCTGCGGCACGTGGGGTCTCTCTGCGGCCGCTCGTCCCGCCGCTCTCCCCCAGCATCCCCATCCATCCTGGCCCCGCTGCCTCCTGCTCCAGCATCGCTGCTGTCCCGGGGGGTGCCTCGCTGTCCCCTGCAGCGCTGAGTGCCGGGGACAGCCATGGGAACAAGCAGCTGCCATAGCAGGGAAAAGTGAGGGGACTGGAGCCCGGCCTCAAGGCGTAGGTGAAAAAAAAAAAACAAAAAAAAAACCTTAAGGAAAAGACCAAAAGGCACACCAGGGTCAGGTCGACGGCAACGCAAGAGCTCCACGTCTGCCTTCCCACTTTCTTCCTCCCTGCGGGCAGACCTCCCGCAGAAATGCTTAATAACCGTGACCAGCCTAGGAGAGGCTTGCTTCCAAAAAAAAAAAAAAAAAAAAGTGGCATTTCATCCTCCCTCCTCCTTGAGAAGTTTCTGGACCTGCCAGGGGCCGTGACTGCAGAGCAGCCTATTTCTTGCATGTTTGCCCCAAAGGCAGTGCCGCTGGGAGGTGCTGGGCTCGCAGCGCGGTGGTGCTGGGCTCGCAGCGCGGTGCTGCTGGCCACTTCCGCGGCGTGCCGTTAAGTACTTTTCAGCTCTGTTAAACTGTCCAGACCAATCTCATGAGCTCATGGAGAATAAATGACTTCTTTGTGACAATGTAATGCAATTAGCACTAATTGTAGAGAGTGTAATGTCTGCAACACATCTCTGTAATTACAGTAAAACTTGCTGCAGATGAGAAGAGTGCTATATAGTCAAAACTCAGCTTAGTGAAACATAGCTTTGGCTGTAGGTTACGGAGCTGCATGGGGAAAAGAAAAAAAAAAGTGACGAATCACATAATTATGTTCCATTATTTTAAAGGAGAGGATCTGGGGAGTTTGCTTTTCCAAAGAACGCTTGAAGGTTACCAGGCGCTGCGAGCCGGCTCGCTCCCTCGGAAGGCGACTCAATAAAACTTCGACCTCTCCCAGCGTAAGACGCTGAGGTGCCGAGGATGCGCGCTTGTTTACAGCCAGAAATATGCAGGAGCGCTTGCAGGCTCGGGCTGGCAGAGCGTGGCCGTGGGGTGGAGATGCCCCCCTGGCTCTGCGGACCCACGGCCGCGCTCTGCCCCCCTGCTCCCAGCAGGGCGCGGGGAGCTTTTCTCGGGGCCGGCTGCGAAAAGACAAGGAGCACGAGCCGGGAGCTGCCTGCTCCTTGGCTGCAGCCCCCCGGCCCAGCCTGGCCGCTCTGCTGGAGCCCCCCAGCCTGCAGGGTTTGGCTTTGGCCAGCCAAGGGCTTCCCTGTGCCTCTGTGTCCCCGTGGATTGAGCTGTGCTTTAAACCATCCTCATCAAAACAAACCACAAGCAACAAAAACACGAGGGTTGGTTGTTTTGCCAGGAGAGAGGCTTCGCATCAGGTGATAATTTGGTGCTTCCAGGGCTCCTCTTTGCCTTCTCCAGACGGGGTCGAGCAGGGATCCTCTGTGGCTCTGGATCGGCGTCGGCATTTCTGCTCTCCTGCGTTAGCAGGGCTGTGCATCATCCTGTGTTTGAATTGTGCAGCTCTGTTGTTACTCGGGGCTCAGTCAGTTGTTTGGCCAAGTGTCCTGTTTGTACTTTGCTCATTGTAATGGTAACGGGCCTCTCAGAGGACTTAGTATGAAAGTTAAACACTTCTGGAATATTTTGCTTACAATTCAGGAGGAGCTGGGGTTGGAGGTGGCTGGCAGCCTGCTTTCTTCTGAACCAGACACACCGCTTCTTGTTCCCTTTGCTTCCTGAACACTTCTTGTAATGTTTGTTATTTTTTTCTCCCTGTGCTGAAGGCTGTATTAAAGGGTTAGCTCCACTGAAGTTTTCATAAACAACTCTTAAGGATGTCTTGCTCCCTCCTGTTTTCGAGTGCTGAATTTCAGGGAGGAGATATGCTGCAGGAAGCCTCGGTGTGTTCATGGGTAACAGAGCAAGGGACACCACAGTCCCTCGCTCCATCTAAAATGAGCACCGGATGGTTTCCGAAAAGCTCTTTAGCCTAGAAATTGGGCACAGAGGCAACTCTGCCAGGTTGGTCGCTGCAGGGAGCATCGATCCAAAGCGGTGCTCCCGCTGTGCGCGGTGGGTGAGGCTCCCAGCCCGTGGCCTTCATCTCGTGGTGCCGCTGCACTTCAGAGGCAGGCAGGGCTCCTCGGAGGCATCAAGGGCTGCTTCAGCTCCCCGGGGCGGGTACGGGGAGGAAAGCACTGGCGTGGGGCTCAGGAACCCCTGCTGCAGCCTCCTGGTGCGACGCCAGGCAAAGGCTCCTCTTTCCCCTTCATCCCTTAAAAAAAAAATAACAGAAAGGCAGGGATGAAGGCTACTTTTTCATCCCCTCTCTGTTTGCTCGTATTGATCTCCAGTGCCGCGGCCAGGCATCCATCCCGTGCCGAGGAACAGCGCCTCGGGGCCGTGGCTGCACGGTGCCACCCTTGCTGCCGGCGCAGCCGGGTAATTGTCCGTGCGAGCGGCCGATTTGCGCACGCGATTACCCGATGTGCAGCCGCTGTCCCTGCGAACCGCGGCGGTGCTGCCGGCTGGCCACGGGGAGCCTCCTGCCTCGTCCCTGGGGAGGTGGGGGGAGCCAACAGCCTCATCACAAACCTCCGGGCTTCCAAGTGGGGAGCCCAGCTTTGCAAGGGGGTGCCCCCGCTCCTTGCCAGCCTCCTGCAGCCCCCGGCGTGGAGCAGCCCTGATGCAAGGAGCTGCTGTTTGAAGCCAACCCTCATCAGCCTCCCTCACAGCCCAGCTGACTCAAACCTGCCTGAAAAAGGAATTTTTTTTGGAAATTTTAGACTTTTTTTTTTTTTTTTAAGAGAAATCTCCAGTTTCTCTTAGGTCTTCAGCTTCAGCCGAACTTGCTGCTGCTCCAAAAGCCTCGTGTGTCAGGTGTCCTGGCTGGGACTCACGGTGCCTCTGCATGGCTGGATCCAGGGGCTCGCGCTACCTCCAGTCCTTTTATTTTGATTCTGTTTGGCTTGAATAAAATGGAAATTTTTAAAATTAACAACACCCACGAATGTGGCGAGGCTTGTGAGGCGCAGAAAGCAAAGCCTGAGCAAAAAGCAGAGCACGGCAAAGCCTGCGAGGGCTGGGAGGAAATTTCATCCCAGCTTGCTGAAGATATGACACCGCCTAAATAATTTGCCTTTGTCTTTTCCAGCGCTGATGGCTTAATATTATGCACCGATTGCTGCGCTTTGTAGATAACGGGCGCCTGTACACCCAGGGTTGGAAAGCTTGTGATGCTGCGTAAATCTGCGTCCCGGCAGCTCCGCAGACATTGGAGCCGTCCCTCATGCACCTTGTCTGTCTGTCTGTCTGTTGAGTCCCAGGATCTCTCCCTCTCGGAGGAGCGTTTGCCAAAGGTTTCGTCAGCTCTTTTTGTGCATCCCACTAGCAGCTCGTTGTTCGTCTGGCTTTGCAGATGCTCTGCTTGTATTCTTAGAAAGTCCTAAATGTTTCCGCTTTCTTTCTGAATAACTCCAGCAACTGGGGGTTGCTGATCACTCTGAGTCTCAGCATTTGATACGAATCCATCCTATTTAACGCTGAGCATTTTTCTGAACCTTTAACTTTGCTGGGCACTTGGGTCAGTGGCAGAGGCTTTGACAGGCATCGCACTTTCCCATTTGACCAGAAATGACATCTGGGCTGAAGCTTCATCGTGGGCTTTTTACACCACAGATTTTCAACGCGTAGATGTGATATGTGCTGGTAAATGCACCTGTCACCCACCAGTTCGTGGCATCCTGACAGATGCTGTCCCTCGGTAGCCTTGCTTGCCAGGGACTGGATTGATTCCTCCTGTGCATGGCTTTGCCTTGGGAGGAGACCCCTGAGCTGCTGGGTGCTCACTGGTGCTGCCCCCCCATGACTGGTTCTCACCCAGGTTTTTCCCCCGGTACGGGGTTGTGCAAGGCTCCCGAGCTGTTTGCTAGGAGGGCAATGCATGGATCTTGTCTCAGTCAGCAGCTGAGCCTGCAGTGCTGTAACACTGGGCACCTGCCTGTTGTGGTCCTGGTGCTGAACTGTTTGCTCAAGCTAGTGTTGTTGTTGTTTGTTTTTTTTTGATGTTATGATTGTTTTTTAGTATATTAAATCAAAATGCATTTTACAACATGCCCTTTGTGGATTACAAGCATCTCTGGAAGTGAGTCTAGAGCTGTCATTAATCAGAAAATGATTCGTCTTGGTGCAAATAATCATATGCTGTTCTGAATTTTGCTGTTCGCCTCTGTTTTAATTATGGATGAAAGAAAAGCGGCATGTTTGACACGGGCTTTTTACCAGAATCCTGCAAACCATATGAAAAGCTTATTTTCAAACAGCAAGCGATCTTTTAGAGCTGCTGAAGGCCAGGGAAGCTTTGGCCACTCTTGGGGGAGCTGCGGTTCGCAGGGAGGGGAGCCGACCCTGCGCCGGGCCAGCCGGGCCCCCATGGCCATGCCACTGTCCTCCCCAGCCAGGGGACACGAACAAGCCCACAGTGACCGCGCGTGGTGTCCTGCGTGCTCTGGGTGGTGCTCCTCGCCGAAATGCAGGAGAATTTGTTGAGGCTGTTTTGGTCTTGGTTACAGTTTGATAATCATCATCATCGGAGCCCGTTGAGAGGAATGGGGTAAAACATCGCTGTGCCGAGCGTGGAGTCGCGTATTTTGGGGATTGCAGCAAGAGCTGAAGTCTCCAGTGTGCTGCAGCCGGGGAGGGAGCGGGCAGCACTGGATGCCTTCAAGCAAGGCGCCAGCGCCGCCGCCTCCTGCAGCGCGATGTCTGAGCAGGGGGGCTTAATGCTGGCTGGGACAGGTGTGGAGACGGCTGGGAAGCAGAGAGCCTGTGTGAGAGATGGGGCTGGGAGAGCTCGCTTTGTTTGGCTTTGCAAAATCAAGGCTGAGAGGAGATGTGCTTTGTGCTCTGTCAACACGTCGGGTGGGTAAACACCGGCGACAAGAACAGCTACAGAAGCAACTTAAAAGACAGCGCTGGCATAAGAGCAAATGCAAGTAAACTTGTCCTGAATAAATTTAGGCTGGAAATTAGGCTTCTAACCATCAAAGCTGGAGGGAGGGAACCACCCAACTAGCTTTAAGATGGAACTTGATAATTTTCGGAAGAGATTAATATCCTGTGGTTGCCTGCAGCAGCAGGAGCCTGGCTGTGCAGGGAGTCTCATGGTTCTGTTGTCGCGTTTGCCTGGCTCTGCCTCTGCAGAAATGCTTTTTGGCAGATCTCTTGTGCTTTCCCCTGGTAGGAGGGCAAAGTCCTGGTGGTGACATGGCCGATGGCCCTGCTGTGCTTGAGCAAAGGTGGCATGAGCAGGGCAAGATGGTGCTGGGGCACCCCAGGGGCTTGCACAAACTGCAGCCTTGGACAAAGTCATGTGAAGGTTGCGGCTCGGTGTCCTGAGCTGTAAAATGGGACCAATCAGTTGTTGTTATAAACAGGGCTGTGTCTGGCAATTCCCCTCCCGCAGTGCGCAGGGACCTTCAGAAGCTTCTGCCCTGGACCCTGTGCAAAAGCAGTAACCAGAGCAGATGAGAGAGAGGCGAGAGCCGTGGCTGTGTGAGCTGGTGTAGGGCGTTCTCGCTCATTGACTTTATCCTGATATGCAAATAACCCTTAATTAATTCCTCTGGCAAACTTTCCTGATGGGAGAGATGCAGTAAAAAGTCCCTCGGCGAGCAGTTGGCATACAAAGTTTGATTTGCAACGTTTGATAATCCAGCATTTCTCCAGGAGACCCTTGACGCTCCTCCCTGTTCGTGTTTTGCAGGATGCTGGAGTACTCGCTGGACCTGCAGAACGTCAGCTTCTCGGCGGTGCGCACTGTCCGCGTCCTGCGGCCGCTCAGGGCCATTAACAGAGTCCCCAGTAAGTCGTGTCCTTGCTTCTCCCTGTTGATGCAAATCCTTCATATCTGTGCCCCAGAGGTGGAAGAACAAACACAGATGCTTCCCATCTTCCATTGCAGACCAAAAGTTCACCCAGGCCCTGGTAGTGCTAGGTCCTGCCACTGCTCTCTGGTTTCCAGTGCGTGGCACTCTCCCGTTTCAAATAATATTCCTTTTTGCACCTTTGGGTGCCTCCAGTCGAGAGGATACCTCAGGCTGTCTTCAGCCTCCTTTCTTTCTCATCTGAAGAGGGTCTTAGGAGGCTGCGAAGGTGAAGGGATGCAGGTGATGGGGAATGGCTGAGCTAACAGCCTTTTCCATGCAGTGTGGGCAGAAGGATCTGAGCCTTCCCTGCACTGCCCCAGCCTTTCCTGGAGAAACTGGGACAAGGAAATCTTGTCATGCCTGGAGGTAGCCCCTGGGAGGCACCGAGGAGCCTCCTCTTGCAGCATCTCTTGCTCTGCTCCCCAGAGCTGGTCTGTACAGCAGAACTTGCCTGCAGAGCTGCATGGGTGCCCATCCAGATACTCCAACCACGGCATAAAAGAGCCTCTATTTTTGCAAATTTAGCATATCCCCCTTTCAAATTGATGGCCACATGTAGTTCTGCCTGTTGGTTTCGCCCTAGAGATCTGTCACCTGTCCTAAGAACTGAGGGTCTGTTTTCAATGTGAAATACATTGTCCAAGCTTTTTCTTCCCTGGTAAGCCGAAGTGTCCGAGTCCTGCTGCTGGAGGATTCATAGCCTCGTGTGAACACAGTGATGCTCTGAGATTTGTGAAGTACCTAGGGAGCACTAGGAAACATTGCAAAACCTTCCTCTTTGAGAGAGCTTTTCTGCAATGCTTCTCATGGATAAAGCTTCTTATTTCCCAGCCCTCGAAAGGCAAACACCTCCAAACTGAGCCTGGCTGGGACGGGAGGTGGCTGTTCAGTGCTGGTTTACCAAGTCATGCATCAGGACATCAGCCCCCCCGTAACAGTGCTGGGTGGCATCTCCTGCTCCTTGCATCGCAGCAGGCAGCGGCAGCCCAGCCCTCTGCTCAGAGCTGCATTTGCCATTGCAAACCCAGGCAGATTTCCCAAATTTCCTGCTGTGCTGTGCTGGGTGAAGCAAGGAGCTCTGGGAGAGAGTCATTGAGCTCCATCCCTCCCAGAGGCTGTAAGGATCGCGTGTGCTAAGTGTAAGTAGGGCTGTTAGAAGTGTCCTTCTCCAGGTCCTACAGCCCTTTGTTTCAATCATTATGGTACCTTCAGAATCCTGTTTGTGATGGGTTTTTCCCCACTGCTGAACTGATGGATGGCTGAATTTGTCTGCCACTGTCTAACTGGGGATGTAATTCACTTAATGCATTTTCAAATCCCAGGTAATTTATCTTGGCTTCTGTGCAACGTAGTTACGATGGGATGGAAATATAAGGTGGGAAAAGAAAGAAGCGAGTTTTGTATGATGATAAATGCAGTAACCACGGAAAGTCATTTCAGTTAATTAGGAGTTGACGCATGGTGGTTGCTCCCCAGTAGAGGAGTAAAAAGAAAAACCTGATGGAGGAGATGACAGCATCAGAAAGCTTCTTGAAGTATCTTCTTTAAGTATCAAAGTAAAGGGTGCAACAGTAAGGGTTCCTTTAAATGAAAATCAATAGAAGCGAGTGAGAGAATGCAGAAGATGGGGAAAGAAGGAGAGAGAGAGAGATGAGCAGAATATTACAGAGACGTCAGATAAAATCAATTTTTGTGTGTGTAAATGTCAAGTTGAAGTCACCATCAATTTGTCTTTGTTACAGAACTGGCTGTTCCTGAGCTTGTGAGAATAAACTGCCAGAGAAAATCCTGTATTTTAAGGAAGAGAGGGGATTTAGGGTAGATGAGGGGAATTAGGAAGGAAAGGGAATTTTAATACATCATGAGTGGGGAAAGAAATACGGCTGAGCAAAGGAGATGTCAGTCGGATTTCAGGGAAGGAAGGAGGTTGGTAACTGGCAGAAAACTTTCAGAATAAACGAGGACTTGGGATGGGGAGCGAAGGGAGGGAGAGGAGAGGGAGAAGTGGGTCGTGGGGCCGGGATGGGTGGGGGCACCCGGGTCTTTGGTGGGGCCAGGGAGTTGTGGGGCTCTGGGGGCCTGCAGCAAGTGGTGGGGATGAGGAGAGCAGAGGGAAAGGCAGCAGCTGGCAGGGGAAGGAAAAGTACGGATGGAAGGGGAAAAGGTCAGGAGGACATGGCTGGAACGAGAAAATTCAGCGCGGACTTTCCCTCTTTGATGACTGCCTCCTTCTCGCCGCAGGTATGCGCATTCTGGTGACGCTGCTTTTGGACACGCTGCCCATGCTGGGGAACGTTCTCCTCCTCTGCTTCTTCGTCTTCTTCATCTTCGGCATCGTGGGAGTCCAGCTGTGGGCAGGTTTGCTCAGGAATCGCTGCTTCCTCCCCGAGAACTTCAGCATGTGAGTCTGCGGCGGTCCCACGTGGCTGAAGTGTTGGGAGGAGCTGGGGCTGTCCTTTGCCAAAAAGCCCTGGCCTTCTGAGTGTGCTCCCTGCTCCTAAATGCCACCACGGCTCCCACCCCGGCACGCACGGCTGGAGCTGGGCAAGCTGTGACAATTTGCCATTTGCATCCTGCAGTGCTGCCCTTAGCCCTCAGCCGCGCTGGGAAACCTCTGTGATTGATAAGAGCCTCCAAAAAAACAACCAGGCTTAAGAGTTCAGGCTTTCTAAATTCAGCATATCATTAATGTGTGACCTTTTCTGCATCTGTCAGGATGCTGAGATCTGAATCCCGTTCAACGGCTGGTAGTGTTTATTGGTGCGGCATTTGTAGTCCCACCTAAACCCCAGGGGAGGCTGATGGAGCTGGCCATACGTTTCATGGCACTAGATGCTTTTTAGTCTCAGAACAGGAGACAGTCCCTGCCTAAAAGTGCTAATTCTTCCCAGATCCCAGCCCCCGGGCTGGTGCTCGGTTATTTGGTTGTCTTTGCATCCAGCAGCCGCGCTGCAAACAGTGCTGCGAGCCCAGGAGAACTGCGAGGAGCATCCCAGCCTTGGCAGCCTTTGGGGTTGTAATTAGGGGTTATCAGATGCAAAACAGCTCCAAAACTGTCACCTCTCAGCACTTTGCTTCCAAATGCAGACTCCTCGGAGCTGATCCAGCTGGATCCGCACCAGGATGCACGAGTCCTGCAAGCCCGAAGTCTCTCCCTTGCACACAGGAGGATCACAGCGGGCTCTCAAGCCCGGAGCTGGCCCGAGGCACCTCTTATCCTCTCCCATGCATCCCCCAACCATCTGCTGCCCCCCTCCCAGGCTGTGCCCTCCAGGGGCGGTCAGGAGAGCCATTACTTGGGGAAAATAAATGGCAGCAGGGCAGAGGGACTACTTTACCACTGGGTAAATCCAATAGAGCTACAGGTTTGGGTGCTGCTTAATTGAGCCAGAATTCCAGGGGTTTAGATAAGCTTTGAAGGGTATTAAAGGCAATTCTGCAGGATTTAACTGGGCTGAACTAGGCTTAAGAATATCTTTGCAAGCTTTAGTGGGAGCCCTGGTAGCATTAAGGAGATGGCTTCTTGCTTTGCAAGCAGCTAGTTTCTGGCCGGTCAAGGGTTGTTTCATCTCCCTGAAGAGTGTTTTTGCCACGCTCGCTGTGGTAAGGCCACCCTCAGAGGGAATTTATAGCTTATCTATGGGCCTCCAGGCACTGTGAAATGTAGATGAAGGTCTTGTCTCTGGTTTTAGGAAGCCTGGGAGTTCCTTGTACATAGAGTCTCCCCAAGCTGTGCTCAGCATCTCCAGGAGGACAGGAGGTGCAGCAGCTTTAACTGACTGCTTTCCATCGTTCTGCAGCACAAACATTTCAGAGAGGCCCTGCTGGGCTAAATCCTGCTCTTAGTGCCCCCAAGGCAAAGCCGTAGCACTTCCAGATGGAGTGACTCCTCGGAATGCCACCAGAGGGGTCTCTCCAAAGCCACAGCGCTTGACACAGCAGCGCTTCGCCCGTCCAACCAACCTCTTCCACTTCCTCTCATCTCATTTATTTTTCTATTCCTCTATTTCCATCTCTGTGTCCTCCTCTTCTAGTAGGTGAAGAGTTTGTACGGGGCAGGATTCAGTGGTCCCAACCCTGCCAGCGACATGCTGAGTGACCGAGTGCAGTGCCTCAGTTTCCCAAAGCCCAGACAGGGACATCATCTCCCCCAGTGGGGCTGCAGAAAGGCCAAGAGGATTTAAGAAAAACAAACAAAAAAAAATCCTTTACGATGCAGAATAAAAGGTGTCACTTTGTTGTTGCTACAGCTGTTACCATGCCAGACTGCCTGCAGTCGGTGTGCAAACCCCAGCCCTGTCTGGCCTCTTTCAGCCCCTACACAGTGGATTTGGAGCGATACTACCAGACAGAGAACGAAGATGAGAATCCCTTCATCTGCTCCCAGCCCCGCGAGAATGGGATGCGCTACTGCCGGAGTATCCCGACACGGAGGGAAGAGGGCCTCGAGTGCACCCTGGATTACTATTCCTACAACGACACCACCAACACGTCCTGTGTCAACTGGAACCAGTATTACACCAACTGCTCTGCTGGGGAGCACAACCCCTTCAAGGGCGCCATCAACTTCGATAACATCGGCTACGCCTGGATCGCGATATTTCAGGTGAGCCTGGTGTGCAAACGGCTGCGGGGCAGGGGTGGGACAGCAGGTCATGCCTCCCCGTGTGTTGTGGGGCTGTGTAACCATGCTCCCGGGGACTGTGTCGCACCAGCAAGCACTTATGTAGTAGTGCAAGGATGCTCGAAATGACAGGGAGACAACTTGATGCCTGCTTTGAAGATGCCTCCATGGACAAAAACCTGGTCCCAAACCCTGTGTGAGTGCAGGAGGACCATCGTGATGTCGAGCAGAGCCAGGAGCTGCTCTTCCCTCTGCAAAGTGGGCCTTAATCTGGCTGGAAAAGAAGGGCTGGATGCAGCCCTCGTTGTGGGCAACTGGCGACGTGGCTATTGGCACTGGGAGCAGGGTTTGGTTCCTCAGGGTCTTGTACTGCACCAAGACCAGCTACGGGGTGTCAGAATTGACTCAGCCAGGAGAAATGTTGTTTGTTCCCTTGGTGTTGTAATGGAGCCCTGATGGGTTTGTTTTCCCTTCCTGTCTCCATCAGGTCATCACACTGGAAGGCTGGGTGGACATCATGTACTTCGTCATGGACGCACACTCCTTCTACAACTTCATCTACTTCATCCTCCTGATCATTGTGAGTGGCCTCATGGGAATGTGGGGGTCTGCTGGCATTTTGGAGAAGGTAGCAGAGTGACCCAGAGGAGCAGGCAGATGATACAGTGAACGTAAAGGCTGGTCCCACACAGGAGAGGTTAAAAACCAGCCTGCTGGAAGGCAGCAGCTTCAGCACAGCATTGCTTTGTGGCTGCATTTTGCTGCGAGCATGAAGGAAGAAATGATGCACTTAAGCTATGGTAGATATGCTCCTGTTGCTGCTGCTTCTCCTACTTCTCTCCTTGTCCTCCAAGGTCCTCTCCCTTGGTTGCCTCCTTGGATTTAAGTTTAAAAGCAGGCCAATTTCCCTGATCAGGTTTCGAGCTCCGGAAGGGAGGAGGCTGGCCAGAAGTTCCCCCGTATCGAAGAGCCCAGCTGGCGGGGCCTCGGTGAGGAGGGGACGTTTAGGGAAAACAGTCCCGAACTTCAGAGAGCAGCCTAAGGAGGGAGGGAAGAGATTACTGCCCACAGCCCACCCACGCTTCACAGCGTCATCCGAGACCACCCACAAAGGAGCCAACAAAGAGTTTCTGTGGGGTGGGCTTCACGATGGGCTTCATCTCTGCGAGCAGCAGTGTGCTGTGACTGGAGGAGCTCATTGCCTAGGCTCCCTTTATCGTCAAGGGAGAAAAATAGGTGCTTCAAGGGGGTGATTCATCTGCTCCTAAGGTAGACATTCAAAATAAATTAGATGCATTGCAGACTTGATGTGCCTATTTCTCTCTTGACTCTAAAGGATCATTAGGTGCCTCACTCAGATGTAGCTGAGATAAGTGAGATGAGTCCCTTTCTTCTTGTCTAATTGGACTAAATCCAGCAAAATAGCTGCACATCATCCATTAGACCATTGTGAGGATTTCTGGTCCTCATCAAACCAGGACTCAAACCCTGATGAGAAGGTAGGAGGCTGTTCAGCCCATGATGCTTTTTCTGGTTCCTCTATTAGCTTCCCCCAAAAAAGAAGCAGTCCCTTTCTCTCTGCATCCCCAAAACAATGGAGAGGAAGGGCAAACAGTGCTTTCCTGGGTGCCATGCAGGTAATGTTAGCGGTGTGTGATAGGCCGTTAGCACATCAGAAATTCTTTGTGATCCAGCCTGGCATCTGCAGAAAGCAGGACCTCGTGAAACCCTGGTTGGAAATAAAATCTCAAAGCTGTGGGTACAGACTGCTGATGCCCTTGCGTAACAGTAGCCCGCAAATCCCGTTAGCAGGGGAAAGGGATCTGCTCGCAAGCTACCCACACACTGCCAGAAAAAACGCTCCTATCAGGAAGGCTCAGTGCATTCATCGTAATGCCACTAATTGCGATAATTACAACTGCTGTCTGCGGAGAGAGAAAAACACCATCTTAAAAGAGCAAAAGCTTTTTGTCAAAATAATCTCCTCCTGCCTTTGATCTCTGACGTCCTCCGTGGAGCCCTGGCGTGGGAGTCCCCGGGGCGGGGGCTCGGGGCTCCTGTCTCGGGGGATGAGTTGGCCGCGCTGCGGTCCCGGCCGGTGGTCCTCAGTGGGTGGGCTCTGCCCCCTGCTCCTTGTGTGGTGGCATGGGGTGAGGCACGGCCATGGGGTGGGCAGAGCTGAGGGCACGGGGCTCTGATGGCTCCCGTCCCCTTAGGTGGGCTCCTTCTTCATGATCAACCTCTGCCTCGTGGTGATAGCCACGCAGTTCTCCGAGACGAAGCAGCGCGAGAGCCAGCTGATGAAGGAGCAGCGGGTGCGTTACCTGTCCAACGCCAGCACCCTGGCCAGCTTTTCGGAGCCGGGCAGCTGCTACGACGAGCTCCTCAAGTACCTGGTTTACATTGCCCGTAAAGGCAGCAAGCAGCTTGTGGAGGTCTACCGGGTGGCGGGCGTGAGGATGGGCTTTCTCGCCAGCCCTGCGAGCAAGGCAGGGGCCGACCGGCATGCCGGCAAGCGCCGGACCAGGAAAAGGCCCTCGGTGCACCACCTCATTCACCACCACCACCACCATCACCACCACTATCACCTGGGCAATGGGAACCTGCGGGCGCCCCGCGCCAGCCCGGAGATCAGCGACGTGGACACCAGCTCCCTGCACAACGGGACCAACCGGCTGATGCTGCCCCCGTCGGCACCAAACCCCCACGCGGCCCCCGGTGCTGCTCCCAGTAACACCGAGTCCGTCCACAGCATCTACCACGCTGATTGCCACGTGGAGCCGGTGCGCTGCCGGTCATCCCTCCCGCAGCCGGGTGTTGGCTTGCCGAGCCCAGAAGGTATCCCCAAGAGCATGATGGGCAGCAAGGTGTACCCCACGGTGCACCCCAGCACCTCCCATGAGATGCTGAAGGAGAAGAGCCTGGGGGAGGCGGCGGTGGGTGCCGGCAGCAGCACCCTGACCAGCCTGAACATCCCGCCCGGGCCGTACAGCACCATGCACAAGCTGCTGGAGACGCAGAGCACGGGTGAGTGCCAGGGCTGGATGGCGGCATGGGGCTGCGTTGCAGAAATGTGAGCTCCGTCCTAATTTCTTTCTCTTTCAACCACATCTTTCCAGGGTTCTTTTCGGTCCATGTTACGGATAAAGGTGATGGATTTCCAGGTGAGGCCAATGGCAATCTTCCAATCTACCTAACGCATCTCAGCCAAAACCAGGAGAGAGGTTTCAAACTTCCAGACCTCATACTTTCAAAAAATCCAGGGGAAATCCAGGGGAAATGAATGTTTTCAATGAACCCATTTTCTTCCCCTTCAAAATCTCCCCCCCAAAACTCAATTTACTTTGCAATTAGAGGGAGCGCCCCCCAGCTCCCCGCACTCCCCAGATCATCTCAGGCTTGGCTCAGTGACACCGAGCAGAGCTGGAGCCCAGCCCAGCTGCTTCGAAATGGCCAAGTCCCTTCCTCGGTAAAAGTGGGGGCCAGTGGGGGCTGCTTGCCCCCAGCTCGGTGCTGACCTCAGGTGTGGATGCCTCTGGACTGAGGAGACCCGAGGCTCGGCACCCCCTGCAGCACTGCATCGCCTCGCCCCAGTGCCCCACGTGTCTGCATTTCACGAGTTCTCAATGGCAATCGCAGATGCTGAGCATTAAAAATCTGCCCTGGGTGATTTGCTCAGGAAGTCTGTATCAGTGCCAGGAACCGAACACAGCTTTCCCAATGCGAGGGTTTCATACCTTCACCGCAAGGCACTCTTTCCCCTTCCACATCCTGAGGTTTGGGAGCTCAGGCCAACCTAGTTCAAACCCTCTTGGCCTCCAAGAAGCATTTCCAGGCTAAGCTTTCCCAGGCAGTCGATGCCATCCCCATCCTACCACGGTGGCCCTTAACACTGCAGGTTTTGACCTTTCCAGGCAGGACCTGCATGGGGAAGAGCCGAGAGCCCCCGGAGCCCATGCCCAGAGCTGGGCTCTGAGCTGCTGCGGTGCTGGGTTCGCATTCGCGCTGCTGCGCGGGAGCCAGGAGCTTTGCAGCTCGCCTCTCCCCCAGCAGCCAGCTGGTGCCGGGGGGAATATCCCACTGCTGTTGTCACCCGGGGAGCCACCTGGCAGCTGGGAGCTGCCGTGGGGGGAGCCTGTAGAGGGGGAAGCTGGGGATTTTGGAGCATCAGCAAACAGCGGGAGCAGGAAAGGAGGCTGCTGGCAGCGGCGCTCCCGCTAATTACAGCACAGAGTGCCAGGGCCGGAGGAGCTGATTGCTTTCTCCCAGCCTTCATGGCCAAAGGTGGCAAGGATGCGGGTGCTGGGCTAGGGGGGTGTCTGCCTGGGGGCAGCAAGGAGGGGAGTGAGTGGTGACTTTGCCTGGGGTTCTTTAACCCTTTGGGAAATGCTCCGTGAGGAGTGAGAAAGGGCAGGATGTGCAGGCGATTGTGGCTGCTTGCGTTAACTCAGGGCTGGGACGTCCTTCGGCCAGGCACGTCCACGCTAGCACTTGCTGGTGGTGTCAGAACTGCCACTGCTTGGGAGCCCTGTCCCCCTTCAGCAACGCCTGCGGTGTTGAGGACAGTGTTTTGGTGCTATCAGGGACAGGGGTTCACTCTCATCACGTCCCATCCTGGCTAATGGCCTGCCCTCCCCTTCCCTGTTGGTGTTTCAGGTCCCTGCCCGAGCTCCTGCAAGATTTCCAGCCCCTGTGCCAAGCTGGACAGCGGTTCCTGCAACCCCGAGAGCTGCCCCTACTGCCTGAAGGCGCTGGCAAGCGAGGCCGAGCAGACGGACAACGAGACGGCCGACTCGGACAGCGAGGGGGTCTACGAGTTCACGCAGGACGCCCACTACAGCGACCAGCGGGACCCGCAGCGCGGCAGAGCCCGGGCCAGGAGCACCAGCCGGGTGCTGGCCTTTTGGCGCGTGGTGTGTGAGACCTTCCGGAAGATCGTGGACAGCAAATACTTCGGCCGCGGGATCATGGTGGCCATCCTCATCAACACGCTCAGCATGGGCATCGAGTACCACGAGCAGGTGAGCTGGCTTTTCTCATCCGAGCGTGTTCCCAGCTTGCGGGCGGCGATCTCTGCGCTGCAGCCCAGCCGGCGAGGGGCTGCGCGAGCTCCCGCATCCCGGTCCCGCCGCGGATGCTCAGCCCCGTGCCGAGGCCGCTGCCGTGTGGCAGCTGCCAGGGTCGGCGCAGCCGCAGGCGGGAGCCTCTATTGAATTTGCGGTCCCTGGGGAGGATGTAACAAATGCCGTTGCCTCCCCGGTGAATGCTCCAGCAACAGCACGCTGAATCCAAAATAGACCCATCGCAGGCTATTCCTCCACTCTATTATCTCAGTCCTTGCAGGCAAAAGGCTGCTCGGCTCCAGCCTCTCACACACTTGTCAGCTAGCCGAGCTTTTCCCTGTATATAGTCATTAAGGAAAGAAGTTGCCGCTCTGGAAATGTCTCTATAAGGATGACAAGAGCTCTGCTTTCAGGAGCCGCGGTCTGGTCTCTTGCTTGGGTTTTGTGGCTGCACGCCTGGGTGCTGCCCTGCTCTCATGCCGTGAGCCCCACGGAAGCTGCGTGGGCATGGGATGGGTTGGATCCTGCAGGTGTGTGCTTCATTCTGGGGGAAGAGCGTATTAGCCTGGATGCTGGGAGGCTGTGAAACCTCGTTACGCACCCTCCGGTGCTCAAGGGCTGCCGGCAGCCGGCCCGGTACGGTGCTGCTCCCGGGGTGCCGGGGCTCTCCCTCCCAGCCACAGCCATCCCTGTCCGTGCGCCAGCCTCTTCTGGGAACTCCCTTGCTCCTAGAGTCATCGTTGTTTACTTTTCCCCCATTCTGGCACGTTTTGTATTTGCGCAGTCGCTCGCTGCCGCACACAGAGGCATTTCTTCGCTGCCCGCAGCTCCCAGTGCCAGCGGTGGTGGCTGCAGAGAGACTCCAAATTCCCGTGTCCTCCCGTGGCATTAATGCCTCAGTGACTACACGCCAGGGAGGCTCGGGTGTGCTAAATGTGTCCCTTCAAACCAACGCCTTCTCCCTGACGCCCTAATGCAGTCTGGCTGGCTAACCTTTGTTTTCAGCACGCATTAAGCGGCAGCGCTCACTGCAGCCCCACAGGTGGGATCACCCGCGCCGTTTCACCTTCGCGCACTGCCCTTTGTGGGGATGCTCACGGAGCTGCATGAGGAAGCTTCGATGAGTCCGCGTTTGTTTGATAATAAAGCTCATCTCCTAAGAATCTGCAGGGAGGTGGCTCACGGAAGCTGCTGGCAATTTATATTTCTCCTTCACGTGGATGGAAGGTGACAGCCCATCCGCTGTGCCTGGGGTTCTGTTGGCCACCACGTCGCTGGGATTGTCCAAGGGTGGGTGGTCAAAGCTCGGTGCCCACTGCCACGAGCATCTTCAGGAGATGTTGTTGCAGGCTTCTGCTGTGCATGCACTGGGGACCACCCCCCCGGATGGATGGATGGATGGATGGGCGGGCAAGCTCCTGGCATCAAACACTATAGAGGCAACAACGCAGCTCCTTAATTCTTGGGCTTGGGGGAAATCCAGCAGTGGGCTCCTGGCCTCTGCCCCACCAGCAGTGAGCCCCAGCAGGCAGGTAGAAGAGGCAGATTTTTGTGGTGGTTTTTGGGTAACAAGGTGAAGGGAGCAGATACGCACGAGGGGACTCCAGACGCTGTGGGTGGTTGCTTTCTCTGATGGTATTTTGAAGCTACTACTGTTCCAGATTCCTTTCTCCCAGGCATTTGGAGTGAATAGCGGAGCTGTTTTTATTAGTTCATCTGCTTAAAGTGGCGGCAGAGAGCAGAGAGGTGTTTTTCTGTTAACTCAGGAGGCTTATAGTCTGCAGTTTCATAATCTGACAGTTACGAGAGCAGGAATTGGAGTGGAGAAATGCTGGACCAGGCCTTTCCGCAGAGATGATAAACACTGAAACATGTGATTTTTCTTTTACAAGAGCCTTTCCTAAAAGTGCGAGTGATCAGGCTCACCAAATTTACCTTCATTGGCTGATTTATTGCAAAGAAGTGAGGGGGCTTGAGGAGTACTTGACTCCATGAATTTCTATATTAATCTCTCTGCTTATTTAATGAATATTTACCTTTTGGGCTTTTCACACGAGGCTGCCCTGGGCACACCAGCCTATATTAGGATAAGTACTCTCGGGACATAAGTACTCTCCGTTCTATGACATGTTTTATGGTGCCATGGCCAAAGCCTTGCATTGCTTACCAGCACCTTGCCAGGGCAGAGAGGAGACACCAGCAGCTCTTGTGCTCCAGGAGGGGTGGGATGGTTGGTGTGGGAGGAGAAGGGCTTCTGCCCTCCGCTGTGTCCCCAGCAGTGCTGGGGGGGGATTCAGCAGTTCTGGGACCATCCTGGGGTTCAGAACACGAGCTGGTCACCTGAGGTCCCTGTTGTAGCCAGGGGAGAAAAGCACGTTCCTCTGGAGGCTTTGCATCTCACCTTAGGACAGACACCCAGGAGAGCCCTGCTTTTTGCCTGGAGCGCTGAAAAAGTCTTTCCAGCCTCTTGTTTGTCAGACTTACCAACCAGAAAAGGCCAGGTTGGGAGATCTGGGAAGACAGCAGTGGTTTGTAGGCACACTGAAATGAGTGGGAGCTGGGAGCGTGTTGGGGGCCGGATACACACAGCGAAGGCGGTCGTGTCCCCAGGAGCTCATCCCCTGCCCCAGGACCTTCCATCCCAAAGACCGCCTTCTACACTAAAGTCACTGCAACAACCATTTCCTACCACGCAGCTGGGGGCTTGGGGTTTCCTCTAAGCTCCTTCAGACAGGACCGAGCAGGGCGCTCGCTGACTTTCTTGCGCGGCACCAGGTTGCTTCCACGAGGCTCCTGCGTGCGCGAGTGCGCAGTGTGTGCAGCTGGCCGGGCTCGGCTCCGTGCCGTGTGCCATGGGAGGCCGCCTGTCCTCCGTGTGCCATCCAGCTGTGCCTCTGTGGTCCACAGCAGGGGGAAAGCAGCGGTCCGAGGTGCACATAGCACTCACCGGGCCGCCGCCGCTGCTGGGCAGCAGTGTGAAATTTTCCATCAGGGACATGACAACCAGATTGCCGCGGATTATTAATGTGACTGCTAAAGAGCTTGTTTTTCTACGGAGATGAAGCAAAATGCAGGTAGAAACTATTAGCTTTGGGTAGAGAAATATAAAGGTGATTTAAGGGTAGGCTCTGGGGGATTCTAAATACACTGCTGAACCAATTGACTGATTCTCCTTAGGGAAGCTGAGACTCTGCAGCGATGCGGGTTCAAACGGCTGAGGCTTTGCAAAAGCTTGTTCTGCCACAGAGCAGGATTGAAATGTGCTGCTAAACCAGAGGGTTTGTGTGCTGCTTTTCCCCCCAGCCCTGGCTGCGAGCCAGGCTGCGCTCCATAATGTGCTGCTTTCTTTTTTTAAAGTCCTTCCTTGGAGTGAAATGCAAAGGTTTAGTACAAGGCGTGATGTTGGACTCCTCAGCAGGGGAAAGAATTCGGTAAGGGCTTCCTTAAGGAAGGGCTTGGGGTTTTGTTTTTGTTTTTAAAATCTGGTTCGCATTGAGCTGCCTGGCTGTTCCGATTTTCCTTGTCTGAACTCGCGTTGTATGAACTATACCCTACATATTCATTTGTTTAAATAGCGCTTGAATTTCAGCCGCTGTCTCTGTGGCGTTCCACCATTGTTAGCAAGACAGAGGCATGATCCCAGCCAGAGGGTCCTGCGCTGGCCGCTCCAAAGCCGCAACGGCTGGAGCGTGTGGGGACTTGGATCTAGACTGGTCCAAAACTCTGGTGTCTGTAAAGGAAGAGGAGATCGGTTCAGACCTGTAGAGACTCTTTTGTTATTTTTTTAAAAGCAAATTGGAGAGGTGATGAGGGGGAATGGCTCTGTGGGACAGCACCCAGGGAGAGCAGCACATAACCCATGGGCAGCCGTTCTTCGAGGGAGAAGAGGCCCTGCTGGCGTTCAGGAGCTCACAGAAGTATCTGAAGCTTAATTCCTAGTGTGTCCTGCTGCAGGCACCCGGAGCGCACGACGGTACGGCTGACGTAAAGTTGTCACCAGTAACACTGTGATCTAATAGCTGCTGCGGCATGGAAATATCAACCATCTGTGCCAAAGGAAAGCTGGCTGGCAAAATGGATTAAAGCACCTATTTATGTAAACAGGAGAGGCTGGAGAACGTGGCATCCTCCCTAATCAGCAGTGGAGGGTGTCAAATTCTCAGGTATCCAGGATGATGGAGAGAAGAGCAGAAGGGTCAGTAACTGCAGCTACATTAGAAAACCTGCCGGCCTGGAGGAGCCATTAGGCTTACAGGTTCAAGCATCTATAACAGTCACCCAAATGGCATTTATGGACTTTTGCTTCTGCCTGAATTCAGAGTGAAGGGAAGAAGGCAGCTGAAAATTATTACCTGCCTGGAAGCTGGGGGACCTCAGGATTTGCTCTGGGTCTTAAGCCAAAACTCGGTGAAGGGATGCGTAAAATGCTTGTAGCAGGGCAGAGACAGCAGCGTGGCTCAGCCGCTGCGGTTGTTTCGCAGAGACCCCCCTGCAGCCTCAGCAGCATCCTCAGCGCCTGTGTGTGATGGGAGGGCCAGAGCCCCCAGCCTGGGGGTCTGCGCCTCGTGGTGTGGCCGGAGAGAGACGGAGCCCCCAGCCTGGGGACAGCGCTGCGGCTGCTCCTGGCCCCTTTTTGCTGCGCTCCCCGTGCTCTGCCCCTGCCTGGGACTCATTAACTGCTGCTCCGGATAACGAGTCGGAGATCAGGGATAAAAATCACAGTCCCCGAGTGACTTGCTGGTTCAGTTGAGCTGTCGTGACACCCACTGATTGATTCCACTGTGCAGGAGGAAATTTGATTGCTCTGTGGATAAGCGGTGTAATGGAGCTGGGCAGGCTGGTGTCCCAGGGCAGGGGGTCCTTGAGTCCATGTTAGCATCCTGAGCCCTGGGCAGGCTGGGGGGATGAGAGCAGCAGGTTTGGAACCATTTGCGAGTGCCCCTGAAGGAATGAGGGAGCTCTGGGGATCAGAAGCACTTTTCTCCCAGGATTTGGTGGTCAGGAACCTCCAAGCCAAGTTGAACGTTCTGCAGCTGGACGCAGGAGTGGTGGCGGAGGACAGCTGCAGATTTGCTGGGCATATGGAGGCTGCTCCTTGGACATCTGTGCATGGCCAAATGAGATCTTTCCAAGTGCTCATTTACCTCCCGAAGAGGTATCGGAGGATCCAAGGCTGAGCTGCAGCTTGCGGGTTGCGTGCTGCCTGGCTCACCCTGGTCTGGCAACCAGGTCTCCCTTGCACCTCTCTGGGGCTGTGTCCCACTGGTGCAGGGACTCAAAGACCTGTCCTGCCCCCAGGCAGCATCTGTCCCGCCGGGCAGTGCCCAGCGCTGCACCAGGGTGCTCTGCACCACACATTGATGTTGACTGGTGCTGGACCCCCTTAACCGTGCACCCTGGTGCTCTGCACCAGCTTAATAGCCTACTCTGACTTTTTGACTTTGAAGTTGGTAATTTGATGATTCCCCCTATAAATCTGATTCATTAGGCTTTGATCCAGGAAGGCACTTGTGCATGTACACACATCCCTCTAAATCAAGGGGACAGCCCTTCTGCGGACAGCCCCTGCCCGCTCCAAGCTCTTCCCAGGAGCCTGCAAGGTCCCACATTCGTGCACGCTTTGCTTCCTTGAGATATCTCCACTTCCACTTTGGTGCATATCCCATTTCTCTATTTAACTCCATTACACATCTCTCCAGCCCTGTGCCAGCTCATCTTAGCCAAGCGATCAGAGCTTTGGCAGCGCTGCGAGGCTTTTCCTCCCTCCGAGTCTGCTGTCCTTGCCCAGTGCTGGGCTTGTAGCTAGCGTCAACTCAATTTCTCAGCGCTACAGCTGCATAGGGCAATCAGACTGTAGGAAAACAAGGTGCCCTATAGATTTGCACGTGTTATATTCAATTAGCTCCCGCTTCAGCAGAAATTACTCTTATTAACGGTTTGTTGTTGGAGACTGGGGGAGTCAAATCAATGCTAATGGAAATCATCAGAGCTGTTAATCAACAGGCTCACTGACTTCAAAACCAGCTCTCTGTTTGTTATTGGGGGTAATTCTTTTTATGGACCTCAGGGGTTCTTCCGCTCCTTGGCATTTTGAAGGGTTTATGAGGTCTTGTAGGAACTCGTGTCTTTTAATTGACTAGCTCACCAAGCTCCTTCAGAGTGCCATGCAAAACACAGCGGTGCTACAGTCCTCGCATCTGTTAAAAACAGGGCCCTGCCCATAAAGTAGACTTTATCCCGGTTTTGGAGATTGTATCCTTTGAAAATTAAAGGAGATTTCACGCAGTGGGAAAATGTATGTTTTTTTTTTTATCAGACAATTCAGTTCTCTGCATGCTTTAGAGATGAACCTATGTGGATTCCTTGACATCCGCTAAAGTTCTCTTTGGCTCTGTGGATGGGGAGCTGTAAGTGTCAATCCTCTCCCATTAATTTTGTTCAGAGGCTGGAAATACTCGGGCTGCCTTAGATTGTATCGTTACAGCTGTTGTTCCAGCTGCCATCAGCACCCTCGTGTTATCTCTGCTCCGGCAGTGCCGAGAAGACACTCCGGCTCGGTGAAATGGCAAAATGATGTGTGCTCTGGAGACTTGCTTCATCCCCACGCGGATGACAAATCACTGCTCTCTGCAGATAGTCGGGCGTTTCTCTCTGCTCTGTCTTTGATTATTGCGGTTGTTCCCCCTGGGTGGGAGCCAGCAAACACAGCGAGAGCCTGGGAGCCTCCTCAGCTTCCACCGGCACGCGCTTCCCTCTGGAAGCACTCCTCATGGCTGCTTCGTCTGGGATTCCCTGAGGACCGGTCCCTTTCTTTCCAGGTCTCCTGTTAGAGGTTGGTGCTGATGCTGGTGCCCATGACGCTGCCCCGTGTCCTTGCAGAGCCCCCTGCCACCTCCCCAGCCCCACCGCCCGCTCCTGCTCTCCACCAGATTTCAGCTCGTTGTTATAACGGTGTTTTTGCTGATGTTAGGAAACTGCCAGCTTTCCCCCGTGGATGCCTGTCAGCATTAGAGATAGCATTACCGGCACCAGAAACCCGGTTTCAGCAGAACTGTGCAGGAGCTGTACAGGCAGCCTTTTCCTTTCTTTTCCTTTCTTTCCTTTTTTTTTTTCCTCCCCTCTTCTCTCCCCTTGGTACCTCTCAAGTACTAATGGGGAGATAAGTTTGAAAGTTGGTTTAGATTAACTGGAAATAGAGGGCTTTAAATCTCAAGTACTTACAAGGTGTGACCAAGTGGAAATGCAGCTTTTGTTCAGCTTAAGCTCCTTTGAAACCTGGGCGGAGGGATGAGCCGGTTCATGTTTTTCTTGCATTTTCTGGGATAATATTCATCCTGAAATCTCAAGCAGGGAGAGATAAGGAGTTCAAGCAAGAATATCTGCTGTGCCTCCGGGGAGTGGTGTGGGGAGCACAGCCCCGGGCGTGCGGGAGGGGAGCATGGTCTGCAGCTCACGTGTACGTTGGGCTCCTGGGCAGGGACACGGCACGGCACTGCCCCTGGGGTCGGCTGATGGGGTCCCCCCCAGCACCCCTGGCTCAGACCTCGCTGGTGGTGGGTGCACGGGGACACGGCTCCGCGGGAAATCGGCTGGATGGGGTGCGTGGGGAGGGACACAGACACGTCGCCCGGCCCCTTCCCGCCCTGGGTGGGGTGGGAAGGGGCAGCATGAGCTGCAGTGGGAGGGGACAACTTCTTTTAAACCACTTTGGTGAAGGATCCGTAGGGAAAGCCTCGCGGTACGGCAGGCCCTGGTTGAGCACGGCGCAGGTTGGCGCGGCCGGACCAGGACAATAGCTAAAGCCCCGATCCTTCTAGGGAACCTCAAAGACAATGAATGTCATTGCAGCAGAAGTCTGTGGATCGAGTTTCTATTTATAAAATAGCAAGCGGCCCTGTAGCTGAGAGGAGCGGTATTTACCGAGGGGCCTTGAAGTGGTTGCTGGGTGGCCGGAGCCCAGCGGGGTCTGCCTGGGGCTGCGCGGGGGCTCAGTGGGGGCACCAAGGCAGGGGAAAGCATGAGCCGTGTGGGTGCGACAGGCACAGGGCATGGAGAAGGCTTGCTGGAGGACACAGCAGTGAACCAGAAGCGGAGCTTGGGGCAGCGCGGGGCTGGGGTTGGCCGAGCATCGCCAGCAGTCCCATGCAAAACCCCCCGAGCCCCAGTGCCGGCTGCTTCTTGCTGAAGCCTGCTGCCAGCTCTAAATGATGGGGAATCAGGCATGGCAGAGGGCAAAGAAAGGGCGCCTCATTTTGCTAATTAATTGCTGTTTCTGTTCATCTGAATTTCTTGCATTTTGCCCCAGGGCTTATGGTCTTGCTCCTGCTCCTTGGACCCAGTGCGTCCGTCCGTGCCCGTGCGGAGGGTGGAGAGGATCTTAATGGGAGGTGTCAGGTTGGGAAGCAGGGAGAGTCGCGTTTTCGTGACCTGTTTGATTTTTCTTATGTATATATATATTAAAAATCTGCAAGTGATGAGTCAGTAAAATGTTGTTGGTGTTTCCTGGGAAATAGCTGAGGTCGTTATTTTCTTTCTGTGGTATTTTTCTTTAGTTGCCATGGAAATGCTTTCAGAAGGGTTTTATTCTGCAGTCGTTTGAATGGCTTAGAAGTTTTCATGCTCTTCTGGATCCGCCCACAGAAGCAGAGCCCCGGGCTCAGAAGGGACCTGCCTCCTGGCCGGTCACCCCGTGCATCCCTTTGTGCTGTGGCGAGGCTTTCTGTATTTTGTTTTATTTTATTGTTACGGAGATAAAAGGGAAAGCCCCTTGGGTGCTTCTGCTCCTTTGTGCAGACGTCCCCGGGGCAGGGCATAACCAGTGCTGGCCGCAGCCCTGGAGCTTGCTGCCATGGGTGGGGTGATGGCGAGGGACGGATCCACACCAGACATGCCCATGTGGATGGTGCTGGGTGCAGGTCCGATGGTGCTGAAGGGCCTGTGTCATGGCACTGTCATTTTGCTTTTATGGGTCATGGCTGGAGGCAGACAGGAACACAAGCCTTGTAAGCTCTCTGCAGCGCACGCCAAGGTGCTTGGTTGCATTTCAGCACCCGGCCGGGCTCATCTCTGGGGAACGGGGGAGCAGAGCCTGCATGAGCTGCCGGTTGGAGGGGCCACAGCCCCTTCCTCACCTTCAGCTTTCCTGCTCGTTGCCTTGCCCTGCTTGCTCAGCAGACATTCCTGGGTGCAGGAATGAGCAACCCGTGTTACCTAGATGGAGATCCAGCCCAGCCCTTCTGCTGTCGGAAACCTTGCTCAAGGACTTCTACTCGGTTTAAAAAAGAAAAAAGAAAAAAAAAAACATCAAAGCGATGCATTATAGCTTACATCTGAATGCTGAAAAAAGAGAAGGTGCCGGCTGAGCTCGAGGCAACATGCAGTATCTGGAAACACCATCCCTCGCCTCCCCCTGGCCCCTTAGCTCTGTGAAGCTGAGCCGAGCTGGGGCACCCAGCACCGCCACGCACCTCGAGCTGCCCCGTCGGAAGGCGAGCCACAAGGCAGTGACCCGCTGCCACCACGTGCCACTGGCCCAGCAAAGCGAGGGAGGAAAGGTGAGGATCGGATGTGGTTTTGTACCAGGCACAAAACAGGCGTCTGGCTGGCCAGGAGCTGCGGCAGTGAACTGCTGACGGGCTGGCCCCACAGCCTGTGGCAACGGGGGGCCACGGGGTGCTCTGGGCGCTCCCCGCAGCCTGCAAGGGGGCAGAGAGGTGAATGGGATAAACGTCTTCCTCTGGTGGAGCCGAAAGCTGGGTGACCCCTGGCTGGCTCCTATCTCCTGGTCTCCAGCCCATCTCACCACCTCCTGCATCCCAGCACCTCGCCGCCTCCCGGCTGCGCTCGTTTGCTGCGCGGTGCTGACGGGAGCTGCCACGCTGTCCTCTCCTGTCGTACGTGCTGCCAGAGCTCGTCAGCGTGCCGCTTGGTGCGTCAACAAATCGACACTGCACAAACACGCAGCTAACAGGGGGTGATTTATCCAGGGCACCGCGGCTGTGTGTCCAGCAGGGCGAGGTGGCCTGGGGATGAAATTCAGCATTTACGGAGGACTCATGGGAAGAGCTGCTGTTTCACACCACGGCTGAGGTGCGCTCGTATCTCACTCTTTCTGGGTGCTGCTCATTTAATCATAGGATGCTTTCCTTTTAATTAGTCACTGCTGCTACTGATGAGGAAATTAGCAGCCTCTTCTCTTAATGGAGAGTGTGACTCCGTGGCAGATGCGCTGCGATGGAAGCGGTGTGCAGGAGGCTTTGTGCAGCACAAAGCTACGCGATGTGCACCTCGAGCTGCGGTTCCTGTGTGTGATCCCACGCGGGGCTGTGCTTCCCTGCAACATACGTGCTTTCTGGTAAAACAAAGCCACAGGGGTTAATTCTTCCAAATACATCACCTCGTGAAAGGAAGGGTGCTGCTCACCCCACTGCCTGGCGGATCTTGCAGGGAAGCTGCTGCAGGCTGCTTCCTCCAGCCCCTGGAGCCGGCTGTGTGCTGGGCAGCCCTGGCTTGCCCAGGTACGTTATGTCTTGAGCTGGTCAACACTGCTTTGATTAGACAGCTGTTGTCAGAAAACAGCAAGTTATCAAAATTGAAGCTGTTTGTAGGAGGGGAGCCGTTTCAGTGAACTTGCTTCAAAAAAAAAATCTATTGAAATATGTTGTCTGAGATATTTGAAACATCCATTTGAGTGTTTTGGGAACAAAAAGTTCCTGTTCTTCTTCAAGCTGACTTATTTATATTTTTTAATTTCAGTTGATTTACAGTACAGAGCAAATGGATAAGGGAATAGGGACTGAAATGGAGGGAGGGCTTTCAGATTTTTGGAGATGCAGTGTTTCAGTTCACCACATCTGAAACTCTTCTATCTCGTTTGGGATTGGATGACAGTTTTAATTCCCTCGGGATGGAAAAGCCACTTTCCTGCAGTATTTTAATGATGTCAAAGGAAGGATGCCTCAGACACATTTTTGATTTCTCTAAGGCAGAAGCATCTTCTAAACAGTCTTGTTATCTGTATGCGTCTGCAGGTCCTCGGGAATCCCGCAGCGGGGGCTCTCAGAAGTGCCCCCGGGGTCTGAATCCCCGCTGCCAGCCGGGACGCGCATCCCCTTCGGCAGGTTCGCAGTCTCAGCCCGCTTCTGTTTTCACAAATAATTCCCAGGCGTGTGAAGGTGAAGCTCGTGGCCAGGGCTCAGGCGAGCGCCCCGGGGGCTGGCAGCGGCGCCGTGTCCCTGGGAAGGGATGTGGAGCCGAGCAGGGATCTGCGAGCTGTGCCCTGGGGACTCCCCCGATGGGAACACACCACAAAACCCCCCTGAGTAGCTCACATCACCCCCACTGCTGCTCGGGGCCGTGCTGTTTCCCGGAGCAAAAGAACTCCTCGGTTCCAGCGCGCTTGCAGCAGCCGCTCCCCCCGCTCGCCTCTCCCTCCCCTGTGGCAGCACCAGGCTGCCCCGGGGACGCGCCTCGTCCCCTGCCCATGCAGAGAGGTCCTCCCCTCCCGTTTCAATCTGTTTTGGCCATTAATCTCAGGTTTTGGTCATTAGTTCTCAGCTCTGCTTCAGGAGATCCCGCTCCTCATTTTTATTGTGTGCACCCAATGTCTCAAATATTAAAATCCTTTTCCTGCATGGGAAGTAGGAGCGTGTGGAGGAGGAGCAGGGTCCAGGTGATTTTGGGGGGGAAAACCCAGCAGGGAGCTGGGGCTGCCTGGGGGCAGGATGCTGAGCAGCAGCGGGGCACTGCGGGGGCCTGTCCCCTGTATGGGTGGCACCATGGGGACATCCACGGTCCCTTCAGCAGGCTCGGTGCTGCAGGGCTGGCTGTGGTCACCAGCTGATGTTGGCACCCTCTGGTTTCCCAAACAGCCGGGAGAAACGGTCCCTTCCAAACCTGACACCTTGTCAGCAAGGCTCTGACCGCGCTTTCCCTGGGGACAAAGGACAAGGTCCCTGCCTCAGCGAGCGGCTGCTGCCGACGGGGCTGGGGTCTGGCCAGGAGCGCAGCTCCGCAGTGCCCCGGGCAGAGGCCAGCCTCCGTGCCCGGGTTAGTGGTGCCGATGGGCGAGAAGGAAAGCTTCCAGGAACCCGCTGCTTTTCCCAACAGCGTTGCTGCAGTGATGATAACAGCACGGCCTGCCACCGCACTGGGGTGCTGGTGAATGAGTTGGCGTTTTTTGTGACTAATGCAGACTTTTAGCTATTTGAAATTGTCCTGAGGTGCAACTTGATGTACAGGTTCTTGGCCTATTTATTACATTGTGTCTGAGCGTTCCTGTAGGTGTGTGATGTTAAACCAGCGCTGGGTTTAATATCGGGAGCCGGAGCATCTGTACTTCAGCTCTAGATCGTGTCAGGTGTGTGCTTGGCAAACTCTGGCCAAGGGATCTGCTCCGCCACGAGGATGTGCGAGACGCAGGAGATGTTCCAATTCCCTTTTTTTCCTTTCAGTTAGTTTTTCTTTTTGATGCTGCTGTTTCCCGCTTTGCTACCTTGGGACCACTGCTTCGTCACCACAAGCTCCCCCTGGAGTCAGTGCAGGTCCCTGGGGTCCACCAGCATGCTGAGATAGCACCAGACCGGTCTGGGTCCCCATCTACCATCACACTGGGGTGGGAGGAATTGAGCTAAAAGGGCTTGGCCAGCAGTGCGGAGGCATTGACATGAAGAAACAAAGAAAGGGAGTGAAAAGCCCATATGGATTTAACTGTTTATTTGCCAGGGTCCATCTGTAAAGCTTTGGGTACTGTGGTTTCTCAGGCCTCAGAAACGTGGCTGATGATGCCACGAGTGAGGTGGTGACCCCACGCCGAGCACCCCCCGAAGCTCCCAGGCCACTGGGACTGGGACTGGATTGGGGCTGGGGCATCTCTAGTCACTCTCCGCAGCCTGTGCCGCCCCAGGACCAGGCGCGGCAGCTCCAGGCATGCCGCAGGGAGGTTTTGTTGCCACTGTTGGCCATAAAGACGTTCCGTGGAAGTGGTGGGAGCAGCCAGCCCACGCACACCACGCTTGGCTTCTGCGCGTGGCACGGCTGCCGTAACCCGTGTGTCATGGAGTTGCGGCTGTGTATTGGGGTTAAATGGGGAGAAGGGCTCTGGTATTGCAGATTCTGCTCCGGACTTTGCTGTTGATGAAGAGTCTGATCCTAAACAGACTGCACCACCGATTTTTGTCTCCTGCCATATGTTTTCCAATAATGCCCGCCCACCCACCGTGGAAAGCACAGCGCTCGGTGTCTGCAGGCATTGTTGGGAACCCTCTGTGAAACATGCTAGAAAAATATGAAAGGTATTAATTTAGGTCTAAGATTACTGGAAGTCTGTTTGTTATTTTTTTTTCTTTTTTTTTTTTTTTTTTCATACCTCTATTTTTAGATTGCCAGTCTGAAATGCCAGGATTGGGCCCTTTATGCAGTAAGGGCATTCAGGGCTTCCTGATAATGAGGCTTTTTTGAGACATTTCAGTTATAACACCTAAAATTTCTGCTCTTGAAAATTTTAGCTTAAATCTTTTGATGATATACTAAATAAAAAGACAGGCTTGAAATGATATTTGTGTGAGAACCATCCAAGTTTCCTTTCTGTTTAAAGAGAATTGGTGTGGAGGATATGAAAATGTTAAGACTCAGTACACAACACTTCGACCTAAACCTCCCGTGGTGGTACTAAAGCCGCGATTAATGTGAAGTCCGTGTCTGGATTTACTTCCTCAGCTTACAATGGGTGTATAAAACTTAAATACTCCAATGGTATTTTTCTTCTCTCTCCTGGGCTTTCAGCGAGCTATTGCCACATTCTCCTTATACCACCACCATCAGTGTTCCCACACTTGCGTTACGTGGGCTGGCTGTATTTCCAGGTGTAAGTGTGCATGTGCCTAGCAAATGGAGCGGTGCCGCTTATCTTGTCCCTTTCCTCCCCTCCTTTCCCTAGCCGGAGGAGCTTACCAACGCCCTGGAGATCAGCAACATAGTCTTCACGAGCCTCTTTGCCCTGGAGATGCTGCTGAAAGTCCTCGTTTACGGTCCCTTTGGCTACATTAAGAATCCATACAACATCTTTGATGGGATCATCGTGGTGATTAGGTACACACCTAGAGCTTTCTCTACACGCGTTTTCCCTCATTTGACTGGTTCATTAAAACAGAAGGTGATGGAGAGTGGGCATAAATACCTTCCTATGTCACTTCTCTGCTGTAAATTAATGCACTTAGACACAATTACTAGTATATGTCTTGGGGTTATTTTATGGCCATTTTAGAGAGAGGCCCGTGCAGAAAGCTATCTGTCCTGATGTCCTGGGAAAGTCTAGGATCCAAATGGTGCAACCAGTGCCCAATTAAGTAGCTGTCTGTTTTTTGGCATGAGCAAAGGCTATAATTGCACCTGCAGCTGCAGTCACTGATTCGCAGGCATGATTTTGACACTCTGGTGGGGCTCTGCTCTTTGCAAGCCTGGATGGAGTCCAGCTCGCAGGAAGCACTGGCAGCTTGTCTCTGCCTGGGGCGGGCTTCCTGCTTTCCATCCCTCTTCTCTCTGAATTTCACCCTCTCCTTTGCTTCCTCTCCTCTGAGCCTTTGCGCTGGGCATTGCCTTCTCACCCCGCAATGACTCGTTTTTCCCCTCAGCGTGTGGGAGATCGTGGGCCAGCAAGGTGGGGGCCTCTCGGTCCTGCGGACCTTTCGGCTGATGCGAGTCCTGAAGCTGGTCCGCTTCATGCCCGCCCTCCAGCGCCAGCTCGTCGTCCTCATGAAGACCATGGACAACGTGGCCACGTTCTGCATGTTGCTGATGCTCTTCATCTTCATATTCAGGTGAGTGCTCGGTGAGAGCTTTGGATCCCCAGTGCTGAGGTTGCTCTGGGCATGCTGGGGGGATCCCGCAGTGACGTGAGGGATCCATTCCAGGGCATGTCTGAGCAAACGGTCCCAGGAGCAGCGTTGCTGGCCAGTGCTGGCAGTGTCTTGCTGGCTAAATTCTCTTAACTCTGGCCAAGTGAGACATCTGTCTTTGCAAGATGATTTGCAAGGAAAATCTTTCAGCTGGAGGATTCCTTGACATCACCCCAACACAGCAGTCCCATTGCTTACATACGAGCAGGAAGCCTGGTGCTAAAATATTGCCAAGGAGAAGGGCGATGTTCCTAAAATAAAGCCAGCTGTATTGGTGCTTGTGCTCTGGCATGGCCTCTTCGGAGAAGTGAGTTTCTGCAGCGGGGGTGTTTCTAAAAACAGGCTTGGAGTAGCCCTGAACTTTTGGGTTTCGGAAAGGATTTCAGGAGGAGCCTGTCTCCTTCTAACAGCCGCTTCTCCGGTGTTCCAGCAACTCAGACGCCGAGAAGGCTGACAAAAGCCAGCCCTTTCCGTGGAGCAATGTTC
Source organism: Anseranas semipalmata (assembly GCA_013399115.1). Taxonomy (NCBI): domain Eukaryota; kingdom Metazoa; phylum Chordata; class Aves; order Anseriformes; family Anseranatidae; genus Anseranas; species Anseranas semipalmata. The sequence goes on along the minus strand of VXAA01002208.1, from coordinate 342,347 downwards.
CTTTCCCCAGTGAGACGCTTTGCTCCGAAACACCGTTTGCTGCCACAATGCTGAGCAGAGCTGTGAATAATTTGATTATTCAGGTTGCTGGCCGAGAGCAGGGGAAAACAAGTTATTCTTTTATCATCAATCTGAAGTGAAAGGTATTCTGTTTTCTTGTCAAAATCAGAAAAGATGTTGTGGGTCCCCTGATAGGTTTTATTCAGGCATTTCACAGGAACCCTTTTCGTCTTCCTAATTCAATTTAAGCCTGTTTTGCTGAAAATGTGTCATTGCAAAACAGAAAGTCAAAACATTTTGTTTAGAAAATGTCGAAACAAAATGTTTTGACTTACAAAAAACAAAGAAGAAGAAAAAGAAGGATCAGGCATGCTTTTTGGCTGAAACTGTGTGACAGGTTTGACCCAAATTCACAATCCGTTTGCACGATCTCGAGGTGCGTTTTCCAGTGAACGAGTGATTCATCTTTTTAAAAAATGAAATAGAATTGCCCAGCTGAAGCCAGGAGGCACAGTCAGCCCTGCTGCATGGCTGTCCGTTCTCACTGCTGTCTCCTGCTCAGCCCGTGCTGTCCCTCCCTTGCAGCATCCTGGGGATGCACCTCTTTGGCTGCAAGTTTGCTTCCGAGCGAGACGGCGACACGCTGCCCGACAGGAAGAACTTTGACTCCCTGCTCTGGGCCATCGTCACCGTTTTCCAGGTACAAACCGGAAAGCACCCAGCTCGCGTGCGTTTGGGGGCTGCAGGGTGCTGGGGTCGCTTTCCAAAGCACCTGACGGAGCTCAGCGAAACTCCTTGCTATAGGAGGGAGACGACCCAGCACCATGAGTGAGGGGACGGAGGGGGTTTCAAACCACATTAGCCGATAAATCAGAAAGCTGGTGAGGAGGAGCTCCGAGGTAGGAGGCTCTTGCATTTGCAGGGAGCTCTGCAGAGGTGATGGGCTGGGTGGGTGAAAGTAGGTGCAGAGGGTGGAGACGGAGAGGAGATGAGGACCATTATCAGTGATATTTCCACAATTAACAGAATCCATTTTAAGCCCATACTTGGTACGTGTAAGATTTGTGTTCTGGCAGCTCTGAGATCTGTAACTGCTGGATCTGTGAAGGACTTTGAGCTGTTCTGGCCACCCAAAGGAAACTTCCGAGCCACGCGGCATCGCACAAACGCACCCCTTGGTGCGGGGGGAAGCTGGGGCACTTTGGGCAGGTCCATACCAGGAGCGGGGCAGTTGGTCGCTTCTCTGGCTCAGGAGGTGGCTTGGGCCACACTTGTCCTCCAGAGGACTTTTCTTTTTGGCAAGCAGAAGTGTGAGGTCTCTTGTTGAAGAGGCACTGTGCCATGTTGAAATATCGACTGTGGTTACAGCTATGGGTGATAGCCCAAAAGTGGGGCGCTTGTCTGCACCAGGCCATTCTGCCCATCCAGAGCAGATACCCAGCACGTTATTCTCCTGTATGTCCATTTTCCTGATACATTTTCTCTGCAGATTTTGACCCAGGAAGACTGGAACAAGGTCCTCTACAATGGCATGGCATCTACCTCCTCCTGGGCTGCTCTCTACTTCATTGCTCTCATGACATTCGGGAATTATGTTCTCTTTAACCTGCTGGTGGCCATTCTGGTGGAGGGTTTCCAGACGGAGGTAATGTCCTCACGCTCATGCCTTTGCTATCTTTTAGAGTTTCAGGGTCTCCAGACCAGATCCAGGAATTTGATTTCTGAAATGGGCAGCAATACATTTACCAGAGTGGTACAGGAAAAGAAGTGGGGAAAAATATAAGGTCTTTTTTTTTTTTTTCCTTCTTTTTCCTTAGCTAAGGTGCGATTTAATACAGCAAGCCCTTTAAATGAAGGGCTTAAATGAAAAGCCCTGTTAGCATTAATGCAGGAGGGAGAATTCAGCAGTGAGTCAGGCACTGCGGATGGGATAACTGCTATGGCAGTGTCTTTGAGACGGTTCTTGCTGTGTTTGTGGGCCAGATTAAAATCCCTCCTGAAATCTTATGCAGGCTGGCGAGAGATTAGTAACATGATTATCTTATCTGTTTGATGGTCTGCGTTCACGGAGCTCCTCTCACTTCCAGCACCGCAGTGCTCTCCCCATTTTAAACTACGAGTCCTCATCCCTGCCAGCTGGGAACCTCCGTGAGACACCCCAGGTTGCTGTGGGCTTACTGAAGGGCAGGGAGGGGGTTAGCTTTGGGCTGCACCTTTTTTCCCTAATTGTCCAGCTGGGAATGAGCGAGCAGGTCACCCAGTCCCTGAAGTGGGGACCTGCCGTGCCCATCCGCTCTGCAGGGGTTGTCCAACTGGCCAAGATGCTTGGTGAAAAGGAGGGGACTTTGCACCCTGCCCGGGTGCTAGAGAGGGAAATGTGACCTAAATCTGTCCACTGGGATCTGCTTGTATGAGCTGTGCCTTTACACATTATCTCTGCTTTTTATTAAGTGTGCTGGGGTGACTGAATGTTATTTAAGATTTGTTGCTTGTGTATCATAATACCCTACCAGCCTATGAACAGCTATGCACAGAACCATATTTATTTTTATTATTATTATTATTTTTGCAGTGCAGTTTAGAGTTACATTAATGGAGTCGTACCAGGAGATAGCTAGAAGAATATATATATTTTTTTGTATTTTTTTCTGTATCGTCTCTCTCTGTGTTGGTGCTTTTCTGTTTAATTGTTATTGCTGTAGCTGTTCTCTGTAACTCACCCCCCTGCCATTCAGCCGAAGGGAAGGTCACTGCCAGGTTCTCCTCAATAGCTCAATGTTCCCTTGCCCGAGCAAGAAGAGGTAAAAACTCCTTGTCTGCTTGCAGAGTGATGACGGCTTCGAAACCGAACCTTTGTTCAGTCTAGCAAATTGATTCTCTGAAGGTCGCCTAAGTGGAAGAGCACCCGCAGCCCCCGCGTCTCGCAGCCCAGGGCTTGGCCTTGCAGTGCAGCATCCCCTTCCCTCCTCCCAGGTCCTCGAGGGAGGTGACACCCCCGCTCCTCAGCTCAGCACCATCTCCCCAGCCTGGTTTCATGCTCAGAGCATCCTCGAGCTCGCCCGCAGCACGCTCCTGCTCGCGCAGACCCGGCCGCCGCACGCTTGTGTCGCTGGGCAGCAATTTCTCACGCTCGCTTTGCGGCCAGCTGGTACTGCGGCACCACTCGCTGTAAATTCACGCCCTGCCTTAACACGCTGCAATTTTATTCCCATAGCCATGTCCTTAAGGGTATGTCTTCCTCGCGCCGGTACCGAGAGGCGAGCACAGGTCGCTGGGACCAGGACCCAGCGCAGCCTCCAAAGCCCGGACCCCTCTCTGCCTTTTGGGGGCCAATTCTGCCCAACCACGGCAATTTCGATGGGCTTGCACCCGATTTGTGTAATTTGTGACTCTGCTTACAGTGCTATTTTATGTCTCAGCCTTTTAGGATGGCATTTTAATAATCATCTTCCTTCCGTGTCCTTGTTATCCTGAATTCTCAACGCTCCCCCAGTAAATGGAAACGCGATAAAGGGGGAGCAGCGGATGGGGAGCGAGCGCGTGCTGGGGGCCAGGAGCCTGAGCTCACCGGGGCAGGAGCTGGCGCTGCCGCAGCGGACGGACCTTCGCCCGCCGGCTCTGGCCTCGCAGCTTTGCGTTTATTCAGTTTGCCGCTGTGCAGCTCCTCAAACACATCTCACTCTGGTTTTTGCTAGCAAGCGCACAGAGGATCCTCTCCTAAGCAAAATTAATAGAGAGATCATCTCTCGCAGTAAACAGAGCCCCGCATCTCTCTCCAGCGGCTGTCCTCAGCCCTTCTTCTGAGTTAGGTGTTTTTCCATTCTCCTTCAGCTTTCTGGGCTGAAACACAATCTCAGGGCTGCTGCCTTTATCTTCCCGGTCCTTGACTGCCTTTCCTCAATCTGCAAGCACCTCGTTAATTTTAGTGCGTGGCTTTGCAGCCCCAGTTGCTAGGCAGCAGATGTATATAAGCAGTTGGGAAACAAAAAGGACCTGTTCCAAACTTTGAATATGGAGCAGTATATTTTGCAGGGCTGTGTCTTTCTCTTTCTTTTTTTTTCTTTTTTCATTCTTTTCTTTTTTTTTTTTTTTTTTTTGATAACCTGCTTCTCTCATGCAAGAGGCACATGCAGGACTTTATGCAACGTGGTTATTTTTGGACATGCGCTCTCCGATTTAACTTGGCTGTGGCGTTTGTGCGGGGAAGGTGAGCAGGGGACTCCGTTTGATGGAGCTGTTAATTTGAAATCGCTGCCTGAACTCTCAGGTCCCTGCCCTCGGGATTTCTCTTTGAAGCAAACAATGACTCCTCTTTGTCAGACATAAAGCTCCTCTCCCGAGGGACTTCCTGACAATATTATCTTCAAAGCGTGTTCTTCCATTGGCGATCCTCCTGGTCTTGTGTTCCCCTGTCCTCTCTCCTGGCTCTGGCTCTTTCCCTGCCTCGTGACCCCCTTGCACCGTGGCACCCCAGGGCCGCCTCCAGCATGCCCGCTTGCCCCTGCAGGAAAGATGTTACCTCTGGGTGCAGCAGCAGACCCCGCAGAAAACAGGACTTTGACTTCTTCTGGGCTTCAACCCCCCCAATAGAGATTTTGGATGGTATTTCTGTTGCATCCCTTACCTTTTGCATTCCTATCAGCTTCATTGGGATTGTCCTTGTGAAAGAAAAGCGTTTCCACGTTTTTTTTCTATAGCAATTCCACATCTCTCTTTCTTACAACCAAAGACTTTAAATTAAGTGTCCATTACGTGGCTTGCAAGACACAGTTCTCCCATTCAGACCCCTAAACTGATCGGTCTTTCTTAAACTCTTCATCCCTGCCTGGAGCAGGGCAAAACTGCATTGCTGCGGAGAGAAGCGGTTAAGGTGGGGGTACCCAGTGCCCTCCTGCTGCCCCACACCTTGCCCAGGGCTGGCGCGTCCTTCCCCATATGCTGCCGGGGCCGTCGGCGAGCCGAAGGGCACAGATACCTCGTGCTTCCCGAGCGGGCTGGGAATGCTGATTTCTGGTGCTGTGAAGAGGTGCTGGAGGTATTTCACCTGGCTGTAAGAGGACTGATATTGTGTTAATCAAACATTCATTAAAAGCCTCCACTGCTGCTTAATGATAGCATAATAAATAAAGATCCCATTATGCAGCTGCAAAAAGAAGAAAAAAATGTTTTCAATAATTAGCTGGTGTTTCATTAGCACAATTATCACTTAGGAGCTGAATCAAGCTCTCTGTTTGAAACACTTAATTTAAAGGTAATGCTGGCCTCTTCGGAGGGCTGTGCTCCACCTGAGGTCTCCCACCCTCTCCCTGCGGAGCCGGCTCTCCATCACGGCCGTGCTGCCCTTCTCCGCCGTTATCCTTTCCTTCCCTGTCTCTCCTCGTTTTTGTTTTTTTTTTTTGATGCCCCACTCAGTTCTGCTGTTGAAACTGTGAAAATTGAACCCCCCTTCCCCTTCCTCCCCCCTCCCTGCCCCCGTTTCTCCTTCAGGAGATCTCCAAGCGAGAAGACGCGAGCGGGCAGCTGAGCTGTATTCAGCTGCCTGTCGACCCGGCGGCGGTACGTACGCCCACGCATGAGCCCACCCGTGCCCTCCGTGGTTGTGTCCCTCGTGGTGCCTGGTCACACGCCGTGCTGCCGTTCTCATTGTAGTAGCTGTCGTGCTTTTGGGGGTTGTCAGGGTGTTGTTGTTCCTTTCTTTTTGTCGTCCTCATTGTCAAGTCAGCCTTGATTTTTAAGTCCCTTGCTTCTCTGGGGGAGCCGGAGGAATGAAGGTGGGTGCTTCGGGGCGGCTGATGCGGCTCCAGCCCCAGCTCTTGCCGACCCCTTTGCGCAGCCCCGCAATGGGGTGAGCGCACCCACAGGGCTTGCAGCAGCCTGGCTGCATCCACAGAGGTGTGGGTGGCGGTGCTGGGCCCTGGGCACGCCAGCCGCCCGCGCCCTCCATCCCGGCCACCCCGGGAGCCGGTTCCTGGTGCTGAAGGGACCTGGAATCAAGCCCGTGCACGCGCACACGTGTGCGGGAGCCCCGCACTCCGCAGGACAAGGTGGGACGGAGGCGGCCGCTGCTGGAAAACACGCTGGGGCATCCTGGGAAGATCAGCCGGGATGCGGGGCCCCGGTGAGATTCCCCTGCACACGGAGCAGGTCGGGATGAGCGGGTATGAAAGGGCTGGAGGAAGCCGTGTGCCTCCCAAGTGCAGCACGCCCCGAGCCTTGCTCTTCTGCCGACCTCATCTTTCTCTTTACCACTCCCTTCCCTTTCTGCCCTCTCCGACAAGCCTGGCTTTTCCTTCAGCACAAAAGCACTTTCCTGTTGTATCCAACTGCATCCTGTCACTTTGGGTACACGCTGGCTTAGCCGCTGTACCGTGTGGTCCTTCTTGACGTACCCTCATTTTCCCGAAAGGATTTTAACTCCCTGTTCTCTCATAACCCCTTTTCTATCCAGAAAGGCAAACTGGGAGTGCAAGAACAGGTAACGGGCAGCAGCCCTGGGCGCGATGCTTGCTGCAACATGCTGGGTCTGGCGCTTGCTGGTTTGCAGGGGACGCTTCTGCCCCCCAGATGTGGGGTTTGGTGCTGGCGGGTGTCCCCATGTGGCTCGGCTTTTCCACCTCGGCACACGTCTCATTGTGCACCCTAAAACTTTCCTCTTGGCTGTTGAAGGAATACGCTCCAGGAATATGAATTACATAGGATTTTTCCCATTATTTATTCATCTTTAATAACCCATTAGGGAGAAGTGAGTAATTCCTGGCAGGCCCCCCGAGCTGCGGAGCCGGCAGCCTGCGGCGGGAGCGTACCTGCAGCCAGCTGGAGCCCGTGCTCGCTAAAGCCAGACAGCTCTGAATCCAGCGAGGTTCGGGCCAGCCTGCCTTTACAGTTCCCTCCTGCAAGGTGCATTCCTGACCTTTCCTGCGTCCTGCAGGATGGGCTTCCCTGAACAGCACAGAAGTCCTGAAAGCTCAGGAGGGGAGGCTAAGAGCCAGCTCTTCACATCACACTCTCTTTTGCCTGAAAACCATGTCTGAGAGTGTCCAGCCTGCNTCCCCATATGCTGCCGGGGCCGTCGGCGAGCCGAAGGGCACAGATACCTCGTGCTTCCCGAGCGGGCTGGGAATGCTGATTTCTGGTGCTGTGAAGAGGTGCTGGAGGTATTTCACCTGGCTGTAAGAGGACTGATATTGTGTTAATCAAACATTCATTAAAAGCCTCCACTGCTGCTTAATGATAGCATAATAAATAAAGATCCCATTATGCAGCTGCAAAAAGAAGAAAAAAATGTTTTCAATAATTAGCTGGTGTTTCATTAGCACAATTATCACTTAGGAGCTGAATCAAGCTCTCTGTTTGAAACACTTAATTTAAAGGTAATGCTGGCCTCTTCGGAGGGCTGTGCTCCACCTGAGGTCTCCCACCCTCTCCCTGCGGAGCCGGCTCTCCATCACGGCCGTGCTGCCCTTCTCCGCCGTTATCCTTTCCTTCCCTGTCTCTCCTCGTTTTTGTTTTTTTTTTTTGATGCCCCACTCAGTTCTGCTGTTGAAACTGTGAAAATTGAACCCCCCTTCCCCTTCCTCCCCCCCCCCCGCCCCCGTTTCTCCTTCAGGAGATCTCCAAGCGAGAAGACGCGAGCGGGCAGCTGAGC
>VXAA01002208.1:299144-333728 GCA_013399115.1 Anseranas semipalmata | reverse complement strand
TAGGATTTTTCCCATTATTTATTCATCTTTAATAACCCATTAGGGAGAAGTGAGTAATTCCTGGCAGGCCCCCCGAGCTGCGGAGCCGGCAGCCTGCGGCGGGAGCGTACCTGCAGCCAGCTGGAGCCCGTGCTCGCTAAAGCCAGACAGCTCTGAATCCAGCGAGGTTCGGGCCAGCCTGCCTTTACAGTTCCCTCCTGCAAGGTGCATTCCTGACCTTTCCTGCGTCCTGCAGGATGGGCTTCCCTGAACAGCACAGAAGTCCTGAAAGCTCAGGAGGGGAGGCTAAGAGCCAGCTCTTCACATCACACTCTCTTTTGCCTTAAAACCATGTCTGAGAGTGTCCAGCCTGCCTGGAAAAGAAAAGAAAAGAAAACAAAGAACCACCCTAACTGTTTAGTGAACCAGCTGGGGAGTGTTAGAGCTGGCCCCTCCGGAGCCTGCCCCAGCCAGGAGGCACACAGCACTGGACCTTGTGTCGGATGCCCTCTCCTCTCTGGCCCCACGCTGCCGTGCTTTCCTCCAGGTTGGGGCCCTCTGGCTTTTTCCCACCGACAGGAACCCGAGCACCAAACCTCCGCAGTGCTGGCCGGGGCCCCCGGGGTGCAGCTTGGCCTTGGTGGGTTTTTCTGGGGCTCCTGGTTTCTCCCAGCTGAAGTGAGGGTCTGCTTGGCTTCTCATCCCGGCATCCTTCCTCCCTTCCCTCCTCTCCTCCCTCCTGACGTGCGCCACGCCGGGGTCTGGTGCCCTTTGCCAGAACAGTGTTTTCAGCCCCAAATCCCCCTCTTTTGGGTGGGCGTTGTTCTGGCAAGCACCTTTTCCTGTCGGATGGATCCTGACTATACCACACCCTAAGCGCCTTTCTGCAGTGCCAATGGACAGAACCGTGCAGGGAAGTCCCTAACCAGGTCCGTGCCACAAGACTGAGCAAGAGCCAGGGCACCACGCTGCGAGAAATGGTAAACCTCGTCCCTCTCCTCCTGAGGACAGGCCCATGTCCTCGGCAGCTCTCGGGATTTGAAATGATGCAGCGGAATTTACGTAAATCCCCCAAACTTCTCCCTCTGCTGTGTTGCAGCTGGAGGGTGTGTGGCCACCCAGGGGCAGCTGCTGTCAGGTGCCACCACTCAGATCCTCTCTGCGCTGGTGGGGCTTCCATCAGCGCGTGCCCCTTAGCTGGGCTGGAAAGTCAGGGTCGCTCGTGTCCCTTCTGAATCCTCGGTTGCCTCTTTGAAGCATCACTGGAAAGAGCCGCGTGAATGCCCACGCACAGGGAGCTTTAAGCCATGCTGTATGAATTGAGAGAGATGAGTAGGGTCAATTTTTGTCCCGATGTTGCTCATCAGTTATTTGTCCTTCCCTCATATCCTCCCAGTGAGCAATTCTAGCAGCACAAAAAATAAGCAATGCTTTTTGGTGTTTTATTTATTTATTTTTTTCCTGATCCCTTTCTCGGACTGCGTTTGGAATCAGAGGCAGTCTGTCTTCCTGGTAGGAGGTTAATTAGTCTGTGGTATAAATATGTGCATGCCTCATTTTGTGAAAGGTGGTGTTGCATCGTGGTACAAAACTTGGTGGATCCATAGGTGTGTTGTTGGCAGTGGGAATCCCTTTGTCAGAGGGGTGTCCGTGCGGCACGGTCCTGCGCCCTCCGTGCTGAAGCGCTCTGCTTTGCTCCAGGGTGACGCTTCCAAGTCCGACTCGGAGGGCGATCTCTTCCCCCGCAGCCTGGAGGAGGAGGGCGGACTGAAGAAAAACTTGTCGAACCCAGCCTGTGAGTAGCAGCCCCAGGACACCTGTCCCTGCTGCAGAAACCCCGCTCTGCTGTGAAAACAAAACAATGCGTGCCGATGGGAAGAGCCCTCCTGGGGAGAAGGCGTTCATCCCAGCCATGGGACGCTTCCCTGAGCCAGCGGGCTTGTGCTGTGGGGTCGGAGCGTGAGCTGCAAAGGGAAATGCGATGGCATGAGGGCGCGTTCTTGCTGCCAGGCACGAGGTCTGGGCTTCGGAGTGTCCCTGTGGGGACACAAGTGGAGGAGTCCCTGGGGGGCGTGGGGAAGGAGGAGGATGGAGAGGAGAGAGGGAACCCAGCACGGGCAGGGGTCTCCAGGGGAGGAGCTGGAGGGTCTCGGTTGGAGGGCTGAGGGGCAGCAGTAACAGATCTGCTTTCCCTTCTTATTGGTGCCTGATCCCGTTCCCAACTTACACCCTGCTGTTCCCCTGCCATGTTGGAGGAAGGCTCTCGGCTCTCTAGACGGCTTTTTGGCCCCCATCTTCCTGATGCTTGGGGGAGAAACATCCCCCATGCTGTTCTGCCTGCCTGAGAGCAGGCTGTGTGGATGCCCCTGGAGGTGGGACACCTAAACACCACTTGTGTCTTCCAGTGATGGCCCTGAGCGACCACCCGGAGCTGAAGAAGAGCCTCACCCCACCGCTCATCATACACACCGCTGCCACGCCGATGCCCATGCCTAAGAGTGCCATGTTCGGAGACGCAGCGCAGGGCTACGAGTCACGCCGGGCCAGCGGCATCTCCATGGACCCCACCACCTACGAGCTCAAGTCCCCGGTAGGGACTTAAGCATCCTGTAGATGCTCACGGGGCATCCGCTGGGCTTGCAGGGCCGTTTCACGCGGTATCCGCCCGAGCCATGTGGCTGGTGCCTCGGCTGGGACAGCCCGGCATGGGCAGGTGGCACAGGCTGACGCTGTCCCTGTCCCTTCCACAGCCCAGCGCCCGCAGCTCCCCGCACAGCCCCTGGAGTGCCGGCAGCAGCTGGACCAGCCGCCGCTCCAGCTGGAACAGCATCGGCCGGGCGCCCAGCCTCAAGCGGCGGGGCCAGAGCGGCGAGCGCAGATCCCTGCTCTCCGGGGAGGGGAAGGAGAGCTCAGAGGACGGGGAGAGCTCGGACGAGGAGCGCTCCAGCCGGGCCGGCAGCTTCAACGGCTCCTTGCCTCACCGCATGGAGTCGCTGGAAACAAAAGGCTCCTTCGACCTCCAGGACACCCTGCAGGTGCCTTCCCTGTATCGGACCAGCAGCATGCACAGCAGTCGCACCTCTGCCTCCGAGCACCAGGACTGCAATGGGAAAACCTCTCCAGGCCTGCTGGTACACCAGCTCCACCTGGATGACCCCCGGCAGGACTGCGATGATGGCGATGATGAAGGCAACATGGTAAGGAAGTGCCAAGTGCTCGCTTTTGGCTTTTTTGCTTGACCAGGTGCCATCCGTACCACTCTCGGGAGCGTGCTGGTGGGTGCAAAGCTATGGCCACTGCAAGAGCTGGGTGTCACCAGCAGCCCAGGCTGGGGGTCACCAGGAGCTCTCTGGGCTGTGGACACCGCCAGAAGAGGGGCTGGTGTTATATTAAGTGTTTCAGTGCTGTGCCAGGTGGTGCTTGATGGGGACATCAGGTTCCACTAAAGGTGCAGATCAAAGGCTGTCTTGGCAATATATGCTGCCATCCCTGGAGGTATTTAAGAGACGTGTGGATGTGGCACTAAGGGACGTGGTATAGTGATGGCACTCGGCAGGTCAGGCTGGTGGTTGGACTTGGTGGTCCTGAAGGTCTTTTCCAATCCAGATGATTCTAAGATTTTATTCCATGATTGTATGCCTTTCTGTTTTTTTTTTTTATTATTTTTCATTTTTTTAATTTTCAGTAAGTAAATTTCCCTGCTCACCAACCATTATTCAGATTTCAGCTCCCCTACACAGGAGCAGACAATTTCTGTTGACATCAACAGGCAATGCAAGGGCAGGGCTTGGCCCACAAGTCCCAGGGAGGCATTACTCCTGTAGAGACAGTGGTAATTTAAAAGGCTTTGCATTAATTTCAATATGAAGAGGCGTTAGACCAATAAGTGTCTCTTTTTCAGCGGCCTGAAAAGTGCCATTTAGGAAATGTTAGCTAAAAGCATGGCAGCAGGAGAAGAAAAATCAGCTGTAATTTTGAGCTGATTAGAGCGCCAGATAGTAAAGAGGCATCTCCAGCTTTGCATATTCTCCGCATCCGCACTTTCAAATCAAGGCACGTAATTTGCCATGTGCTGCTGCTGCCCAAATTGTGTAAATGCCACCAGGACTGGGGAGTTGCAGAAACTCCAGCAGCAGGAGGGGAAACACAGGGCAGTGCGGCTGGGGCCAGCCAACACCTGAACCAGGCGGCAGGATGCCCCCGGTCCTGGCCCTCGCGTGTGCACGGGGATGTCCCCAGGACACGGGCATTTTGGGGTGTTTTCAGCTCTTCCCAGGTTCTCTTTTTGTTTCAGTTCACCTTGTGCTTGGGTTTAAAGATGAGCTGGTCTGATGGGTCATTTGGGGGATTGCTCGGTTTGTGTCTGGTGAAGCTGATGGTTTTTGGGTACAGCCATGTAATGGTAATTGGGGTGGTACTAAGAACATAAGAGCTGTAGCTTGTGGGCATGATTTTACTATATTTCACTGAGTTTGTTGAATGAAAATGGGATTTGGAGCATGTGAAGGGATGCGAAAGGCCGCGGTGACTCCAGAGAGTGAACAGGAGAAGAAAGAGAGTTTGCGCTGGCAGAATAGAGTCACTCAGCCGTAAATCGCCTTTAAAACAAGCCATTATCCCATTACATCTCCAGCATGGATCCTCAGCCTGGGATTTTTACTGATTGTCTTAACCTGGTTTTTAACCTCCATAAAATAAATTGAATTTTTAAGAATAGGAGCGGTAATTATTTTTTGAAAAAGCACTGCTGAAAGCGATCAAGAGACCAGCTCTTTATAGCTGGCTAGGGATGACTTTTATGTCCAACGTGTGCTGCTTTTTCCAGCTCACCTGGTGCAAGCATCCTGCAGGTACCTTCCTTTCCCCCAGCAGCTCCCCTTGCGTTGGGCATCTTGTGATGGGACACGTCCCTCCTGTCCCTCTCCCATCCCAGCCAGCCCTGCAGCTCCAGCCAGTGCTGACATGCTGTTGAATAAGATGCGTGTTTTTAATCTTTATTATGACGACTGCTTTTAGTGGAAACCAAATGTCTTCTCCTCTTTCTGTGTGCTGAGGTCTGGCCACGCAGGGTTAGACCAAAGGTCCCTGAATCTTCTTCCGTGGAGCTCTCAGAAGCAAGTGCCTAGGGAAAGAATAGACAAAAGAGGGTAAATAAAGCGTGCCCCTGCCTATGGTGCATCCGCACGCGGCAGCTGGGACATCCTCAGCTGGCGCTTGCCTTTCGCCATGCTCCGAAATGTGTACTCACTGCAAATTGCTAAACCAGACGGATCGGAAAATATTGCTTAGATTAGTGAAATGAGTCCCCAGGTTGTGGAGCTTCCCTTTGTGATTTCCTCCTGATGTTTTGGGGGTTTCTTTGCCCCTATGTTAGCTTTGACAAAGTCAGAAAAAATGTCATTATATTTTAAATGAAAAAAAAAAATTCAAAACTCCCCTACCAACAGAAGAAGAAAAGAACTCAACTGTTACTCAGATCAAAGCAATCCTAAACATGCCCTTCTGCAACAAAGCTTAACAAGCTCTCCTTGCTGGATGGTTTTGATTGCCTCTGCACAGAAATAAAAGGCAGTGCAAAGGCTTCGTTTGGATCTCCCAGACTCCCATTGTATTAGTGCTGCTCCACTGCCTTCAGAGAGTTTATTCTGAATTTACATTGCTTGGAGGGGCCAGAATCAGGCCCCTGATTGCTCTTCTCCCCAGAAGTACGAAATCAGAGGGCCAAAACCTGGTCTTCAGGGCCTGAGTGCAGACAAGGAGAAACTTCACCGCGATAGTGATCTGCTGCCTGGTTGGGTCTGTGTGGCTGTACCTGAGGTCAGGGATCTGCTGGGGGACCTTTGCTGGCCAGATCCACTGATCCAGCCTGCGCTACAGGTCGCTGCGTGTGCCAGCTGCAACATTTCTGTACTTGGAAACGGAAAGAAAGCTCAAATGCTGAGTGCTCAGAGTGGAAAGTGAGGGCAGTGCCAAGTGTCCCCTCCTCCCTGGGGCAAAATCCCCATCGCATGTTGCAGTTGCAGCTCTGATCCTCTCCGGCTACTGCACTTTTTCCTGTGATATGCGGTCCAGCTGTTCCCCCAACCCATCCTAGCCAGCCCCTGCTGCATATTTAAAATCAAATAATCAGGTCCCGAGCGCCTCTGTGCAGCTTCGAGCTTGCCTGGAGGTCTGCTGCTGCTCGTAGCGCGTTTTTCAGCAGTTCCCCCCCCAATCCTTATAATAAATCTTTTATAAATCTAACCCTCTCCCTTACTCTGAAGAGTGCATCAGTCATCTTTTAATGCCAGCTGCCTTTCATCCTGCCCTCAGAAGTACATTAATATCTGGAAGTCCTAAAAAAAGAAGCTATTTATCAGCAGCTCTCCTTCACACGGGCCGGGGGGGCCCTGCTCGTGTGGTGCGGGGTGAAGGCAACGTCGCTGCCCGTCAATGAGCATCGCTACCCCAGCTCCTGGCCCCGCGCATCCGCCAGTGGGGAGGGCGGCTGTTGTGAGCCGGGGAGGTTTTGGTGAAGCTGCCAGCAACCAACCCAAAGAGGGGTTTTCTTCGCCCCGACCCCCCCTCCCAGCCTTTATTCATCCTGTCCAGGTGTGTTTTATGAACAAATAGATATGATTTAAACAACATAATTGATATATTGCTTTGAACATAATGTAGGCTTAAGCAGCAATCAGGCCGATTGTAAGCGGTTGATGCGTGTCTGGACCTTGCAGAGAAAGCGTTTGATGGGACTTGGGCTGGAAGTGCTCGCTTTTTATTTCGCAAATATCTTGCATTTGGCTCAAATTACCGATCTGTGCTGTTCCACTAGTGGAAATCTGGAGTAATTCCTTCGACTTTAGATTTATGCGGATGTACTGGAGGACAGCACTCAGCCCCGTACAAAGCAGCCAAGCTGTAGCCACGGCTGCCCTCGCGTTGACACGCTGAATAGGGATGCGATGGAAGATCGCTTTTTGCTTCTGTTATCTGATTTAGCCTATGAACTGAGAGCTGCAACAATTAGACAAACCCCAAAATATCTTTGGCATTAAAATTGGACAAAAGGAATATAAAGAAGCATTCTGTGCTGCTGACGCATTACCATTCACTACAAATCCCCATGATAAATACCAGAACTGCTTTGAATAATAGATACTTCTGGAAACCTTCCAGCTCGCAAAATGATCTGGACCGAGCCACAGCTATTACTTCACGTCCAGAGGCTGGGGTAGCAATCACACTGCAACTTTGAGCAGACACCTGATTTTATCCATTTATTTACCTTTGTTAAATCTATGGATAATTTAACTGAGCAGGCTGCTAGGAGGGATAACACAACCCCAGGATGCATGCTCTATTAAATACAATTTAGAGTGAAGGGAGCAGTTCTGACTCCTTGCCTGGAGTTGGAAAAGGAATGTGAAAACAGCCAAAAAGTGGACAAAACCTACTGGTGTGCCATGGCCTGGGGTGTGTTTGCATAGAAGGGGAGGGAAGGATGGACAACTGAAAGAGTGGGGTAGAAAAATCCAGCTTTTTTCTTATTCAGACTTCTCTTGTAATTTTCACAAGGTTGTTTTCATTTTCTGAAGGGTTCAGGTTGTCACCAAGTGCTTTCATTAAGATGGGCACTACACTAGCTATTACCCATCGCTAATGAGACCCCTGGCTGAGTACATATAGGAGCAGAAAGCATTCCCTCCATTCCACTCAATTACCCTAACAAATCCTATTTTTACAGTCCAGAGTACCTCAAATTGCTAACAGTTTGGCTCAAAATGAGCGCAGAATCCCCCCATCCCTGTTTCCAAGATGAAATACATACAAGTGCTTGAGCCCAGCGGTCTGTGTGCTCCTCAGGTGCGAGCAGTGGTCCTGCTCTGTGCTTCACAGCACCGTTTCTGAACATCTGCAAAATAAAGCCCGTGCAGCCGCATTCCCACACGTGTGCAAATTCAGGCTCATGTGGTAGTGGGGAAATAAGGGTAGTAATGAATGAGCAAGAATTCATTTTTATTTGTCTGTAAATGCAAAGCACTGCAGTGATGTTGCATGCACCAGTCTGTGGGTTTATCTCCTGGTGCTTTGATTTGAAAGGGCTGAGAAAGCACCAGCGTGGGGGGTGAGGTTTCGGCTGGGGAGCCGGGTGCTGGGTAGCTCCTGCTGGTTGTGCACGAGTTCACAGCACCATCGTGTCAGCCGGCTTAGCGGTCCTGACCTGCCTTTGGAGACCCCTGGATGGGAAGTTGGGAAGACCTAATCCAGAGGCTGTGGCAGCCAGGACAAGGGTTCCCCTTGGCATTGAGTTTTTCATGTCTTTACTTGACCTGTTGGCCAAAGCATTACAATCTGTCCTCCTGGCCTTAAACAACCTTGTAGTCTAAAATACAAGTATGCGTGGCTGAGGGTGTGCTGCGGTTTCAAGTACGAATTAATTCAGGGGAGATGGATGTCCCATGCTCATCCCGGAGGTCAGACTGGCCATGATGTTCCCTTCTGGCTTCATAATCTGCTGTCTAATCTGTTCATGCTGAATAAGAGGCAGATGCTTGCCATTGTATTCCTGGACCAAAACACAGGTCCCGAATGGTTTCTTCAGCTTTCCAGTGGTGCACAGACATAGGGCTTGGCCCAGCAAGTAGCAGGAATCCCTCCCTCTGTTCCTTTTATAGCCTCTGACAGAAGCATTATATATAACTTAAAAAAAAAAAAAAAAAGAAAACCTCAGAAGATTCAGGTAAGTATCTGCTGAGAATCTGGAGGGTCTGCAACTGATCAGAGCAGGTTATCAGCCCTCTGACGTGATCCTTCTATGAGGGTTTTACTTACCCTATCCATCCTCTTGGCTAGCCACGTGCCGGATGCGGGTACCGTGCGCAGGAGGTGGCAAGGTGAGACCCCAATAGCTCACGGTGCCGGCACAGCCCTTGCCCAGCCACCAGAGCTCCTTCCCCTGAAGGTCTTTTTGGGGAAGATTGTTTTCCTTTGGCTTTACTGAGCACTTGGGGATATTTGATCAGTGAAAAATTGCCCTGAATCCTTAGCTCGGTAGCTTTGGGGGTTTTAACTGTTCTCTCTGTTTTTTCCTCCTGGTACGTCTCCGCTGTATGTTTTCCTACTAGAGCAAAAGGGACCGCATGAAGGCATGGATACGGGCACGTCTCCCTGCCTGCTGCAAAGAGAGAGACTCCTGGTCCATCTACATCTTCGCTCCTCACTCAAGGTAAAGCGTGCCCGGCGCAGCCGTCCCTGCTGCGATGGCTCGCTCTGCCCACGTCAGCCCCGTGGGTCCCTGTGTCTGGCTCCCCGGAGCTCCCAGCCCTCACCCTGCTGCGGCGCAGGCACGGCCCCAGCGTGGCAGTGGCCAGTGGTGGCCCACAGCCCCGGGCATGGCTAGGGCTTTCTCCAGGTCATCGTTGGCTTTGTCATTGATGCCAGCGCTCTGTAGGTTTTTCATTCAATGGAGCAAAGAGAGTTTGAATCGAGGGAAAGGTGCTGCATTAAGCAGAGGAATCTAAATTTGCACCGGGTGCACGCTTACAGCACCGCAAAGCTCCTTTGCCTGCTACAGCCGCCTCTCAGCCCGGCCTTCTCTGTCCTCCCCCTTCCTCCCTCCCTCTCCCACCAGCCCCGAAATCCAGCCTCTCCTTACCCCAGCGCTGCCCTTCCCGAAGCCCAGCCACGGGGCAGCCAGGCTCCAGGCTCCCGTTCTCCTTCGTTTGGACATTAACCTGCGCTTAACGAGGGTTTCCCACGTTTGAGCTGGTGGGCCCTGGACAGCATTCGAGTTCATTCATACAAAGATTAGAGAGATTTTCAGAAACAGACTTAAGGGAATGTAATACGGCATTATAAATCCTGGGTCAGTGTACAGCCATCTGTCACAATAAATAGCTTCTGACTCTGTTCTGTGCGCGCTCAACCCTTGCACACTTGCTGGAGGTATTTCTTACTTTATTTAAGCTTAGCCTGAACTCTACAGACCAGGCAGGGGCCAGATCCACACCTGGCTGCCTGTCCGAGCTGCGGGAGCAGCTGCTCCACTTCAAGTGAGCCAAAGTCCCCCACGACCATTACCGGGGCTTGAAGTTTGTGGCCCAAGTTTGAAATTGAACTTTGTAGCTCGGGTCCTTTTCTGTTCGTACCCAGACCTGCCTGCAGCATGGGGCCCTGCCAGGGAGGGCATTGCAAGACTGTGGCTCACCTGCTTTGCAAACGGGATGCTCGATTCCCCAGCCGTGCTTCGACTGCTGCGCAGGCGGGAGCGTGTTCGTCCCCAGCCAGTCGAGCATTAACAGCTAGTCTGTGTGTTGTCTTTTTTTTTCTTCTTTCTTGGCAGATTCCGTCTGATGTGCAATAAAATCATCACGCACAAGATGTTTGATCATATCGTCTTGGTGATCATCTTCCTCAACTGCATTACCATTGCCATGGAACGACCCAAAATCGAGCCTCACAGCGCTGTGAGTTTGAGGTTAATGTTTTCCATGCTCCAGGCTGTCATGCTCCTCATGGAGCCAGCTCACGTGGCTTGCACCCCACCGCCGTGCGTTCGGGCTCACTCTTTTCCTTTCTTAAATGGGAAGCTGCCAGCACATGCGTTGAATTAAGTACAGCTTGTACCGGGGTAGTGTTGTCCCAGGAAAGGCTTTGCACCATCTCCGGCTCCATGCACTGGGGCTGCTGCTCCCAGCTTTCTTGGTTCCCTACCCAGAGGCCATTCAAAGAACAAGAGCAGAGCTCATGGCCTGCCCCATATCGAGGCTCCCCTAATAATATCCCATTTCTGCAAGTATGATCAAGGTTTTTATACACGGCATAAGCATGACATCTGTCTCAGTTTGCTTCTCTGATCAACCTTCAAACACTTTTCCTTTCTCAGCACAATGTTCGTTTCTTCCATCTGTTGTTCACGGGCACGTATGTATGGTGCGAAGGGAACGGGGGAAACTGTTCATTTCATACTTTTCTCTCCCCTTTGTCTATGATCTTTGCTGCGACACAAGAAAAACTGAATTGATACGTGCACTGTAATTCCATTTCCCTGAACCATTCTGCTTTAATAGACTGCGTAATGATTTTTCAAACCAGACCCTCACAGCACAAACTTCCATCAATCAGAGGGGCCGAATCATCTGGTTGCTCTTTTATTTTAGCATAGGTTGCGGCTGAGATATATGCTGGGCTCCTGCTGATGTATTGCAAAAGACTGCTCATATCGCAATCGTATAGAATCCTGTTTTGTTGTCGTAGGCGTGTCAGGCTGTTCATTTTCGTGGATCTTCAATGTTAGACCTTAAAACTGGAGTCTTGTCTGCTCTGTGCCTATTTTAAGCTTTCCCTAGTAGTCCTCCTTACTGAATTAGTTTGCCCGGAGGTCCCTCCCCTAAATCCGTTTTTTCCTTTTGATTATTGTGCAGCCATGGTGCACCAACTCGCAGCTGTGAGACGAGAGCAGGACTCCCTGCCAGCCAATCTAGCAGGAGGAAATCACCCTGCTGTTCCCCAAATGGGACACCCTTGAGATCCTAAATGCTTCCTTGGAGCCCCTTGCTGTGTCCTTTGAGAGTCACCATCCACCAAGCCTGGCTCTGAAAGGAACGGGAGTTGCATGGAGATGAAGGGAGCGGTGTGACATGCACGAGTCAGAGGAGCCCACAGCACGTAGGGCAAAGCAGCACTACTGCCGGTAGAAGAGAGGGAGGACGAGCTGCGGTGTCCCCGGGCATTGGCAGAGTGCAGAGAGGAAAGGAGATGGGGACTGGTATGAGGCTTGTCAGCCTCAGACTGTAGCCAGGGGAACCAAAATGGGTCACTTGGGGCTGGAGCTGAGCTGAGCCATGGTCTGGGAGCAGCAGAGAGGAGCAGGGAGATGCTGAACAGTGGCAGCGAGCAGGGCAGCCAGGAGGAGTGCCCAGGCCCTGCTTGCACTGATGGAGCTTTCATCTGGAAACAGAGAGAGTTAGTTTAGCTTGAGTTGTTTAAAATAATTGTACTTTGCTTCCCCGAACTGTGGATTTTCTAGCTTGTTCAAGCGAGTTCTCTTTCCCTGTCCCAGTTTCAGCTGGCTTATCGGAACAGGGGATGCTGTTGCTAGCCAACACACGCTCCCCATTTCAGAATGCGCGACATGGGCCGTGGAGATTATCCTTCAAAACAGCCACATGCTTGCCAGAGAGGAATGTAATATCCTCAGTCTCTCCTCCATGCTATTGCTGTTTTATCTCCAGCGCCACAAGCAGGTCCCTACCCTCTTCCTCCCGCATGCTGCCTAGCCCTCACAGCAGCCTTTTGTGTGGCAGTCAGCTAGCGGCCAGAGATGTTTCCTATCACAGCTCGCGCAATCACAGTGCAGGTCTAGGACCTAATTAATTATGGGCCCAGGATGGAAACAAGCTACTCTGTGGTTCCTGAGTCACTTTCAGTAAATCATGATCTGGCAAGCGAGAGAGTTGCCAAGGTGTTTTGTCTTGTTTAAATTGCATCTCATTTTGAGTGAGAGATCTGCATCTCTTACAGGACTGCTCTGTAGGGAGCAGCAGAAATAAATCCAAAATTGTTATTAGCAGAACTGGGGCCAGTTCAATTGTATGCGCACATGCATACATGCACACTCACCACCTCTCCTCCAGCTTCCACCTTCTGCTGTCCATTTCTCAGTACAGGCAATCAGAGATTGCTTAGGGATTAGGGAAAAGTGTAATTTATTTAATGGTCATCATTAAAAAGAAAGGTCTCTGCTAACTACAGATAGGGAACCAGTCCATGGTCTCATCTGTAATCGCTAGCTGCTATTGCAGCACAGTGGCAGTGAGGACTGCATGGTCTAGCGGATAGCGCAGGGGACTGGGAGATGAGGCTGCTGGGCTTCACGCCCAGGTCTAGCCTGTGGCTTTGGGCAAGTGACTCAACCTTTCAGGGGCAGGTCTCAGCTGGCACAAACCCCCAGAGCTTCACCGGCTTCTGTGGAGCCGTGACAACTCATGCCAGCCGCGCTCTGGCCTCCCATGGGTCCTGCTTGCCTTGCAGCACAGCCACTCTCTAATATTGACTTAATTTACAGGGGAAGTGGGAGCTCGGTGATATTTGCACTTCACGGCGACGTCCGCGGGTGGAGTGGCAGGGAGAGGTTTGCCAAGCAGCTTCCAAGGGCCGAAGATGTCCCTGNGGGGCCGGCGCGGTGCCCCTCTCCATGGTGCTGACACGGCGCGGCCGCCGGCAGCGCGGACCCGCCGGCAGAGAGGTTGTCTAAATATTTGGATTTCCCCCTGTTCGCGAGCAAACAGCCCGAGCCTTGTTTCAGCACAGAAGCTGGAGAACAGTTAGCAGCCGCACAAATATGCGCAGGGAGGCGTACAGCTGTGGAAAGCGGGCTATAAAACGTTGTCTCTCATTTTCTTTTTTATAGGAACGGATTTTCCTAACGCTCTCTAACTACATCTTCACAGTTATCTTCCTGACTGAGATGACAGTTAAGGTAAATGAAGCTGGAGGATAAGTGTGTCTGTATTATATTGGTGATATTTTATTACATTGGACTTGCAAAACTCCTAGGTCTACCAGTGACGAGTGAGGTGGATATTTTCCTCTTCTGAATCGTATTCAAATACCCACCGCATGCCTTATTCTGAGCACGTTTTACATCAGAACAATTTCACTGAAGTTGCTCTTGATTTACACCATTATATGAGCAATGGGATGCTTCAATTCAGCAATCCTTCCCTATTCAGCAAAGCTCTTGAGCACATGCTTAACTTCAGCCATGCATGTAAGTCCCATTGTCCTCAACAACCCATTGTCCTCAACAACCTAAGCAGCTATGTGCTTTCCTGAGGAGGAAGATACTTAAGCACATTGAAATTCTTTGCTGGATTTGAGGCAGGAGGCTCAAAAACCCACTGCTGTAAATCTCTCTTGTGTAATTTGTAATGATCTCACAGAACAATTGCTCTTTCTTTGGAAAGTTTCTCTAGTTTCTTTATTTGCAAAGCTTGTAACTGATTGCTTTGGGTCAGCCACTCTGAACCTTTACTCCAAGAGTCTATAGAAATAAAACACAATCAAACTTTTTATGCCAGATCTAAACATGTTGGAAATACTTCTGTGCAGCTAGGTTTAGTTCCATTAAAAATACATCAGCTATGAGGGACAATCTGGGATGTATCTGCAGAGTTATTTTACAATCCTTGCAATATAACACTTTGCTGATTTGTCTCATTAGGCTTCTATACTGGGAAGCAAATGGACTCACAGACTTGTATCTGTAAATAATGCATTCTCAGCAGGTTGCTAACTGGAAGAAACATATTGGATGCAATAGTCATAATTTGTTGCAACTTGTTGTCCGGGCAGGTGGTGGCACTAGGCTTGTGTTTTGGGGAGAAAGCCTACTTGAAAAGCAGCTGGAACGTGCTGGATGGGGTGCTGGTTCTCATCTCTGTCATCGACATCCTGGTCTCAATGGTGTCAGACAGTGGCACGAAAATCCTGGGGATGCTAAGGGTTTTGAGACTGCTGAGGACGTTGCGGCCCCTAAGGTAAGCAAAGGATGAGGAAGACCTAAAAGAGCATAGGGTGTGTGTGCCAAAGGGGTAGCTGAGCCGCTGCTGCAAAGCAGCAGCATTTGTGCAAGGGAAAGGGCAGGCGAGACAAGGGCACGGCGTCTGTCGCCAGTGTTGTGCCCAGCCTCCCGCTGCTCCGCAGACAATGAGCATCCGCGGGTCCTGCAAGGAGCTCCGGGCGCTCGCTGTGTTTTGGGACCAGCCCCAAGTGCAGTAGTAAACTGATCAATGCCTCTTTTGCTCATTAAAACACACATCCCCTGCTATTTGTGTTCTCATTTGCTCTGCGTAAAGTGCAGCTTAACAGCTTCTTCTCCCCCTTTCCTTCAGGCAGTCAATGGCTTTTGTAACAAAGAAGGAAATTAGTAGCAGGTGGCAGATCATTTTTAAGGAAGCAGAGATTAAACTGTTGCTTAACCTAGAATGCAAAGAAGCTTTTTCCCTCGATTCCCCGTTAATTTTACAGAGATGTTTGTTTTGCATATTGCCCCGACAAGATGCAAGCAGTTGCCCTTCTAACTCGCTCCCCCATCCCCGACACCCTGCACTATCCCGTGCTCCTGGGCAGGCACCCCTCTGACAAGAACCTGCCCTAGGAGCAGCCTCTTCCAGACAGGCATCCGCTTGGTCCTGTACCCCAAGGCATGAAGGTTTCTCTCCATGCTAAATGCAGTCCCTCTTTAATACCATTGTTGCTGCTCTTGTTATGCAGCAGCTAATAAACCTTCCTGCTCAAAGCATCTTTGTGTGCCTGTCATATCTTACTGCTGCTTCCTTCATAAAAGGTTCTCTTTGAGTCAGGATTTTCTCTTTCAGGAAAAAAAAAAAACAGGACCCTGTTTCTGACAGAAGATGTTATTTTACTACCCTTGTGTGAATAATAAGTCTAGATAACAATGGCCATGACCATACGTATATATCTTTCAAATATTCTCAACAGCTATGAAAGATAATCTGTTAAATTGGGCTATGTGTATGTTGTGCTTGGAGAGTTTTAGGACATGAGATGCTTTAATCATTTTTGTCTGGACAGATCTCCTGGTGGCGTGGTTCATCTCTCTGACCGTGTGACTAGGCTGTCTTCCTATGCGACTCCAATTCAGAATTTCTTCTCTTCATGTGTCCCCCAGCATCCCCATGTCAACCGTTGTTTCTGGGGGGAGTTTCTGCCACATTTCTGGTTTGTTGGATCTGCTCTGCTTTTCTGTTTAGACTGATTTTTGACCCACATTAAGAAAACCTACCTACGAAAATAACCTGGAGAGCTCTGGGTAAAAGCAGGATCAATTTCCCATCTCTGCACTGCGGAATGAAAGTTTCTGTCTTGAGGTAGTGTTGTTAAATCAGATCTAGAGGAAGATGTTTGGGTTGTGCTGAGCCCTGCTAGAGTCACTGTCTGATCCAATGAAAGCCCTCATCCTGCCACCTGCATGCTTTTTTGTGTGTATCTATTGGTCTTCCTGGCAAGGAACCGAGTCTTCATTTACTCGTCTTTCTCTGCAGTCACCTATGCATCAGTAGTCTCCAGTTATGGGGAGTAATCCATGGAGTAGCTGCAGGGCGGAGGAAGACCTGCCATCTGGAGCATGTGCAGGATTAGGCCCTTCCATTGCTATTCCATTCCTGTTGGCATTTGATATGTTTTCTCAAGAGTGTCTGAATGTTTTCAGCCAACATACTGCTTTGTACTACAAAGGAAATGTAAAAAGACAGCAACAAGCCCATTCCCTAAATATGTTCACAATCAGTTCTATTCCCCTGTAATTAGATTTGTAGGAAATGAAAAAGCAGCCATCAAACCGGGGACTTTTCACTAAGTCGTAAATCTCCGCATGCGGAAACCCATCTGCCTCGGCGGCGCGCGCCCGGGCTGCCCCGCGCTGCCTTTGCCGCGGGCTGTGCCGTGTGGCTCGGGGTTCCGCCGCCCTGCCCGCAACCGCCAGCTGGATCGACGTGGGTGACGGCCAGGACTGTGCAAGCCATGGCTCCAGTCCCTGCGTCGAGGTGAAGTCCTCCCTGGAGACCAAGCTGCTGGTTTTCCTCTCCAGGAAAGTGTGGGGCAGAGAGCGAAGTGACAGCTCGTGGCCAGCACTGGGGAGCTGAGCCAGCTGCCCTCTGTCCTCCCTTTCCGTGGGCACCTGGGGACAGGGCAGCAGGAGGACACCGTCAGTGAGGAGCCACAGCTGTCACACTGAGCTCAAGGGCAGGGACAGCCCTCATTGCCTCTATGTTGGCTTTTCTGGTTGACGACTGCAAGGGGTTCTTGCAAAAAGACCTCCCTTGTTCTGTCTCTTATTTTCTCCTGTGAAAACAACCCTGCTGCTTTATGCAGCACACAAAACCACACATGCTTGTGCCATTTGCACAGGCATAAAAAACTGGCCTGCGTGCCAATCACTGGCTTTTGATTGCATGATTGATTATCAGCCTCCAAATTGAATCCATGAGGATTCAAGCCCAGCTTTATGACCAAAATTCCAAAAATATATTCACAAAGGAGTGACATTTAAAGATGTTTCCATGACCCTCTGATGTTTCAGCCAGTAGAGGGATTGCTTATACAATAACATTCCTTCCTAATGCGTTCAACCTGCTCTTGCTGGGATCAAGTGTTGTAGCTTAAGATACAAGAGAAATCAAGATTGCAAATGTATTCAGAATTAATTTGGTTGGACTTCAGTGCTGTTTCACTCTCTACAGAGCCTGGGCTTTGGCTTTCAAAACAGATGGATAAATTATTCACTCTTCATACCATTGCAGTATGAAATAGTCATTTCATAGACTCTCTTCTCTCTATCATATTATCACCTTTGCTTTTTTCTTTTTTTTAATCTGTGGAGGAAGGTCTTCATTAATGTTGATCTGCTGCTTCATCTAAGTGCTCCTTCTTCATCTGAGTGCTCTAATCAGAGTAGCAGGCTTAAAGTTAGCAAATGTGATCCAGCTGGGGTGAGGCTGGCAGTGGTTTTGGAGTGTCTCACACAAGGGGTTTAACAGCATTGTGAACGCTGAGACCAGCAGAACCAGGAGGAACTCGAGGGATTAGCATTTCTTCACAACGAACAAAAAAAAAATGGTCTAACTTCAATTTCCCTATTTGTCATACACTTAATGCAGACTGGAATTGTCCTGAATGCAACGTCAGCGAGTCTACGGCTCTGGCATGTCTGGAGGGCTCCAAATCAGCTGGATCCTTCAGCAATAAATTGCAGGAGTGGTGGATCAGACAATGCGAGTTTGCAAGCCTGATATCAGCAGGATCTTGGGCAATATTGATGAGGCGCAGGGATGCCGTATGTTGACATATTGGAGCTGACTCTAATAATCTGGAAATGCTGAGGATTTCATTGGCACTTCTTAGAGAGTTATCAGACTCTCAAGAGAGCCAGCAGGAGTCTTTGCACGAACTTGCCTCAACATTGGATCAGGCCCTTAGTTTGAGGCAGCTCCAAGGTCTGAAGGTTTTCATTAGTAAGAAATATCATTTTTCAAAATCTTTTCAAAGTCTTCTCTCCCTGTAGGGCTGGAAACAGCATTGGCATGGAGCTAGACTGGTGGCAGCTTTTACCCTCATGCATTCTCATTTGAGGAATTCTCTGGTCGATCAAATCTCTGAAAGCAGACAAATGCTGCAGTTCCTCAGCCCTTTCTTCTCAATACACACGACTTTGCTAAGTCAGACGAGTAACCTCCTATTTTCTATCTCTGTTGGATACCAAATAGTATACCACAAGGGAAATCACTTTATTATTTCTAGGATAGGTTTCGTTAATAACTGCTGGAGAAAATCATCAGCTTTAGACTCTGGAGACTAAATTTCTTCCTTGTTCCCCCAAATTTAAGGACGCTCCAGTGGTTAGACCATAGGCCTTCAGTTTAGAAGACTTGACTTCAGTTCCATCTTATGTGACTGTGGGCAAAACACCTAAGCCAAGATCCCAATGTAACTAATTTCTATTGAAATCACTGGAAATGAAGTGCCTGCAGACCTCTGGGAACTTGACTTGTGGTCCTCTTATGCCTCAGTTTCCCATCTGTAGTTTGGCAGTTGTAATATTTCATCCAGTGCAAAGGTAATAAGTGAGGGATGACTAAGATCTTTAGACCATCTGAGGATCCAGAAGAGAGATTCAACCTCAGACTGCCTGGCCCCGTACTTGCTTAGTACACTGAAATGGACTGCGAGGAGCCCTTGCCCTGCGGACACTGCCTGCCGGGCTGGATTAACCACCTCGTTGAGCCAGGCACTGCTCTCAGCCTCAGTGCAGGTACAATGTGACAGCAGCAGCGTAACTGCCCCAGCAAGGACCTCAGCCTGGACTAATCCACGTAGGCAGTTTTGGCAGCCGACACCAACCGGTCTCCACACTTCCATGGCTGTACGGGGTCCACACCTCCCCCTGGAGCATCTCAGCCTCAAGCTCCTTCGGCTCCCTGGGCCTTCTGACCCCTTCTCCCCCAGCTCAGTTCCTAAAATACCCCAGATGTGAGCATCAGGAAAGCTGAGGTGTCCGAAATAGAGAGCCACAACAGCTACCTGGAAGAGACACCCAGCATGAGCGATAGAAGCATCTGCCTTTTGTGTTTCACTGGTAAAGGAGTGGATAAAAATATCACCATCTGTTTCTTTTTTAAAAGGATAATTGATGATTTACCCTTGACATTTTGAGTAAATATTTAACCAGAAAAAAGAGAAATAATTTTTAGGCTTTCAGGATACTGTTTAAAGCCAAGAACCTTACAAGAACTGGTGCCTGTGCACTTAGCGCTGCAGTTTGCTCGAGCTGTAGGCTCTGGGGCAGGAGAGGGCTTGTGCAGGCTTGGCTGTGGTCCTAGCCTGGGTCAGGCAAGCACACGCTCAGGCCATTCATGTCGGGCATGTGGACGTGTCCGTGGGGACCTCTGCTGGGAGCACCAGAGACCAGAAAGGGGGAGAGAGGGGAAGAAATTGGATTTTCTCCAGACAACAGAACTCCAAGCTGTGCTTCAGGCGGGGCAGCTGGATTTGGGGCCAAACGGCAGAGGCGGTGAGAAGACTCAGTGGCAAAAGAGAGAACCAGGCAGAAACAAGAACGTGGGGAAGTCTGTGGAGCTTTTGAGTGCCAAGTGTTCAAAGGAGCCACCAGCCTGTACCCAGAAGCACACAGGCGCTTCCCTCCTTCAGGCTTAGGCAGCAGACAGCTATTTCTGCTTTGGGAAAGCACAGCTTCCGTGGCATCAGTACAAACTGATTTACAGAGCTAGTGAAATGCTTAACTCCGGTTGGCATCAAGAGGAAGGAGGCATGCAACCTCTTCAGATGCCTTTGTCAGTCCCCTAGCTCTCAACCTTCATGTCTGTGATCCTGAACACCTTGTTCATCCTGCCCAGCATGGAGAGATGGCTTCTCTAATGCACACAGGCTTCATCCTTTCATCCTAATATTGTCTTTGAGAGTATAGTGCAGTTTCTGCTCTTTTATACATATATTCTAACATGCTTCTCATGTGATGTGCTCATTATTCTCCCCTAACCTTTCCATGTAACCTAATCCTCTGTTACGAAATTCTGTGCAGTACCAGTCAGAGAGGAGCTACAGAAATGCGGTTAGGTGCCTGTGGTACAGATGCTGGTTATCACAGCAGATCTGCAGGCAGCTGTGTAAGAGTGGCTGCTCCGTTTCTCCAGACAGAAACATGGAAATCAAGAGCCTTGCCTAAAACTACACAGGAATGCACTCTGGGAGGACTGTCTGCAGTCCTGGACATGCTACAGACATAAAGGTGTGTGTTTGTGGATGAACCAAAAGGAGAGGTTGCATTCCAGGGAAGGTGTGATCAAGTCTGGAAAGTAGAGAGCTCTTCAGACTAAATAACAGGAGAAGGAAAATGCCAAGCCTTGAATACATCACAATGAGCGGCAGCTAGAAGAAGCTGATGAGGAGATGGATCAAAGATAGTCAGTGGGTTAGATTAAAACCATCATTCCAAGTTTAAAAAATACAGGGCTAGCCTATATATTTTCCTTTCCTACATCCTCCTCCACTGACTTTTCTGGCCTGGCTCTTCACATGTGGTTTCCTCCCCTTCTTCTTTTGTGCAAGGCTGTATGCATAGGCAGAGATCCCTTTCCCTCAAACACCTCAGCAATCTCACAGGTCAGTCTTCCAGAACTGCTTCTCCCATCATGGTTTTTGAGTTATTTGCCATTCTTAACAAAATCTCTAATGCTCTCTTTTCCACAGTTTTTCTATCTTGGTGGGAGGCAGAACCAGGAGAGAGCAGGACTAACATAGGTTTTGTGCTTACTTGCCCTCACAGAGTCATTAGTCGAGCCCAAGGACTGAAGCTGGTGGTGGAGACTCTCATGTCATCCCTGAAGCCCATTGGGAACATCGTGGTCATCTGCTGTGCCTTTTTCATAATCTTTGGGATCCTGGGAGTTCAGGTGAGTCCCTGTACACCTCAGCACCAAGACAGAAAGTGTAGCAAGCCCCGAGTGGCTCCTCTGCTGGGTATCTGTACCAGTGGGCACCCTTTCTTAAGCCAAACCAATGGGCTGTTTGGTCTTCCTGGGGAATTCTTCCTTCCAGCAAGGAAGAAGCAGATTTCCCACTATTGGTCAGCCATTAAAAACTCACTGAGGATCACAGCCTAACAACAGTGACCAGCTACATGCACCACTGCTGTAGCTGAAGTGGCAAGGGTTAGAGCCAGTTAGTAAGGTTGGTTTTGCTTCTTTCTGGCTTCATCAAGGTCTTCCACCCAGCTCTAGAGACGTGTGTTGGTTTTGAATCCATAACTTTGCCGTAGTTAACAGCCCAGAATAGCTCAGACCCAAGGGCTTATGCAGCTCTCAGTCCCCACCTCAGCAGGACAGCGTGGCCTTTCCAGTGCTCTCAAAACACATTTATTCCTGACTTTCCCATCCCGGCTATGTGTCACTTGATGTGTTGAACTTTCTTGAAGCTTCCCTATTGCACGCAGTGGTACGAAAGCCAACATGACGATCCCCTCAGAGGCACAGAATGGGCTTTCTTCATCCTTTCCCCACCACAAGGACTTTTGCTCTGCCTCCAGCAGGACATAAATCAAGCTATTTCGCCACTTTCTTCCCCTGGCCACACCACAGTAGGGTCGGTCCTGAGGCATGACATGTACTGCCAGAAAAACTCTGCTCAGGGAAACTGTTAAATCCCATTCCTGCTCAGTCTGTGAGATAACATGGGGACATCTCCCCTCCATCTTTCTTCTAGGTTTAAAGCAACCAGGAAATAGAAGCTCTCAAGGCTGAAATCATAGGTTTGTAAACCCCAGAGAGATCGTGACCTGGAGATTCATTCAGATTCTGACAGTTGGTATAACTGAAAGCTTGCAGAAATAGAAATTTCTGAGTCTGCTTCCTGCTGGCACTGCTAGTAATATCCTCAGTCCCAGGAGTGCAGGAACCCAGGGGAAAAAGTGGCAGAGTTTCCAATGCAATTGGTTTCTCATTACCTGAGAAGAAGAGATTGTTTCATGTAAATATTCCGACATAACTCTTATTTCTTTCTCAAGTTTATCTGATCTGTCACAGCCAGCTTTGGAAAGCAGCTCTGTTTTGCTTTGTTTTGAAAAGGTGTCATATAATATTTTATACTAATATACGATTTAAATAATAAATACAGCATTGAAAATAAACAGAGGAGAAAATCGTGCCATCCATAACCATCACGGCAGCTAGATTGGTTTAGTGTTACAGCACAACAACATCCATCCATTATACTAAACAGATTCATAAACCTAAGCATACCCCATAAAACAACATAAAACTCAGACACAGGAAAATTTATGCCAAACAACAAAACTTGCAGCATGCTCTTTGAATTTCCTCCCTGTTAATTGCGATTGCTTCCCCTAGTGACTTGCAGTCTTATGTTAAATTGTCGTGACTATTGATGTGCTTAAGTGGCAGATACAAGCAAGACTGATCCTGTATTCAGGAAGCAAAATTCTCAGTTAATATTTATGTCTAATTAGGTGTAAGAAGAGGGCCATAACTATTTCTATAAAAAGATGATCTTTCAAAGTTACAGTTGGCTTTCCTATGTAAATATAAGGAGATCAAACTACAGTTAATAGAGTTCTTATACTATGAAAACCAGATTTCCAAGCTTCTAACAGTGTTTCCTCTTAGCAAGACTGGTTTTGTTGTGGTGCTTGTGCACACGAGGATAGGCATTAATCAGACCCAAGAAACAGACTGATAAACAAGTACCCCACAAAACACTTGGTCTTTCACTTTCAGAAATGCTGGAGTCTGTAGCTCCAACTGAAGCACAGCCGGTATCAGCATTTTTACAAATTGGGCTTTGTGTTTCCACACCCGGTTAGTAGCTGTGTTACTGCTCCCATCTGACGGGCATTACAGTCCAGCTCCAGCAGAAATTGTATTTATAGACAATATATTAAAACAGTTGTTTACCTTCCTGCTTAATTAAAACTTTTCGATCTGTGCAGGCTATATCTCCCTTGTCTGCCTTACACACAGATAGTGTTTCTCCATGGAAAGATCAGGGAATGCTTCTCTTCTTACATCCAGAAGTTTTATGATTGCGTTGAGTGGTGATTAACTTTGCATGCCTAGAGAACATCCTTCTGCTGCTGCTGATTTCTGAAGGAAACCCATGGAGTACTGTGTGGGTTTATCGTGTTCGCTATTATTTCTACTGATATTTGTCTAGAACAACAGATCAAAAACCATCAGCGTCTTTTCTCTGTCTACCCAAGTGGTGTTTTAAGGAGCCTGGAGAGCAGGTTGCCACTTTCCCAAAAAACAGTGATAGTAATGTCAATAGCTTTTGTCAGCAAATAAAACCAGATTTGTTGGATGTCTTGCAGGCTCCAAGCCCATCCATTCTGCTAGCATCAATCACCCTGTCTGAAGCACTCATCCCCTGCCACTTTCTGTTCTGGCTGCGGGAAGCACCAGCTCTAGAATTAAGTACGTGGAGGCTTGTGTTCCTCGTGCGGGTGTAAATCAGGAGTTTACCCCCCAGGAGCTGCATCTCTCCTGGTTCACACCAAAAGAAGCAAGGCCAGGATCAGCCACACAGCGCCAGCTGGGCTTGACTCCTTGGGCGCTGCGCAAGGAATGTTTTCACAGTCCCCTGCAGGGCTGCAGAGCCCAGTGGTGGCTGGAGAACAGCATTCAAATCAGAGACGGAGTGCTGCCAGCCCTGCACACAGCAAGAGCCCAACATCAGCTGCAGCAAGTCGGCTTCCCTCCAGCGTGTCCCCTTCCGACCTGTACGAAGCGGAGCGGAGCTCATTGCTGTGCCTCTTCAGTGCCACCTGTGCGCAGCTGACAGGGTCCCCGTTACACCTCATTTGCTGGTGACTCTTGAAGCCAGCATCGTTAGCTGGGCTGAGTCGCCAGAGGCATCCCACGTGTCGTGAGCCGCTGCTGAGTGGTCTCAGCAATTAGCCTGGGCTGCGCCGGAGCTGGCGACCCAGCAGCAAAGGGCTTTCGGACAGTCTCGGACCACTGAACCAGACAACCTAATGCACTGGGTGGATGTCCTAAATGGTGTGAAATCATGCATTTGCTCATTAGGTACATATTATACAGGCTGCTCACGCTCAATAACCTCCACGAACAAGGCTATTTCCCTTAAGTTGTCTGGTCTGCATGGGCTGTGCAGAATTCCCCATGAGAAATGTCCATCCTCTGCAGAGAAAGCCCGTGGACTGAGCCATTACCTTTCCTCTCTTCTTTATATGTTTTGCAGCTTTTCAAAGGCAAGTTTTTTGTCTGCCAGGGGGAGGACACCAGAAACATCACAAATAAATCGGATTGTGCAGAAGCAAGCTACAAATGGGTCCGGCACAAGTATAATTTTGATAATCTCGGCCAGGTATTAATAGAACGGTAATCTGCTTCTTTGCTCCTTTACCTCCTTGACTTAAAACCTGTGCATTATTATCCCATGGGATTTTCTTACAGGGCACTACCAGTCACAGTAAATATTCAGTTCACATACACAGCATTCTGTCTCTGTAAATCCCAAAGGTGGTGTTTCCAAGCAGGCATACACTTCTTTTCAGAACAGAACAAGCACATGTGGCTTCGTGGAGTACCTAATTGCTTCACCGCTACATAACAAACCAAATATATCTTGCAGAAGGGCTTGTCTAATAGAGCCGGACACTTTCAACCATCCCTGCAACACTGCCTTATTTGAGCTGAATGGCAGGGACTAATTAGTAGGGAGCAGTAGAGACCTGGAGGGTGGAAGTGAAGCTGATTTTGTTCGGCTTTGTGGTTTCCGAATTAGTGCTCATTGCTGAACCGGGTGCTGACATTGATTGGTTTTTGCTGCCAGGAGAAACCTTGGTCATCAAAGTGTCCCATTATCAGTCAGGTAATGACAATCCCCAGACAGGAAAGGGCAAAGAGGAGTAAAGAGTTACAGGTAAAAAAGGCTTTACTGCAACTACGTGTAACTTCTTTCTGTGTATTTCTAGGCCCTGATGTCCCTCTTTGTTCTGGCCTCCAAGGACGGGTGGGTGGATATCATGTACGATGGCCTGGATGCGGTGGGAGTTGACCAGCAGGTACGTGCCGCGGCGGAGCTGCAGGAGATGAGCTGCCACAGGTCTGAATGCTGCTGGCCACCGTGGACTGGAGTGGAGGCAGCCACGTCCTGGGAGCCCTGTGAAAAGTCTGGATTTGGACCCAGCCTTTTCCCTTCAGATTTTGCCACACAATCAGTGTAGCTAGGCCCCAGCAGGAGAACTATGCCTGCTGAAGAACGAAGGTTGGACTTCTAAAGCAGTTTGGGCATTTCGGGAGAAAAGAACTGCTTTGTGTGGGCACAGGTTTTCAGCGAGGGAGACGATAGCTACAAAGGATGCGACTGTCCTGCTGTTGGCAGGACAGACATGGTTCTCCTGTCCTAGTGAGCTTTGTGTTTTGGGAGTATCCTGCCAAAACATCTCAAAGGGCTCTAATTTTCATGAGGAGCAGAGTACACTGACCTACCTCAAAGTGGCACCCACTTTCAAGGCTGTGGTTGTAGCATCTCTAACCACTTGATCCCTTTTTTTTTTTGAGGTTCAGTTGACATTTGCCTTCTTCCCCTTTGCAGCCAGTCATGAACTACAACCCATGGATGCTCCTCTACTTCATCTCTTTCCTGCTGATCGTGGCCTTCTTTGTCCTCAACATGTTCGTGGGGGTCGTGGTGGAGAACTTCCACAAGTGTCGGCAGCACCAGGAGGAGGAAGAAGCCAAGAGGCGGGAGGAGAAGAGGCTTCGCCGGCTGGAGAAAAAGAGAAGGAGTAAGGAGAAACAGATGGCTGGTCGGTAGTCTTTCCACATCTTTCTGAGTCCTGCCTGACCTTCCACACAATCCCCTCTTCCCTCCCCTCCCTGCCTCGCGTCTGGTGATCATTCTTCTCCTAAAAGCATGTCCAGCTATGAAATTTGCATGAAGGAAATAGTGCCATTTTAGCCTGAGCAAGGAGCCATGGAAGCCTTTTTAATAGCTGCGTGATTTGCAATGACCTTTCCATTGGAGGTTATTTAAATTTAAAAAATAATAATAATCAGACCTGGAGCTTCTTGGATAGCAGAGCTCAGTGTTACACAAATAGTGACAACTGCAAAGATCAGCAGTGCCGGATGGCACCGTAAATCTTCTGAGTCATGAGCACTGTTGCTGATAACTGGATTCACTATTTGGTTTATTACAGCCTTGTAATGCCACAGTGATGCTACCTGTCCCATTTATCAAGCAGGTTTATTTATTGGCGGAGTAGCACCACTGCTATTCAAGAGTGTAATAAAATAATGGAGCCATCTCATTCTAGTAATGCTTAAAAACCCCTTAGAGAAACATATCAATGCATTTGCTTGAGAAATACAGATTAGAAAAAGAAGCGGTTGAGGAGAGCAAGTAAGTAGGCAAAATGGCATTGATGCAAATTGAACCAAACTCCAAGCTCAGCGTGCAAGCTTGTAGCCCTGCCTAGAGGAGGCTTTAAAAGTGAAAGGATGCTCGACCTGCACTCTGTCAAAAGTCTATCTATCTTTGTCTCTTGGTCTTTTTTATTTTTTATTTTCTTTTCTTTAAATTTGATTGAAAAAAGAAGGAATATGTCAGCCAGAGGTCAAGGTCAGAGGAACTCTTCTCGCATGCTCTGTTCTGACTGAACTTTCTCCTTTGTCCTCCGTGTCCATGGCCTCACTTTTTCCCTCCCCGGTCCGTCCGCCTGCTGCTCTCTCCGTGTTCCCTTTCACGTCTCTTCTCTATCTTTGACAGACCTCAGTACTGTTTAAGAGACTGTCTGACCAAGTGCTTGTTCTGAAAGCTGGTAATATTGTCTGTTTTATTTTATTTTATTTTTTGAATAACCTAAGAGGTGTTTAATAGCTGTGACAGGCTTAATTGTGCAACCATGAAACACAAGCATGTCTCAACCTTTCTCAGTTCAGCACTCACACAGCGCTTTCCCATGTCTTTAAGTCCCATTAGCTTCACAGGTTTTGTAACCGATAGGATTATTCACACCAGCCTCTGGACATCAAACTTTGCTTTATGCCGAGAGCCTGGCTTCCTCGACGCTCAGTGGAAAGATGAAGGCTTCCCTCAAGAGCACTGGAGGACACTTTAGACTGTTCTCAGTTAAGTGGGATACAGGTAGAAGGAACTGGTTTTCACACCAAGGAAATGCCTAGAAAGCACTTTTGGTCAGTCCAGGTTCCCAAACACAGTTTCAGGCTGATGGTTTAGAAAATGCTTTTAAATGGTGAATAGAAGGATCCCTATTTAAAGTTGCAGTTTTGAAAGGCAGACGTAGAAGAAAAATAGATGTTTAGTTATTATTAATGACCTTATTTATAATGCTAGAGGAACTAGATGAAAAGATGTAAGTCTGGGCAATTTCCCAGCGGGAAGGAATCACAAACCATCCTTGGAGATGTAGTTATTCATTCAGTCCTATGAAATGTCTAATTAAAGAGGCAATAAACAGCTATTTTACTGAGGATCAAATATTGCTGAGTATTCAATCGCCATAAAAACCTTTGAAGAGCAAAGTCTAAAGCCCTCCAAATTACTCCAGAACAGTTTTCCCAATTCACGTTCAGCAAAATGTTGTTTTTAATTGACCATGTCCAGCTTTGCCCTCGAAGACAACAGATGTCATAGCTTAGCTTCATTCTGCATGGTGGGATCTTGCAGACATTACCAAGATTAGGGCTTGATTATGCCAGCAGCTGCATGGGGGCTCCTTTTAGCAGGGCTTCCCGAGTGTCCCCAAATCAACCTAAGATGTCTATTTTTCGTATGGCCAGATGTAGACATCTAACAGTTGTTTTTCTTCATAGACTTTTCAAATGCAGTTACCCAGTCTGAAAAGCAGAGAAGCGTGCGGGAGCCTGGTTTGGTGAGGCGTAGGCAAGTGCAGGAGTGGTTGCT
The DNA here is from genome assembly GCA_013399115.1 of Anseranas semipalmata. NCBI lineage: Eukaryota > Metazoa > Chordata > Aves > Anseriformes > Anseranatidae > Anseranas > Anseranas semipalmata. Next base: position 305,762 of record VXAA01002208.1, on the reverse strand, counting down.
GTAAGGTGCGCTGGCCCAGCAGGATGTGTGCCCCACCTCAGGTACAAAGTCTGTCCTTCAGGAGCATCTCCTCCTCCATCATCATCAAGCCAGGGCCTTCTCAGGGATCTCTTGGGCTTCCACCTGTGTACATGGGAAAAGCACAAGAGCCCTTCATTTCTCATGATGAGCCTGTGCACCTGAGCCCACCCTCCATGAGATGCAAGGAGAGGATCCACGAGGAGATATTCACGGTAGAGGCAGTGGAGAGCACGAGAGCCATAGGAACCTCTCAAGGGGAAGGGAAGTCTTGCCGCGTGTCCTGCCGGATGATTAATGCCGTTTCGTTCTTTTAGATCTAATGCTGGATGATGTATTAATGGAGAGCACAGCCAGTGCAGTGCAAGGTACTGGGAAGTCGTCACGTCTCGTCCCACTTGAATGGCAGTGCTGTGTAACTAACGGCTGGCCACGCTGCTGTGAGGCATCCCACTAAACTGTGTGTGTGGTGCAAGGCTCGTTTGCTTACTTCATGGCACACGCGTCTCATTCTGACCTGCAGGTCTGCAGACCTGGCTCAGGACTGACACTTGCAAATCCTTAATTTATCCCTTGATCACGTTATGTTTTTCAATCATTTTTTTCTGGTTTTCGTTAAAGCACTGTCAGACTTTTCATAGCTTTTTTTTTTTTTTTTTTTTNTCAGAGAATAATGACTGGACTGTGAAAGGGGTGCCTTATTGTTTACTCTAGCTTCCTAACCACAGACTGAGGAGTCTCTGAATAATTTGCAGGAGTGTCTCTGGAAGGCAGGCAGTCTCGCTTAGGGAGATTATTTCATTATTTCTCCAGCCCTTGCTCCTTGCCCCACAAATGCTGTGCAGCAGGGAGGCACAGCATTTTTCAGCAGGGTAAAATCCAGGACAGTGCAGCTCTGCCCCACACCAACCCTCAGCAGGGACATGGGGTTTATCCGTAGTGCTGCCAAACTGGTAAATTCTTCATCCCGATAGAGAGCTGCTCCATCTATGAGGCATCTTGTGAGTTAAAAGAAGTAAAGATGCCACCTCGTACCCTCTCCAGGTCCTGCAGGGGATGGAGCAGCTGTGCTCTAACCCGCTTGGGGTCTGCACAAACCACCCCGACCCGCTGCTCGCTCGTGTCAACCTGTCCCCTTTTATTTTTAGAAGAAGCTTTGATCTGGCAAGCATTTTGTTTAATTCATAACTTAAGAATATTAGCCTGAATAATTAAAGAGGCGCCAATGTAGAAACAAATATAGCTGTAATTTTCGACAAAAATAATATGCAGGGAAAATCGTGCTGTTAAAACTCTTACCTGTGAAAAATCTCCCACTGCCTGAGCTGGGAGCAGGGCTCCATCCATCTGCCGCACATTGCAGGGAGTTTTGATTAAATAGAAATTGCAAGGTGAGGGCTATTGGCTTTGGCTGCGGAGGATAACTCAGGGGGACAGAGGTTCCCGCCTTCATATTTCTGAGTCCTTGGTGGAAGTTATCACAACATGCTTTCATAAACCCTGAATCTCCTTTCCATTGCCATTTCTGGTACTTTTATTTCTTTGCCTTTGTTCTTGCTCTTCTTGGTAGGCCTTCTCTCTTTGATGAAACTCGCCATCAGCCCTCGGGGCAGCACCGGGGGCTCCCCTGGGCTTGGGGGCTTGTTTGTTTGTTCTTTTTGTTTGGTTGCGACTCCTCTTCTGGTCATACAGAGTTACATCAGGCATGTTTTATGGTATTGTATTTTATTTTATTTTTAAGGCATTGAACTCATTCCAAACCCCTCCGTTATCCTGTGCAGACTCAGAAAGAGTTTTAGAGTCTGCCTTTAAAAAGCGTGCGATTGTCAGGTCTGTGCTTTGTGTTGCCTTTTGTTTGGATCCCATCTCGGTGAACGTGCCACGCTGCTCTTCAGGTGCTGGCGTGAGCACGTGGAAAGATTTCTTCCTGAAGCTGACTGTTGGAGATGTTAGGGAACCGATCCTGGGTGCTGTAGATGAACCTCCTGTGGTTCAATGGGAAATGTGAAGTTGTGACCCCAGCACTTCCACGCATCTCTGCAGTTACAAGGGGCTGCCTTTCTCTTTATGTGAAAATAAGGTGGGGAATTGTGTGCGTGCACTGCTGCCTGGTGCGTAGTGAGATATTACAGTTTTATTTTTTCCTTTTTTTTTTCCTGAGTCTACATTCTATCACAACTGGAAACTTCACAGTGGAAATAATTTATCATTTTCCATTTTGCCTTTTTTTTTTTTTTTAATAAATCCATTCAGTACAATAAAAGCCAAGTAAAATGCTGTGTTTAAATAAAAAAAAGTTCCTTCAGTGCAAACTACTTTTTAACCTAATAATGTTCTCGATACAGTTTGTAAATCCGGCTGCGTCATGGGCTCATTGCTCACGGGCTTGCTGCCGTCCTCCAGATATACTCAGACCTGCAAAGGAGTTAATTCCCTTATTATAGAAGAAGGAAAAAGCCAGAGGAGACTGTAATGGAATTGTCCCCCTCTCGTGAATTCCAATTTCCCGTGCCCACGCAGCTCCGGCTGCAGAGCCACTTTGGGGAAAGTGGCAATTTCTCTCTTGACAGGGCTATATTGGGAGGCAGCCCTGCTCCGGCAGTGACACGATCCATTTTGGAGCCGCGCGGTCAGCCCGGCCCCACATGCCAAGGCAATGCAGTTAACGGGCAGTCACATCTGCCCATCGCCTGCAGGGCCGGACTCTGGCTGCCCCTGGGAACTGGCAAGAAGCAGGGGTGTCCCCAGCACTGCCCTGGGTCTCCTGTGCCATTCTGCACCACGCGTCCTACAGCCATCGAGCTGTAAAGCACCAAGCCCCCGCTGCAAGCACCTGGGCCGAAGGGCAAGGTTTGTTGTGCAGCAGCAGTCGTCACTGCCTTAGCTAACGGGCTAGGGGAGGGCAGCATCAGCCCGGTGTTTTACCGGGGAGCTGAGGGGAGAGCACGGCAAGATGCTCGGGTACCCCGGGGACCAGGCTAGCGCTGCTGTGGGCTGCTGCCTTCTGCTTGCCAGCCCTCGTCAGGCCTCGCCCGTGCTTACAATCCCATGGGATGATGCAAAGAGGAGCAGGGAAAGTCAGCTTGGGAAAGAGCTCAAGCTGAGAGCCCATAAAAACAATAAGCTAAAAGCGAGTGCCACGGTGGCAGGCATCCGCCCCCTTGGCTGCCACAGCCCCATAGAGCCCGTTTCCCAGAATGGGGGGGCAGGGGGCTCTCTGGACCAAAAATCTCTCTGCAAAATCACCTTCCTACCTGGGTTAGGAGGAAATTGCTTGGGATCTGCTGGTTTTCTCCAGTGTAACTACATCTAAATCTGAGACACTTCTCTCGCCCCCACTCCTGGCCTCCAGCCACAGTGAAGCAGCTTGATTTACATCCTGTTTACCAGCCTGATGTTTCGTAGTGGGCTTTTGCTGTATTTCCCCATCTTCTCACATTCTCATCCTGCCAATTCTTCTTTCTTTTGTTTGTTTGCTCTCCTACTCTTTTCTTTAACGCCATGTGTGCCGGGAAGCCAGTTAACCTTTCTAGTAATAACCAAGACTAACCCAGAGCTCTTGTTGTTCTTGACACAGTGTATTGTAACAGTACAGTAATGTGGTGTTGTGTTAGTTGTGAAGTTCACCACCTGGAGTTTAACAGATGTCTGTATTTCCCAAGATGTTGGTATTGTTTAGATCTTTATTGCAATAATTATAAAGGATACTGTGTGATAGGAGGCAGGGGCTTTGCACCTGGATAATTACAGATGAGCGATACCCAATGTATGTGCAGAAATGCACAGGTCATCTTAAATAAGTGGTATTTATACAATGGCAAGAAAACAGTTCGTCTGTTCAGAAAGTTCCCTGCCTACCTAGGCACAGTAACTGTTTGTCCGTAGTGCTCGGACAGCATGCTGTTTTGTGTGTGATCATCTCAAGGTAATTTCTGTACTGCACTAATATGCATGGCCAGCATGCAGAGAACGGTGAAGTGAGCAGTGGTATGATTTATAAACAGGGTTGACAAATCGCCTCCTAACAAAGTTAATGGTGAAGGACAAAGCATTTACCGATGGTAATTTTCTAAGGCTGCATCCACAGCAGCAGCATCCAGAGATGTTTGGCTACAGAAAACTTGGGGATGTGCTGGGAAAGGTGAAAAGGAGCTTCACTGTTTGGGAGAGAGGGGATACGAAGGGGGAGAAGCCTTTGCAGATAGATGAGCAATTAGCAACCCTGCTTATAAGGTCATGCACTAACTAATCCAGGTGCAGGATTCCTGCACAGGAGACATTTTACAAACTCTCTCTAAATCCTCTGTCTGTTCTAACAGCGTCGGTGCTATTCTGTAGGATTTGGAATTACCTGTCAATCAAAGCTAAGAAAAATTTGAATTCCAGTGTAATTATTCATAAGTAAATCCACTGCAAGAAAAGGCAGAAACATTGACATTTTTCTTTTTGAATGTGAATTATACATAAATGTAGAAGAAGTAAGTGATCCAATTACTATGGTGTTTCTTTCTAAGATGATAAGTTGGTTCATAAAAATAGGTCCTGTTCCTAACTTAATTGTATTCAAACATTTTAGTTAATTTGCTACTCATAATTTAGCATAATGTGATCGAGATATCTTGACTTTATGGAGATTTATGCAGATTCTGAGATATCTGACAAAGTCTTATGAGTGAGTCAGCAGCTACCAGTCTGCTTTTTTGTAAGCACTCAATAGATTCAGCATGAAAATTCATTTTACAGACCTTTTCATCGATATTGTGCTTTAGCACTCCAGTACAGATCACCTAAAGCACACTGCAGATCAGAAGGTGAATATTAATACTGCCTTTTATGTGATGACACTGAGGCAGAATTTTGGATATTCCAAACCCCTACAGAATAAAACTGCTAAATGATTTGTCTCTCTGGTCCCTGGGCTGTAGGGGAAAAGCCTGTCTCTACAGAAGAAAACAAAACTTCTCTGATTTTCAGGATCCTGTTATGAAGCAGGGAGCGCAAGAAGCCATTAAATCTATGGTTTTGATTGCAATGTTATTGACTATTGACAAAGGGAATTCTATTTCCAGGCAAAACTTAATCTTCTAAAATTAGTTTTCCCTGAGGGCAACCCAAACCTGAGCTTCACGGCTTCCTTCTGCCCAACTTTTTGCTTGGAGTAAAGTATCAAACCGTACATTTGCTCAGCAGTGCAAAATATCAAGTCATGTAATTCTTACAGCTCAATAATTTTCATAACCAGTTGATCATCTAATTAGAAGAGTAATATTACACTCTGACATGTTCAAGACAGTCCTTTCCACTTCAATCTGCATTATAATGCCTCCTTGAAAATTGTACTGAATTATATACTCAGCCTTGGCATTTCCTCATTAGAGATTAGGTGAGTAAATGAGTTTATCTCTAGGAACATTCGGGGTCTAAAGAGCATGTGTCATCCGTGCAGAAGCCCAACCTGGGAATGAGTTGAACAGTGAAATCTGTACTTTGATAATCTTGTATAAATGGAGGATCATCATCTTCTAATCACTAAGGCTGACTGATCGGTTTTCCTTGGTATTTTTATGGACCATTTTTCAGGCCTCTGACAGCCAAAGTGTCAAATTTTGTTCTCTCCACAGTTTATTGCAAAGAACATAATAGGACTGAATTACTTCTCTTTCAAAGACCACCGCTAACTGAATGCCCTGTATTTTTAAGCCATTGTTACTAAAAATCTGTCCCCAAAATCTGACCGCTAATTGGGCTTTCAGATACTTCAGGGACTTCCTAAGCTCAGTAGCAAAAAAAAATGTTGTTTTAATTTAAATTTAATTGAAATTTCCCTACGGTGAAAACATTCCTTAGCACCACAACAGTCCCAGCTCACCTCATCCCTGATGCCATAAGGCTGAGTATAGCGCATGTCCCGCTGGAGACGTGTAATGGATGTAAGATGACGGGAGCCCTGCTGTGTATGAAAAATGGTAACATGCCAGCAAGGGGGGAGGGAGAAGAGAAAGACAGCACGGTGCTGTAATCGGTGTAGAATTTGTCATCTCTGGAGTCTGGAAAGTGAGGGTGCATTAACTTCAGCAAGACGCAGAGGAATGACTTGACGTGCCTCTCCGCTCTCCTCCTCCCGCTGCAGAAGCACAGTGCAAGCCCTACTATTCGGATTACTCCCGCTTCCGCCTCCTGATCCACCAGATGTGCACCAGCCATTACCTGGATTTGTTCATCACAGGCGTCATCGGCCTCAACGTGATCACCATGGCCATGGAGCACTACCAGCAGCCAAAGGTACAAAGCAGGGGGAAACATGTTCAGCCACGGTGGGGTGTGGCCGGTGGGCACAGTTACGGCCACTTTTGCTGTTTGGCCTCGGGGCCCCCGTTCACCAAGCCCAAACCATCCCTTGGCACCACTGAACGTACCCATCCTACATCTGGCTTCCAGCTCAGACCGTGGTCGTCAGTACCTGGAGCCTGTCGCACCTCTCCCTTCTAGTTAAGTGCAAGCTGACTGCTCTGAAAATGAGGATGGGAGCGTATTTGTGTCATTAGCTAGAAGAGATCATCATTGAAGTCTTCCATTTGACTTAACATTCCCACACACACA
>VXAA01002208.1:233035-299121 GCA_013399115.1 Anseranas semipalmata | reverse complement strand
AAGGAGAAAAAAAAAAAATGCATTTGTGTAATCTTTCTTTTTGCAATGTTTCTCCCAAATCCCCAAAGTCCTGTAGGGCCTAATTTTCACAAGCACTGGGTTCCATGCTGGTCCTTAAAATACATTTTAATATATTAGTATGCTAAGTTCCTGGGTCTTGGTCATATTCTGAAAATAAAAACAGCCTGTCCTGGGATGTCAAGTGTCTTGTGCGTAAGAATGAAATGGAAATAGATGCCTTTGCCATATAACGTGTACTTATTTTTATTAGCCACTTTCAGAATGAATAAATACAGCACACAATAGGAAGAAATATTCTTTAAGACTAGACAGGGCTTGAATACTTAATGTAAAAAAAAAAAAAACAATTTCAAGCGAGGGGAAAAATATCCTCCAGCCTATCATAAAGAAGCCAAAAAGTGAAAGGGCACAAGCCCAATTTATTTCTTTTGTTCAGGTCACCTTTAAATACCGTGGAAGGCTCATTGCATGATTCAGTCATTTGGTGATGAAAAAGGTTGTTGGCTAAGGAGCCTGTATTGGAATCGCTCGAGGGCGTGCATCTTACCGCAGTCGTTTTGCAGCTACATTTTCTCTTGTGTTATAAAAATGTTGGGCAGGCTTTTGTTTTTAATTTTCTTTAGGAAAATAACATTTTGTCTCTAAGCCTCTGGTATGCAGCATCTGGGTAATAACTCCAAGCTTGGTCTGTGCCGAGATGACAGCACGGTTAGGGCCATGCACATGTTTAGGGCCTTGCTGAATCAGGGCCCCAGAATTGCTCTGGGCTGGGTAACCGACGGTGAGGATCCTGCAGATATTTAAGAGGCTAAGTGTACCAAGTTGTACCCAAACTAATGATTTCTTGGCACGTTGGTGCTGAAAGGGGTTGGTGGTGGGACACTTGCTTCAGATGCCCCGCAGGATGCTGCTGCCGCAATGTTCCTTCATGGGCATGGCTTTTGGGATGAAACCAGCTGCAACGCGGCTCGGCGCCTGGCGGTGCAAGAGCTGCCCCAGCCAGGAGGCGCCTGTAGTTAAGGGCCAGGCTGGGACACCTGCAGGGGGAAGAGTGGGCAGAGGAAAACCCAGGGCACTCAGTCCTGCTGGGCGCTGTCAGATCTCCTGCTCCTTGCCAGAAGCCCAAGGTGAGGCGTAGAGGACAGGCTGTCACAGAGAAGCCATTTGGCCAAGGGCTCACGCAGACCCAGCCAGCCCATGGCTCCTGCAGCAGCGCACAAATGAGCGCACAAAGTGGGATGAAATTCAGCTTTCTGCAGAGAGCACGAGGATTTTGCGCTGCTGGCAGCTGCCAATGCAGCAGTTGCTATCGCTCACCCAAGTGATCTCAGCCAGGGCTGCGTTACTGCCAGCAGCGGCCAGGTCCTGGTGGGCTTTGGGTTAACATCCCCCCATGCCATGAATTACATCGGGTGGGCTGGGGCCAGGCAGAAATGCAGCCTGTGCACTCCGTGAAGTACTGGGACTTCTTGGGACGTTCGTCATCCCGTGAGAGGCCACGTATGGAGCCTTTTGTCTGTTGGAGGGAACTGAGTAGCTGTGGTGAACCAAGGAGAGGGCAGGTTTGCAGGCAGCAGAGCCCCTCAGCAGAGCTGGCATCTAACCTCAGTGCTGTGTCCACACCCCAGGTTCTCGATGAAGCCCTGAAGATTTGCAATTACATCTTCACTGTTATCTTTGTCCTGGAGTCTGTTTTCAAGCTTATTGCCTTCGGGTTTCGTCGCTTCTTCCAAGACAGGTAACTAAAGCTACGTGTTGACCGCGAGGGCAGCTGCAGGTTCTGGAGACATCTGCCCAAATTCAGTGTCTCAGCTCCCAGTGCTCTTCCCGGTGCTAGCAGTCTAACACGTGGGAATGCTTTTTGGTGTGGCTGGTTGAAACCAGGGTGGGCGGACAGTTAGGATCGTGCATGTGAAGGAGCGTGACTTGCACCGATTTGGTGGGTGGACAAAATTGGAGCAAGTCACACACCGACCGGCTGGTTCTGTTGTCACACCGACTGCGTGTCCACAGAATCGTGAGGACCTAGTGAAGTGACAAAATTTATGCACTGCTCCTGAGCAGGAATCACAGAGCAAAAGGACCTCTTTTTATGTAGATGCTGAGCAGCAGATGAAATGGCTTCTTTCTCTAAATTTCCACTCTCGTACCTCACAAATAAATATTTTATGTCATTGGCAAATCTTTCTCCTCCCATTTTCACCACCTTCAAGGTTAATACCAAGAGCCCTGGCACTGAGCCGGACGTGACGTGAATCATTCAGCAGTCGGGGCATGTTTTCACACGTCTCCCCCCATTTCGGCTCTCTGTGCTGGGATTACGTCTCTGTCCGAGCCGGCACGAATCCTTGGTGCCTTTCCCTCACCCAGTGGCGAGGATTTTTGTGACGAGGCCTGGGCACAGGGTTCAGTTCATTCCGGGGCAAAGCTCCTGGCGAGGTCCACAAGTGCCGTGTCTGGAAGGGCCAGCAGAGGCTGCAGCATCTCCCCCGACCTCCGCAGCCTCTGGGGAGAAAACTGCCCTGCTTTGTTTCCATTTCCCTTCAGTCGAGAATAACGTTGGCCGTTAGCTGATTTTATAACAAGCTGCATTAGTTATAATGATTTCATAACATAACTGCTTTTGTATAATACCCTCAGAAAAATGCTGCAGATTCATCTGAGTGCGAGAACCATTGAAATGACTGGAATTCATGTGAAACAAGCTGCCTCCTGTTGCCAGCTTCTTAGTAGATGTTAAACTTCATTTTGTGTTGTCTCCAGATGGAACCAATTAGATCTGGCAATTGTGCTGCTGTCTATCATGGGTATCACTTTGGAAGAGATTGAGGTGAATGCTTCGCTACCAATTAACCCCACTATTATCCGAATCATGAGGGTTCTCAGGATTGCTCGAGGTGAGACAAATTAAGCAGAACTGGCTTGTGTTTGAGGTGCAGGGTCCTCTCCAGGAGAGAGTTAAATGTTGGGAAATGGTTCTGGGGCACATCCCCATCACATTGTGCATAGCTCTGGCATCAACAGTCTGTAAACAAATAAAAGAACAATGGGGGAAAATACTTGCGAGGAGCCAAAAAGCTGAGCCAGCTGACCATGTGTTTCTGTCTTAAGAGAACTTGAAGACTGCGAGCTTAGAAATAAAGGACAAATAGCTGCAGTTGTAACTCCCAGAGATGTACCTGGGAAATTACGCCAGTCAAATCAAACTCGTCTCTAACAGGGATTACAGAACACAGGCTTGAGTACATTGGCTTTAAAAGACAAGCATCTAATAAATTTAATTTCCCGTGGGACTTTACATCTCACCACATTGTGACAAAACATGCCTCATCACTCTGCATCCATCTGTCCCCTCAGAACTGTAATGACACGTACCCGAGTTGTGAAGCCAGCTTCTTTAGGGCCGGATTTTTCACAACAGGGACGTCTAAGGTCCAAATGATGGAGATGCAAAATGTGGGTGCTCAGGCCCTTAATAAAGTGCTTCCAGGCTTTCCTCAAGGGCAATGTTGTGCTCTGAGGCATAATTGCTATGATTGCAGTCCTCATCTAAGCAAAGAAGGAACTGGGGAAGAAATGAAATGCTGTTGTGTCTCAAGGGAGAAAAAAAAAAAAGTGTCTTTCCTGTGTATTGGATCCCTTTCAGAATTAAAAATATAAGCAGTTTCCAACTGGATATGCAACCTTCTGGAAGAGATGTGTAAATCAGATCCTCTGTGAATCACATATGAAAGTGGGTAGCCTATGGAAGTGGGAAAGTAGCCCCAGAGCTGGGAAAGTAACTGCTCACAGTGCAGGGGAAGAAAGAGACGGGTCCAACAGAGATGAGGTGGGGAAAGGATATTCTCTGTCGTGTATTTTATTGGATTCAAAACCCAAGCTGGAAATAAACCTGGTGTGCAAAGTGGTATAAGAGGCCAGCAAAGGATGCAGCTCCTCCCAGCTGCTAGCTTTAAAGTGGAATTGGAAGGGAACATGTGCATACCTTTTAAACCTCATTATTTCGCTTGGTAGCTGGAGCCAGCATCAGGTGAAACGGCTGGCCCTGTGTTCCCAGCTAGGTGTCAAATTGCCCATCTCAGCAAGAGGGAAAGGAAAAGCCAGGCAGAATGACAGTGCTTTCTCCAGGTCTCGGGATAGGTGATGCTGCTGCTCACAGGAGTTTAATAGTGTCCAAGCAACCAGGAGCGATGCCAGAGGGCCAGCAGCTGTAGTGGCTAATGGAGAACACTTGCCATCATTTCACATTTCTCCTCCTATAACCTGTGGCTCCTGAGAGAGGGACTGAGTTTGTGCCTCCATACTAATGCTGCCGTTACCATATTACGACCGTGTTTTCTGCAGTGCTGAAGTTGCTGAAGATGGCTGTAGGGATGAGAGCCCTGCTGGACACCGTGATGCAAGCGCTGCCTCAGGTAACCCACTGCCACAGCACACCAGATCTCCTCTGGCCCACAGCTGATTTCTTATTGCGGAGGAATGCTAATCATTTTATCTCTACTGTCATTAGAGACTCACATTTCCCTTCCGAAGCACAGTCTGAGATACAGTCCTCACATTGAGGTCATTTTTCCCCTGAAGCAATTTAAGTTTTGGATTAAAGAATACAGCAAGAAACAGGTCTGGAACAAAAAAATCAATGAATGTTCTCTTTTGTGTTTTTTTTTTCCCCCCCATTTCTTTTTCTCTTTCCAGGTGGGGAATCTGGGTCTTCTCTTCATGTTGTTGTTTTTCATATTTGCAGCTCTTGGAGTGGAGCTCTTTGGAGACCTCGGTGAGTGCTGCCCTGCCCCGTGCTGTGGAAGCGGGTGGGCGCGGGGGCGAGCGGGGGTCTCACTGCCGCGCTTGGTCCCACAGAGTGCGATGACACGCATCCCTGCGAGGGGTTGGGGAGGCACGCCACCTTCCGAAACTTCGGGATGGCCTTTCTGACGCTCTTCCGGGTATCCACGGGGGACAACTGGAACGGGATAATGAAGGTAAGAGACCCAGGGAAATGAGCGCTGCCTGTTGTCGCTCTCTCGTCCCGCAGCCAGACGGTCTGCTCATTTGTACCCTGGGCAAGGTCTCTGACACTCCTGTTCCCTGCTGCCCAGTAACGCGACGCCGATGTTTTTGCCGATGGTTGCAGGCTTCTGCACACTCTGTATATTTCTTTTTTTAACCCTGAGAGAGCACCTTAGAAAGACAGGGAGAAAATAAAGGGATGCATCTCTCAAGTAACATGAGTTCAGTTCAGTAACATGCGTTAGTTTTGATTTCTTTTCCTTAAAAGTCTCCAGTTACTATTACTATTGTTGGTATTGCTTTCTGTGGTTTTGTGTTTTGTTTTTTTGTTTGTTTGTTTGTTTTTGTTTTTTGTTTTTTGTTTTTTTTTTTCTGGGAAAACCCATATTTCTGGGAGAGAGTCTCTCTCAGGGGACAACCATAAAGTCATGTCATCGTGAAGAAACCTGCTCTGTGAACACACAGGGTGCCAGCTGGTCCGAGGGAATTGCTTCTCTGTCCATCTGTAGCCCATGGTGAATGTAAGCTGGCTAAACTCTAAATGAGAGCTGTGAACTTGAGGAAGGAGTGTCTGCAAGCCCTGCTACTGCGGGGTAGCCGATGGGCTGTAGTGCACCCTGCTTTGCCCTGGGTCCCCGCACCACATTCCTGTATTTGGTCTCTAACATTGTAAAACAGCCTTTCTGAATCGAGGTGTTGGAATGAGCGAGACCATTACGAGCACCAGTCAATGTCTGTTGTTGCACACCCCAAGGACAATTTTCTTTGAGCCTGCTTATGGTGACTAACACAGGAAAAGTCAGGTTCTACTGGCAAGAATTTTGCCACTCTAGACATAAAACTCGCCCAAACTTCTCCATTTTCTGCACGGAGGGAGAACCCACTGCAGCTAGATGACCAGATGGCAGACAGAGGTCCATGCTGGCCAGCTGGAGCATCCTCACACCCCTTGGTCATTTTCCCCCTGTTTCCAGGACACCCTGCGGGACTGTGACCAGGAGTCCACTTGCTACAACACCGTCATTTCGCCCATCTACTTCGTCTCCTTCGTGTTGACAGCCCAGTTCGTCCTGGTGAACGTGGTGATCGCTGTGCTCATGAAGCACTTGGAGGAGAGCAACAAGGAGGCTAAGGAGGAGGCAGAGCTCGAGGCAGAACTGGAGATGGAGATGAAGACAATCAGCCCCGGCCAACGCAGTCCCTCGGACATCTTTGCTTGGACAGGCAGCATCGGTGGCGAGAGACCTGAGAGCCCCCGAGGATGTACCAATCCCATGCAAATCAAGGTGGATTCTCAGCTCTCATTAGTTTATCCTATGGTGAGAATCTCAGTTGGAGGGTGAAGAGGGGTTGGCCTGCATATGTGCTAGGGGAAGACATGCACGAGTCGGTAATGAAGGAGCGGGTGTACCATACGCCAGGGGCTTGGATTCCTCGCTGTCTGCTGATGGATCGCTGCAAGGAGACCCTAGGCAGGTCTCCAGCCCACCTTGATGCTTCTGTTTGGAGGTGGAGAGCTCTGCAATTTGTTCTGGAGATGTGCCCAAGCTGCCAAGTTCAGAGCTAGCTCCAAATTTGCTCTAATCCAGAGTTTGGGCTAGGCCCTTTGCGAGAGCAAAATCATGAGCATAATATGTTTGCTTTTCTAATACCACCATGAACCGCAACATAAAAGAGGAATCAAACTTGGCTAATCTTTGCTTAAGTATTAAATTTGTTTTATAGAACCTCAATTTAAAATCCAGCCCCCCAATCAAGCTTGTAAGAAAAGATTATTTTAACAACAGAATAAGTCAGAGGGGACTCAAACCTGAGCTCACCAGCACTGGTGGCAAAACTCCCGCTAGCAGGAGCAGGGCCCTGACGCAGCAGTCGCTGTGTGCTGCAGCAAGTCTCTGTAAAGCACAGCTTCTGGATGAAGACTCGGTTTGAGGAATGATTGAGGTGAGGTCAAGACCCAGATGGGTCCTTTGGGAGGGAACTGCACTGGAATTATACAAGAAAAATGGTCCAGCCTTTTTTTAGTCTTAGCTGATTGCAAATTGGGTTAAACTCTACACAGACCTCATTAGCTTTTATTACATCATGATTTCACAACCGCATATCTTGGCCTCTGCCTGGGGCGGTCTAATGAGTATTCTAATGCATGAAAAACTCATTTATGATCTTTAGTCCAAGAGTGAAAAAGAGTAAATCCCTACTTAAGCTTTGTTTCAGTTCCTAAGCTACTGGCAATTTCTGGTTCCATTAGGAGTCACTGATGTCTGAGATGGAGTCCAAAGCTGCTCTTTGGCACAGAAAAAAGGAGTTCAGGGCAATATGGGGAAATCCAGGCTCATTATAGCCTCTAGGAAGAAACAACATGTCCCAACTGCTGTTGTACACGTTGAGCAGAGTACTGGCAAACTGTCCTCAGCTCTATTGCGTTGCATCGGTACTCGCATTGGCAAAAAGAGAAATTGTAGAATTGCAGGAGAAATCAATGAGAAGGATGCTCTCAGCTCTTCAGCCTATTCAACCTGTCCCCTCTGAGGGTGGCATTGGGAAGGGCTTATTCTAGTCAACATCTCCAGAGCATCTTTCTTGCTCTTTCACCCAAACAGAGGCTTTGAAAACCTCCGGGAGATTTTATTCCAACTATTTACTGTCCCAGCCAAAATCTTCAGGACGAATCTGATGTTTAAGCATGACAGTAGAGGAATACAATTCCCAGGACATGACCCTGCAAGGACATGTGGTCAGCATGCTCTTTTGCTTGCCTCGTCCCCAGGATTTTTGCACTGTGTGCTGTTTGACTGTAACAATGGTCCTCATTTCATTGTACACATTAGGCATTCCCTATGTGAAAGGTGCTTAAATTGCTGCCGCACTGCCTGCGAAAGCCAGGTCCTGCTCTGTACACCCTCCTGCTGTCAGTGCCATGCGCAGATGTTTTGAGGTTGGCCAGGACAACAGGGGCACCTCAGCCCATGTCTGGCACATTGAATTAGTGACCTGATGTGCGGTCGTGCTGGGCTTCTGTAGCTTTCATGGACAGGATGCTCAGCATCTCTTCAAATCAGGTTATTTTAATTCATGTGACCAAGGATATGGATTTAGGTGTCAAAAGCTAGGTCCTCTTTGCTCAAAAGCGTGGACGATGGGCACACGAACCTTACAGCAGTAGTGCCCTGTAGAAAATCACAGCACCACATCTCAGGGTGCCGCTGTCACAGCCCCGTTACACAGCTCAGACACCCGCAGGATCCGGCCCTGCGTGCTGAGGGTGAGTTGTGCCCGAGGGGTCCAGGGTGCAGCGGCCCCTCCGGTCCTGTCTCTCGTGATGTTGGAGAAAGCTTTCACTGCTCACCGTGATATTACTGCACTGTTCTCTCTCCTCTCCTGCCTCACCTTGCCCATCCTGTTGTTTCTGTTACTGCTATTCTCCATTAACGTTTGTCCTTTTTTTTTTTCTTTCCCTTCTATTCTGTTGTTTTTTTTCCCTCTTTTGTTTGTTTTGTTTTGTTTTTACACCGTCCTTTTTTCTCTCTGTCTCTGTCCCTCACATTTTCTCTCTTTCTTTGGCTTGCTCTACCCTTCTGCATGCTACACACCACCCCTCCTAGGAAAGGCACTTGTTTGATACCATATCACTGCTGATCCAGGAATCTCTGGAAGGAGAGCTGAAGCTGATGGACAACCTGTCAGGCTCTGTGTGCCATCATTATGCCCTCCCTGCTCCCGAATATTACAACTCTGAGAACCAGGTTAATATTCCTAATTTCCTGCAAAGTCTCCATCCGAACTCGATTTGACTGAGACCTTTAATAGAGAGTTAAAGTTCTTTGCTTTATGTAACGTAGTCACAGGGATTTTGAAGGATAATCATTTTGGATTTTTCTGAGGGAGTTAGGATAATATCTGATTTTATGGAGTTGTGTATCAATGCAAGAGGAAAAGTACAGGCTTTGAGTTTCCGTCTTCAACACAGTAAGGTTTTCATTGGATTTACTGTTCATGAGTGTTGTAGGGAAAATGTGCAAAATCCCATCTTCATCTTCTAGTGGGGTTCTTGTATCTGGCTTCTTGCTCTCACCCAGGGCTCCACAGCAGTGTCAGGATGCAGCTGCGGAGCCTGGAGGACAGTGCAAGTTGTTCCCAGAGGAGAGCCTGAGCTGGCAGGGATCAGAAATTGATCTCTACATCTTTTGCCTACGTACACTGCATGAAAATCCAGTTTTGAATGATTTTCCTAAAGAAGCTTCTTGCAAGTGGGTCACTGTAAACTAGATCCTCATCTCTGATCTACACTGAATTCAGAAGGTGAGGCAGACCTTAATGATGTACTTAAGTAATGGCGTGCTCCAGTACTTTCTTGAATAGGGGCTGTAGTACTTACTTACTTAAAATCAGTTCATTTACTACTTAGACTAAAATTCCTTCTTTTTCAAGCATGTCATTCTTTAGAGCAAATATTTTCCCTAACTCTCAGCAGTAACCACAATAATAATTCAAACATACCTTTTTTTTTCCCTGCAGTTGGAATTGAGCAAATTCCATATTTCTTTGTTTCTTTTCTTTTTGGCTAAAAATAGCAGAAGTTTTCTTGTTAAATCAGTGTGCTTATTTACGAGTTCACTGACACTCTAAATTATCTAACTCAGTGGTTCATTAGAGGAAAGGAACAAGCTTAGGTAAAATGAAATCCTACTGCAGGTCTTTATATAGCAGGAGAACATGTCTCCCTCTGATTGCTGCCTATCACTCGCCAGACTGAAGTCTATTAAGCCGTAGGAAGCAGCTGCCTCTTAGAGCTGCCGGAGGAATAGAGACAGTAGCTTTGGTGGGAAAGGCTGAGGGTCAGTATGAATCTCAGTGAGAGCTGGTTGGGAATTTTTTGCCACAGCATTTTTCACCAGAAAGTGCTGTTGCAGCAAAAAGGGGTTTGTTTTGACATTTTTATGTAATGAAAAAATATAGCATTTCAGTTTGCAATGTGTTTTTCTTTTAAAATTGAAGTTAGACTTTTTTTTTCTGCAATTAAAAAAAAAAAAACAAACATATAGATCAATTGAATGTTTCCAACAAAATGTTTTGACTGCCTGAAATTCAATTTTGGAAGAGGGGAGGATGAAGAGGGGGCTGTTTTGTTTACATTTTGGTTTTCTGTTCACAACATTTGTCATGTTCTCGGGCAAGTCAGGAATTCAGAGCAGCACTGGGACTTGCTGGAAGCAACCTGATGAGTGGCAGCTCCCAGTGGAGCAGCTTGGCTGGGCAGGAGCTGCCAGCACCCACCACGCTCCAGCACAGCCCTGCTCCGGTCAGCGGGCTGGATCCGTCCCTGTGAGCCATTGGCATCCCCATTAGGGATTGCCGTCCTCGTGCTGGCAGCCTTCTCAGCGCTGCCTGTCTGGGGGCCCTGTGGGAACTCAGGAAGTCCTCCAGAGCATCTCTCATCCATTGCCAGCAGACATTAGATATCAAACCCAAGGTTAGGTTCGAGCCCAACCCTCTTGCTTATCGCAGCCAAAGTTTTGAGCCTCTCTAGGTTCACTTATCACCAGATTTATTTCACCCCGCTGATATAATTTCTTAGAGTGAGGTAATCCAGCCCTTTGACAACTTAAGAGCAGCAGGTCTGGGCCTCTGTGGTTTCTGCTGGAAGACACGTTGTTGAAAGACTTTTCAAGCGTAGAAGGTAGGGGGGAAAAAATGCACAGGGAGAAATGGGGAATGAAAAGGAAGCACCTGGGACATGTCCAGAGCAGCCAGCAAGAGCCAGGGCTGCTGGTGACCTAGTGAAATGTCCCCTCCAGCACTGCTCGCCTGCTCCATGGGCACAGCAGCTGCAGACAGAGCCAGGGTGGGGATGCTCTCTCCAAAACATTTCATGCTTCTTATAAAGAGAGCTCTGTGTCTGCGGAGAGATCTTTATCAAGATTTTCCCTGAACACCTTCAGCAGGGATGTGCTAGTGCAAGACGCAGCGGTGCAGCGGGAGTGCTGACAGATGGAGCGGTCTGGGGGACAGCGGGGGGCTGAAGGATGCAGCCAGTGCTTTTGGTAGGGCAGGTCTGGTCTTACCCAGGTGATGAAGGCTCGCCGGCAGGCCAAAGCCCAGCGAAGCCCTCAGGAAGTATTTTAATCAAGCCTTAAGGATCTCACTGTCACTGTTGAGTCATTAGGAAGTTAACAATGGTCCCACCTGGCTCTCAGGGAGGGGAGAGGTCTCCATACTCTCCCCAGAGCACTTAGAAAGGCATGTGCCATACCCCACCCTCAAAATGGCTTTGATGTTGGGGAATCCTTGGGGATCTGTCCAGAATAGCTTGGAGGCCATGAAAACAGCACAGGTGTTGGGTTGGAACCGCCCCAGAGAAGGCGGAAGGTCATGAAGTCTCTTGTACTTATCCTAGCTGGGAGGATAAATATCTCCAGTAGGAAAGTAATGTTACTTTTGCTGCTTCACCTAGACAGAAGAACAACAAAATACAATGCTAGCATTAGTGTGTGGTTTTAAGCTCCCTCACAACTCATTGGTAAGCATTTAAGTATGAATGTCCCACTCTTTTTGTCATATCTTTGTTATATTCCGTTTCTTTAATGTTCTGTCCCTGGTAACAATGTGCATGATGTAGCTGCTCCCACTGCAGGGATATTGCTTTAGTGTCTAGAAGTGTTTAGATTATGATACTTTTTTCTTTTTTCTTTTTTTTTTTCTCTGAAGATTTGTGTCCTGGTTTCTTATGCTTAATCATCTCTCCCTTTAGATCCCTCTAGCTGAGATGGAGGCTCTGTCTCTGACGTCAGATATTCTCTCTGAAAAGTCCTGGTCCTTAGCTCTGACGGATGACTCTTTTCCTGATGATACTAACACACACTTACTTAATGCTCTGGAAAGCAATGTACATACACTGGTCACTGTATAGTCTGATGTTTACAGGGTTCGAAATACTGCTTTCTCCTCCCTACACCTGCCTAATGGCATTCTTAGTTCAAGCACATTTCCAAATAGCACCTACCTTCCCCCAGAACAGGACGTTGTCCTTAATGCCATTAGGACCTGGGCTGTTACCACTCTTTGTCCACAAAGTTGGCTCCTTGCAAGGAACGAGTATTTTTTTTTTCCTTGGCATCTTATGTAAAAACAATGTGTTTTCTACAAGTAAAATAAATAGAAGAAGAAGAAAAAAAAGCATTGGAGAGCATCAAGGTTGAAATTTCCTCTCCATCTGAAACAAATCAGTGATGCTGTGTTGAAGAGACACCCATGAGCTAATGGCTCGTGTCCTCTGCAGAGGGGTCATCTACAACCCTTTGGTGTGTAACGGATTTTTGTCTTTATGAACACAGGCACCACAAGGCTCTTTGCATGATTGGGGCCAGACTGTTTATTTTACAAGTATCAGATGGGGATCTCTCCGAGATGCTGCTGCTTTTGTGAATTCTTACTAGCAGTCATCTTGCTGAAAAAAAAAAAAAAAAAAAAAAGTTTGGATTATTTTGTGTCTTTCTGAATGAAATAACCAGTATTTTGAACCCTGCCTTAACCATCTCCTCTTTGAAACATTAGACATTTTTAGCTGTGTAGCAGTTCAGTGCTTTTTTTTCTGCTGTACAACAGACATAACTCCTCTTCCAACATTTTTGGATCATTCTTATTTTCTTTGTCGTTGTTCATGTACCTGCCTTTGGATGTTTGTGTTGTTGATAAATTTTCTGCCATTCTAGTTGATTGTCATCCTAATTAGTACTTATTTGGGAAACACCTCTTAAACCGTGACAATATTTCCCATCATGCTTCATGGCATCACGTACAAAAGATTTTGTAAACTGTATTTAACATTTTGTATAGGATATTTTTTTCAAAATTAGTCTAAAGAGATGGAGAGAGGAGATACCCATTCTAGTGTTGAATCAGGTTAAGCAAACCAGTTTGACAGCATAGTAAAGTCTCAAGGATATAGCCAAGAGCGATGCTTTTTCTCAAAAAAACAAACAAACAAAAAACAGGATGAACAAAGCATTTTGTGAAGTGTTTTGGTCAAAATGTCTTCCCAAACTGTTGAAAAACAGCAAACTTTCATTGAAATATTTTCTAAATGCAATGTTTTTATACTTCACTTAGACATAGCTTTAGCTGAAAAATACCTCAGGCAGAATGTTTTGTTTGACTCAAAATAGATTTGGTTTGGGATTTTTTTTTTGGTTCACAGAAAACTCAGATTTGATTTTCAGTCAAGCCAAAACAACATGTTTTTCAAAACTACCAGTGAACCAAAAAGTCATGTGCTCCCACTGCTCTGCTTGTGAGCTGGATTCAGAGGATCATTTTGCAGCCATTTTAAATGGTTTTCATGAAGTTCACTCACGAGATTGCCCCTGAGATGATCAGAAGCTGGAAACAGTCCTCTGTGGTATTGGATCCTGTCAATGAACCTAGAGGCTCATTAAAGGTTGGGTTTGGACAGGATCTTGAATCCAAATTCTTGAGTTCAAACCCAAATGGTTTTGAATTTGAAACCCCAGCTTTCAGGCCATCTTTTTTGCTTTAAGCTAAATAATATGAAAGCTAAATAATATAAACATGCTGCTCTGAAAGGGAAGGCAGGGAAGGGAGGAACAGAGAGCTTTCCCAACCCAAGTCGCAGCTTTACCAGCAGAGGTTTCGCTCTACCAGGAGACTGTAGGCTCTGTTTTCTAGGCTAGATCCCAGCTAGATCCAAAGGGGCAGGTTCCGCAGGACTGAAAGTAATGCTACAGGACAGTGCAGACACATTTCCTTCATTAGCTTTTCAAGTGGTCTTTGTTTTTTTAATTTTCTTCTTTTTTCTTTCCTTTTTTTTTCTTTTTTGTAAATTCTGTTCAATCTTGTTATGTGTTCTTGTGCAAATGAAATGCTGCAGTGAAATTTTGTTTTTATGACTAGAGGACAAAATTGAAAAGGAAAAACAAAACCTCAGAATGTCGATTTTGGAGAAACTGCAATGCACTGAGTGAATGAAAGATTTGTCAGAAAATGAGGTTTAAAGTTTTCTGAAAATGCTTAGCAATATACTGCATCATATGACAGTGTCACATCTCATTTTCAATAGAGACCTTTTAAAGATGAGATAATTCTTTTCTTAGAAATGTACAGGGAAGTTGACTTTACTTCCATTTTTGCTAACACTGTCACAGACAAGTACACCCAGGAACGTTTCTGGGATGGAGATATATTTCCTCATGAAGTCAGACCTGAATCTACCTCATTTGGTATTGCATCTGGTGCTGCCTATTCCAAGAGACTCTTTGGCTGTAAAAACTCCACAGTCAACACATATACAATAACCCTTGCTTGCATTAGATTCCTTCTAATTAAAGAATGGCTTTAACCCTGAAGCAGTAAGTTTAGATATCCCTTTCAATAAAATGGGTTTAGTTATTCCTTATGCAAGATGAAAACCAATAAAATTGTGCTGGGAGCTGGAATAGAGGACATTTTCTGTAAAATAGTTTTGGTGAATTTCTTTTTTTTTTTTTTTTTTGCTGGTTTTTTTGTTGTTGTTGTTATTAGAAGGGGAAACTTTGCAAAAGTCTGACTTTCTGATAAGAAAGTTTTATCGTTACTGCAGAGGATCAAAGTTATGCAAAGCATGTGACTATCGCTGGCCTTGAGGCATGATGCCTTCTTCACATGTCCCTGAAATAGTCATGGTTTATTACTGCAGTGTTGCTTCCTCTGTTTCTGTGGTCCATTCCGTGTGACAGTTTATTGACGATACAAAATGAGGGATTTAGCTTCCTCGTAGACCCATTTGTGCCACCTGTGCATACTGATGATGTGCATGTCCATCGTGCCATACTGGTTGCAATGGCTGTCGCTAGCGTTTCTGGGCACTTCTCCTCTTCCGACCCTGCGGTTTCTCTCCCCCTCACTGTCTCTCTCCCTGCAGGCTGACCTCCGCTCCAAGGACGACACGCTGACGCTGTCTCCCGGCAAGGACTTGCTGAGCGTGAGGAAGCCTTCGGTGGGGCGCACCCGCTCCCTGCCCAACGACAGCTACATGTTCCAGCCGCCGCGCTCCCGGCCCTGCGCCGCCGCCCTGGCCGAGAGGAACGCGGCCTACCGCAAGGCCCAGTCAGGTACGCACCTACAGCTGCGATGGCAGCAGGCCGGGGGTTCCGAGCTAGTCCCTAGGAGGCAGCAAATTGCCACCGGTTTCTTGGGGCCCAGGCCTCTGGAATGGCTTTGCTAGGCCCCTCGCCAGCTTGCAAAGAGCAGGCTGAAGGGATAGCTCCTCTCCTCCGAGCTTGTTGGCAGTGGCACAAGGAGCAGTTGGCTTGGCTGGTCGTGCCCCGGTGTGGTCACAGCCCAAGCTCCATCTGTCTCAGCTGTGGCCCGGGAGCAAAAATCCCAGCAGAACTGTATTTCCTTGTGCCCGTTTTTTTGCAGCGGTACCTACTGTAGCAGGTTTGGGAAGTGCTGTGTGGGAACATCTGTTAAAGAAGGGAAAACGTTGTCTCTAAATGCCTGTAGAATGAACATAAATGTGCTGCACTGAGAGAGATCTCAGTGTGAGATGAATGGAAAAATGAGCGAGTATAGGATTGTCCTTCCCTGTGTGCGTGGTTGGGAGACACGCCTTAGAGCGAAAATCAGAGATATTCTTAGATACCGTGTGTTGCAGATACCGAGGGCTCTGTATGCACCTCTGCACCTGTGTTTCAGCTGCCTCCAGTGCTTATCACTGTACTTTCATTTACTGTCTGCTAGGGGTTACCTTTGGCTGGTAAGTGAACATAGCTGTCTTTAATTCCTCTGTACATCCATTTATTGCCATCATTTTAGACATTTGTCACAGATAAGACAGAGAAGTTTTTACAAGCATTGTCATCCGAAAGCCTCTAAGCAGAACATAATTTCAGCACTGTTCAGAATGGTAGGAGATTTGAGCAGATTAGAAATAAGATGTTGAAATTTGCATAGTAATAAGAACTTGGATGAATAGTGACTGTTGAGCAGCAGAAGGAAAATGCGGACACAACAGAGGAAGATGAATCTGGAGTTGTGAGAAATCTCTGCCACAATATGAAATTTTCAAGGTCAAGAGCTGTCCTTTGAAGAATCTGTTTGCACATAATGCAAAAGGTGCAGCTGAAATCTTGGTCAAATCCTACTGAAATCAAGAGCAGAACTCCCATTACCTTTGGTGGAGCTGGAATTTATGGGCCTCTGTAACAGCCAAGAAATTCCTTGTAGTTATAATCCCTGACCTTTTAAAAAAAATTCTGTTTGCTACAGTGGGAGTTTCCAGTGCTGCATTTCTGACCCTTAATTTGGGTGCATTCATCCTGTCTTGAAAAAAACTACAGCAGGAACAAAAAGTGGGTAATTTCTGAGTCCCTTCTTTCAAGATTGCACTTTGCAGTTCCCAGCTTGGAGAACTGAGTAGCCCCATCTGACAGCCCTGGTTTGCAGGGGCAGGCATCGCACCCTTGTGAATCCACAGGAAAAAACGGTTCCACTGAAATATGTAGGAGAAGTATTTTGGAAAGGTAAAGCTGATGTCTTATTCACAACTATGCCGAGCAATTAAATCTTTTGTGTTTTTCTTCTGCTGGTGAAATTCCAATCATCTTAACTGGGCCAAAGTGCTTGGAGGTGGGTAAGGTGCCTGCATCTTGGCATATGCATCATTGTTCTGTTCCACCTCCAATGTCACTGCTTTTCAGGGTGGGGGAAGTCACCCCTACCTGTTTACAGTCTGTAATATTGTAAAGTGCTGTGCAGATAGGAAAAGGTGCCAGGCACCTCTAATAAATCACCACAACTAAGCCACAATATTTCAAGCTGAGAAAGGTTTTGTTGTCACAAACACTGGCACTTGCAGGAGGTATTTGTTTGAATACTCCTTCGTAATGGGGCTGTTGTTCTGGGAAAGATTCCAGGACAAATGAGATTCTCTGGGATGCGGTCCAGGTTAAATGAATTGTTTTGAAAAATGTTGAGCCCATGTGGGGGGAGCACGCAGAGTTTTAAACCTTTTAGAAGAAGTAGCCAGCAACCACAAAGGGTCAGAAAGAGGCTGGAGAGTATGCATTTCCTTCTCCTGGGATGCTTTGTAAAGCTAGCCTTGAAAGCTGCCAGGTGCGGTTCTCTTCCACTTGATTTCCAGTGTGCACGCTGGGAATGAGATCTCAGCAGTCGACCTCTGCATACACTCAGGTATGGGGACATCCTTTTCTCGAACCTTTCAAAGGCAGATCCCTGCAGTGCTGAGATGCGTGGTTGCCTGCAAAGTTATTGGCCCCTAAGCAGGGATGTGGAAATTGCCAGTCCAGATGAACTTCTAGTTCATAATCTTCTGTTCTTTACAGGAGCTAGTCCCAGTTGGATCAGGGGAAATTGCCAAGAAAAATGAAATAATAGACCATTTTGGAATAATTTATTAGTAGGCAGGAGTTTTTTCCAATCATGGAGAGCTAGTTGCTGAATTCAGTGTTCTTGCTGTGCCTGTCTGGTCCAAGGTGCAAAGGAGCAGTTTTCTCTGAAAGGTCACTGAGACAGGGAGGCCATCACCAGAGATACATGTCACATTCCTCTCTCTTCTTCCTCTTGCAAGGTTCAAAGGCATCAGTGCAGTCGCAGCCAGCAGACACCAGCTCTCTCCTGCAAATTCCAAAAGACCATTTTCACCATGTAAGAGCTCATGACCACTTGGTCAGGGAGAGCAAATCCCAGGTTTCCCAGCCGGTGCACTCTCCTTCTGCTGAAAGGCTACTCCGCAGACAGGTAAGCTGAGGTTTTATATTGCCATGTTTCCAGGTTACCCATACTTTAAATTCAAGGAGGGATTCAGAGACAAACCTCTGGAGAGCTGTAATTCTCCTACAGAAATAACAAAAAGGTTGATGGATTTTGGTCTGAAAGCCATCCAGGAGTCTCCAAAGAATGTGCGTGATGCGTATCATCTCCTTTGGCAACATGCCTAAATATTCTCCATGATGTTAGCACTTTATTTTTTCAGGTCTCTTCATAAATGCAGACAAACGGTCCCCAGGGGCTCGTTGGGGTTAGGGAACTAATTCTTAACTGCTGTGATTTTCTCAGTGCTTGAAAGGACACACTGACTGCAGACTCCAACCCAGGCCACCTTTCCTCTGACTCCTCTGATTTCTTGAAAGGGGAAAACTGTTAAAAGGCAGCTGGATATCTTGTTGTATGCAAAACCATCATGGAAAGCATATTGTTTTTACAGCGAGAATTGAAAATTAAGATACTTTCAAATCTCCTATGTGCTTTTGAAAAGCTTGAGTATATGCAAAACAGAACATATTTTATTTTGTAACTGGTTTTATCTCTTTATTTTGCCTGGCATTGATTTAATTCCTGATTCAACCAAAGATCTAAGAGATCTAATCAAAGATTCCAGTCCGGTTGATTGGAAACATAAGTTTAAATTTATCCTTTTTAGTAGCATACTTGAACTTGTGCTTCACTCTCACATTTTTAAACATATTTCATTGTGCTGTTGGATCAGGACCAGAGGCATATCTGATTCCCAAACTCTGCTTTCTTCACTAGTTTGTGTCTGATTTTATGTACACAGAGTAGATTAGTTTTATTTTTTTCAAAAACAATTTCTTTCCTGCATGAAAATATTCCCATTTCTTTCATCTTTTAATCAACATTGACAAATTAGACAGTTGATTCATTAAGCTCTAAAAATGAATGTGAAGTACCAAGGTTAACAATTACATTAGTCTGTAATACTAAATTGACATAAGAAATTCCTAGCATGTATTCATTTGTAGAGGGATGGCCAGCTACCCCAATCACTGCTAATGGGGAAACTAATTGATGTCATGATTCCAGTTCATAACCACTCTCTCTTGCTTTCTAATGAATAACAGACCCATCTTTTTGAACTGATCTATCTAGAATAAATTACCATGTTAGCCATCTTCCTCAACCTAATTTTGTTCACGTTTTTGCAGGCTTCTCTTTCTAAGCCCTTTCATACATTTAAATTAACTTATTCCCCTCCCTCCTCTCTCTGCTCATGCAGTGACATAAGTATGCTCTTGGAGTGACCTTTCAGGAAGAAAAAAGCTTTGGGACGGTGAGCGGGTATGGTCTGCGGGCCAGTCGCATCCCTCTGAAAGCTAGCGAGGTGTTTGCCTTGGGCTTGCTCCCAAGTAGCAAGCAAGCTCCCAGCATCATTAACAGGAGTAAAGTTGAGCCTGGCAACAGGGTCTGATTGCCGTTAGAGTTAATTGTAACCTAGATGGCCAGACACTGTGAAACTTGGTCTCTGAAGAGGCATAATCCCCTTTACACCCCCGGCAGTTCTGCTTGCTCTAGTGCTCTCTGCTTGGCTCCTCTTATTGCCACCACTGACGTGTTACTGGCACATCAGTATAGCCCAAGCTAAAGAAACATTTTGATTTGCAGTACCCATTTTTCCTTACTGTTGCATATATTGCATGTAATTCTGATTTGCTTTCTTTTCTTTTCTTTTTCTTTCTTTCCTTTCCCTTCTCCCTTGTCCCCTCTCCTATCCTAAATTTGTGCATAGATAAATCTTGTCCACCACATACCTGGTCCGTGCACTTTCCTCCACCATTGACACCTGTGTGTTTAACTTCCCTTTCCCTTCAGAGTGCTGTAGAGTGGACACAGTCCCCACAGTAACATGCTGTTTAGACTCTGGAACGTTTGGCAATTAGCGATGCACTCGCAGATGAAGATGAGTGGATTGGATGCTTTG
This sequence comes from Anseranas semipalmata, assembly GCA_013399115.1. Taxonomy (NCBI): domain Eukaryota; kingdom Metazoa; phylum Chordata; class Aves; order Anseriformes; family Anseranatidae; genus Anseranas; species Anseranas semipalmata. Next base: position 279,359 of record VXAA01002208.1, on the reverse strand, counting down.
AGAGAACATTCAAAGCCAAGCTCCCCACTGAGGAATGTGCTCCTTGGCAGTGCAGATGCTTTTCTCCAGGGGAATTCTATCTGAAACTAAAACTACATTGGTTATCTGGTTCCAGGACTGTGTGTCCATGGTGTAGCCCACACCAAGTGGTGGCTACTAGAGGTGTACACACCAATGGGATGGCAGAGGGTCCTTCTGTTTTGAAACAAACCAGTAAAACATTTAGACCAACAGTTAATTCTAACAACTACCAAAGATGCCTGTATCATAGGGAAAGAAAGAACTGGTGGTGACTAATGCTGTCTTTGTATGCAACACAGGTTGGTGCACAAGCAAAAGTAATGACAATAATTACTTTTTGCTGCTGTGTTCTACTTCTTTTGTGATCTGTGTCTCTTCTCAGGATATAAACATGATTTCTGCTCCCCAAACACTCCCTAAAACTATTGGCATCGAGGAGACCAGAATTAGCTCCACTCTTGAGTGCGGTTAGTTACCACTATGACGCTGTAAAATTTTAACTAGAAGGGATTAGCTAGTGTTGGACAAAATCATTTGCCGTATTAAATATTCTCTCAGTTCTCGCAGACGACAAAGGGAGCCCAATGTGCAGATGTAACAATAGTCTCTGGTGTTCGTGCACGCACACATGTGCATACTGCAGCTGATGAGAGCTTTGCCTGAATAGAGATCATTTGGCTCAAAAGATCCTTGTGGGACAATTTTTATAAAAATTCTAAGATCATTTTGGGGGCAATTCATCACAAAAGCATTCTTTAGTATGAGGAATTTCATCTCCTTACACTTCTCTAAAGGACTGAGACCAGCTGTATGCATCTCCTCCAAATTTCTTTATGAAGTTTTTAATCTTTAAGATCGTTTAAGAGTCTTCTCAAAGTGAGACACTGCCTTTAAGGACCAGTTAATGTGGCTGATTTATAAACCTTTTTGGCCAGGGATACAGTGCAGTGGAAAGACAAAGCCTTCAAACCATGCCATAGGCACTCTTTGCCAGCAGGCACTGATGCTGCGTACAGCTCAAAACAACCAAGGCAAAATGTGCCTTAGGAAGCCTGGACCCAAGCATCAGAATAGGTGGAAATAATTATAGTCCAGCTCCAGTCCAGCTTCTGCATTGCCAGCATTTCAAGCTCCCCTGCCGTAAGATGGTGCAGAGCTGTGGCTCCAGCCCAGGATGAAGCTGTCCCAAAGCCAAGGACAGGCTGTTGCCCTGGCGTGGGCACAGATTGTGGTTGCTCTTGTGGCAGTGGCTCTGGGGATCCTGCTCCATACCCTCAGCAACAACCAAGAAGGGATTACACAGGCTCACGTGCACATCTTCCCTCTCCCACTTGTACCCGCACTGCTAAAATTACAAAGGGGTTTGCCATAGGCCCTCATCCTTTGCATGGCCAGAATATGTCTAAGTTTGGGTGGGGGCATTCTGTTTTTGCAGTCCTCCATACTTAAGAAAGCTAAAGGTCAACCATTTATGAAGAATGAAGGGCCAAATTCTGCTGTCACTTACACAGGGATAAGCCCACAGGTCACCGAAGCATGGGAATTGCTAGAACCCACAGCGCAGGCCAAGCTTTAGGAGCCAGTGGGTCTGTGCTGAGGTATCTCAGCAGAGTTGCGTGCCCTGTAAATGTTGTGCCTTGCTTGTACTAACCTTTGTTTGGTCTGTCTCTCTCATCTGGCAACACCCCTCCTCCCCGATTCCTTTGCGCTCCATACAGATGGCTATCAGGAACGACTCTTTGGATAGCAAGGAGAACCTCCACACCGAGGTGAGTGAACTCTCTGACCCAAATGTCCCTGCTGAGCCCCAGGAGGAGTCATCGGTTGCTCTGACGCCCTCAGAAGCGAACGAGTTGGCTGCATGGAGCCGGGCAAGCGTTCATACCCAGCAGCATTCCCACAATCAGTATAACATTTCAAAGCAGGCACCAGCATCGTGTGCTTGTGCAGACTCGTATCAGGAGACGCTTGGAGACTCAGTGGACCAAGAAGTATCTGAAACAAACAGCTCCTCAGAGCCTTTCACTTCAGAAACTTGCACAGCCTCGAGTGCCTGTTCAGAGGCTCAGCCTCTCACTCCTAAGAGGAACATAGGCAATACCGGCAACATTACATTGAAGGACCTGAAGAAATACCACAGTGTAGACACCCAGGGTCTTCTAAAAAAACCGCCCTCTTGGTTAGATGATCAAAGGAGACATTCAATAGAAATTTGTTCAATGGAAAACAGCCCTCAGCACCATTCCACATCTAGCTCTTCTGGCTTCATAAGTCAGGTGGTAAGTGAAATGGAAGGTTTGCAAGGAACACGGCAGAAGAAAAAACTGAGCCCTCCATGTATATCTATAGATCCACCCGATGGACAGAGCCTGCTACCTAGAGGACCTCACAGTATCTCACCTGCCAGTGCAGATACTTGCTTGAGACGGCGTGCTCCATCTTGTGATTCCAAGGATTCGATGGATATAGGGGATTCGTTGCTTCCAGACAGTATGTCAACATCTCCTACCCCAAAGAAAGACCTGTTGACACTTCCTAGCTTTTCCTTTGATCAAACGGAAATGGACCCCTGAGTTACTTTTCTGTTGGTGCCAAATGTTTTCTTCCTTTCATGTAATAGGAAAAAAAAAATTAAAAAACTCTGTATTCCAAAATGGCACTGGGTAAAAAATTTCCAAAGAAAGATTAAAGAACCAGCTGGTTAAAAGAGTGGTTAACCTATATCACGCTTACTTAAGCATATGTTCTGCTTAGGTAAAAGCAATACAATGTGCAGAATCTATATGTATATTATATTTTATTAAATTAATTGAATCTAGTATTGCGGGATGTAGTACATTTTGTGACTAAAGACTCGTTTAATTTTCCTCTATTTTATGTATCTCAGAATATTTCTGAGATAAAGTTGGTTTTTATGAATATTTTAACCTAAAAATATATATTTAATCCCTTCTCATTTTTGTTTTGTTTTGTTTGGGTTTCATTTTGTTTTGCAAAGCACAAAATGTAGCCAATTAGTGCATTACAGAGGAAATGTATCCCACAGTCAGCAGTAAATAAGAATTATTTAATGTAATTTATTTTTCCCCTTGGACTTCAGTCATTTTCTGGAAAAAAAGCTTGTTCAAATAGTATAAAAATTCAGTGGCATTTTTTTTTTTAACCAAATAATATTCCAATCTTGCATAAAGTCAACATCCAGAGAAAAAAAACAGGTGCACAAAACTAGGAATGTACAACACGCTGGTATATGTCTGAAGATTGTGAATGTAGAGCCAATAAAACTGTACGCTGGCGCTACACAATATTGATTTATAAGAGGATATATAGATCATCTGATGGTGATTCACAAAACCATGTCAATGGATAATTTTCATATGTGCCTAGGAAACCGAGGCAACAAAAGCCTGTGGTCACTTCTGAAATGTTTGCCAGTGTGTCAGAGACAGGCTGCTGCTGTCGCTGAGCTTCACACCTGCGGAAGCCTGCTGTTTGCAGGGAGCCGGCCCTGTCTGCAGCAGCACGCAGGCGAGAACCAGGCCAGCGTCAGGGTTTGCGCTGGGTGACCTCAGTGCCGGCAGGCCAGCAGTGTGCTTAAGCACGTGTCCAAAGTTGTTGCTTAAACTGCATTGAAGTTGATCGCATTTAAGTAATTCTTTAAAATTAAAATTAAAATCATTTGCTTATGTGTTGAACAGAATCAAGGCCTATTAGAGTTTGCAAGTTATTTTACAGAGTGCGTGTAAGGAAGTCTATAGGTACTGAAATGATTGTTGATTTTCAGTAAAAAGTCATTTTTTTTGCTGTCACTGCTGGAGTTAATTGACATGACCCTGACTGAAATGTTATTTCCAATCTAGCACAAGCCTTAAGCAGCAACTTCATGATACAAAGTCAAAAAAATGGAATCCATGTCCTTACTTTATAACATGTCCTTAGTGTCAGTCACCTAGGAAATTAACTGTTTGCTTCTGTGGTAATGCCCTCTGTAAAAAGGAATCCATGGAAGCAGACAGCACAGCCTGAAAATCACTGGGGGCTGGCCCCGATCAACTCATCCTGCTCTTCACAAGACTGATAGAAAGCAGACATTAACTTCACTGAACCTCCCTGAAATCAAATTAAGATGTAGGCTAAATAAGACTTTGAAGGCATGTTTTTAAGTGTAGGAACAGTAACAGGTTTAAAATGGCATGCATGGATAAGGCTTTGCTGGATCACGTCCTTAAACCAGCACAAGCACGAGAAGGATTTGTGCTAATTCTACCCGTCAGGAGTTTGTAACTTTTTGAGAACTACTGATCTTTTCAAATCGCTAAAAGATGTTGATATACAGCCTTTTATCCGTTCAGAGATTAGACCATTACGGCTACATGTATCTGCATTAGCTTCAAGTGTATACACGAGGAGAAGATGCTGTTTGTACGTAACAGCCTGTGTCAGGTCTTAAGCTCCTTTATTTTCACTTGAGGAAGTTTCCTCCATAAACAATCCCTACTGATTTACATGTTGTGTGAAAATGTAAGGGAGTTCAGCAGGAAGTCAGGCACTCCGTGTATTTGAAGGACGAAGATTAACGCTCTGCACTATTTACTGCAGTAGGATTAATTCTTGGCTGGGACATTTTTCCCCTCTTCATCATGGGCCCGCACAGAGGACTCTCTTTGATATGGCTGGCCAAATCCAGAGCTAAGCCCATTTAAAGCAATGATTTCAAACAAACCTTTCATCAGTTCTTCCCCCAGATCATATTTAAGGAAATAATAAAATTACAGTGTATTAAGCCTGAGAAATATTCTTAATCCCCTTTTGGTTTTACACTCATAATGAGCCTTAGCTTTTCCTTTCACATTTACTAAATAATTTGGGAAAATAGCTAGGCCACTGAAATTGCTGACTCTGGTTTCTTAATGATCAGGAGTGTGTTTGTATCTCTGGAATGATACTACTTGTCCAGTCCCTTCCTTACAAAAAAATATGCAGCATTTTATCTTGAAATCGTGGCACAAAATGGTGATGTGATGTTAATCCAAATGCTCAACTCCAAATGTAACAAAGCCTAAAGGCTTTCCTATTTTCAAGACTCGGGCTTTTGCCCACTGACAAGGTTTGTGTAAGCAACAAAAAGTTTACATCATACATGAATAGTCAATAAAGACTAGACAATAAAAAATACTGTATGATGATGCATTCAGGAAAAGAAATCCATGTAAAATAGTTTGTTTTCTAAACCAGATAAGTTTTTTCTAGATGCCCTTTTGAAAAAACAAATACAAATGTACTGCAGTGTGTGCAATAATCTTAAGATAATTTTAAATACCTTTGGGGGGGTTTTATAGAATTTGACTTTTTTTAAACAAAATGTACAAAATCCACAGGAATTCTGTAGAATGGTTATGTTGATAGAATTTTTTTATATTTTTGTAGAAATCTATAGAGAAATTGTTAAAAGTCTGCATAGCATCTTGGGAACAGCAGCAGCTCTACCTACAATTTTATTTTCAGCAACCTGGAGCCAGACCTACTGTATTACAACATTTATAGCCTAGTTTCAGAGCCTGCATCCAGGTCGTGTTTAGAAGTAAGCAGCTAAGCTAAGGTTCTATGATATTGCAGTGCTATTACTGTTCAAGAACTGTACTGATAAAAACATCTACCCCCAGAACTCAGCCCATATTGGTGGCAAAGTAGTCGCATTGCTAACCGGTTCATTCGAGCACACCAGCACTTTAATACTGTGGATTTACTGTATACAGGTGGGAGGAGGATATTCTGCCATTGCCAGGATGACACAGGAGGAAGGAGAGATTGCAGACATGTCTGGAAAAATGTAAATTTCATTCTCACAGACCCTTGCACATAGGACTGACTTTTCATAGCTCGGTTACAGGCCGTTTATATTGAAGATATTTTGGAGGAGGGCAAAGAAAACACTGTTTTTGACTTCTGTGGATTGCACTCAGCACAAGGTGTGTTCAAGGAAAAAAAAAAAAGAAAACAAAAGTGTTACCACTGTAAATTAGGCTATGCCCCAGTCTCCCCTTTTCTGCCCCTTTGGCTATAATAACCCATGTACACTATTACACAAGGTGACTAGAGTAGGCACAGTACCATGCAATGTCCGTAACAACCTAGTATATATTATAGAAATTTGTATTTAATAGTTAATATATTGTTATACTGTATCAGGTATATAGGCCAAAACAAGGTCTTTTGGTCAGGGCAACAAAAGGTGGAATTCATGGGCAAAATTGGGTTAAAATGTTCCTTTTTACAAAAAGAAAAAAGACAAAAAATGAGTGTAAATCTTTACAAATGACAAAAACAAATGTGTCCTATTAAAAGCTTTTGAAAAGAACATAAATGTGCACTTCCCTTTTTTGTTGTTGTTGTTGATGACATTCTGTATCATTCGGATCAGTCAAATCCTTAGTAATGTTTTAATTGTGGACAGTTGGCATAGGTACTGCATAGCAGCAGCAGACGGGAAGTTTAAAGAAGGCTTGCGAAACGTCGGCGCTTTGTGAAACAATTCGGTTTGGCACCACAAGCGAATCTGGCCCAGCACGCTGCCCAGGGTGTGCTAATTTACTAACCAAGGAGACCGTCAGTTGTGCCTCTGCAATTGCACTGGGCTGGCAAAGTACAGTTTGGCACGCTGCGTAACACTGAGATGGATGCCCACGCCGCAGCGAGGACAGCTGCAGCCAGGGAGGATGGAGTCAGGGCAAGGGGCAGATTTGATCTGCCCACGTAAACGTGTTGCTGCGCAAAGACGCTGGGCTTCTCCACACATTCACAACTTCAGGGTTTCCAGCCTGAAGCACAGCAGGCTCCTCCATCACTCCTGCAGCCATTTGGCTGCTTGCAAAGCAAGAGCTGGTGGTGGTGCTGCCCCAGGAGCTGCAGGGCAGCAGAGGCTCAGCCTCCAGATGCTGTTTGGGTACCAGCAGAAACACCTGGCCCTAAGCTCCTTAGGGATCTGTAGCGAAGGAGTTATGGGTAGCTCCCAATATGAGTCGTCTCCTTTTCTATGGGGAGCAGCCACTAGAGGGAGAAACCAAGCACTCAGCCACCATGCAGCCAGAAAGCCTGGGTGATGGCTCTGCAGCTGGAGGGACCCTAAGCCAGAAGGCCGACATCCAGGGTGGTTATGTTGTCCAGAGCGCATTTTGGTGAAGGCCCTTTCATATCTATCTCAGAGTAGAAAACAGTAGGAAGAACGTTAGCCCTTTAACAGAGAGAAAATGCGGATCTGTGCAAAATCACATGCAAATCCATGCGGAGAAGGACTCCAGAGGTGAGCGCTATCGGGCATCCCCATCATGCAGGCTGTGGGCCTAGCCCAGCAGGCCGGACAGGCCGAGAGGTGGAGGGGCCTCGTGGCATGGAGGACAGCTGGGCCGGCCCGGGGAGCGGGGCAGCCTGCAGGCCTGAGCACCTCCCACCTCCCCGCATGCAGGTGAGTTGAGGGGAAGTCAGATTTTCCTTGTAGGGGAAATCAAATCCCTCTGTTTCCAGTGCAGGGTTTCAGAGGAACTCGGGAGGGGAAATTTTTTGCTGTCTTTTGTGAGTATTCCTGTGTGAAGTTTTATTTTTTGCTGAGTTTTGCTTGTGGTTTTTAGAGGGCTCCCACCCAGGCTGGCTGCTTGTGGATATGCTCACAACTTGCCAGAGCTTGGGCATGGCATTTTGTTGTTCTGTCTGGTGAGTAATCTGGATGCCACATGGAACCAGACTGTTTTCTACGTAACGGTAGCTGCATCTCGGGGAGTAGCACTTCAAAATGAATTTGTTTCTAGCTTAGTCTAGACAATTAAGTGAGTTTGGCCAGCTGTCCTCCTTTTTGGAGAGCAGTGTCCCATCGGAAGAGCTGTGTGCTGAGCACATCCCTGTGCCAGAGCTCTGCAAAACCCTGCAAGTAGCTGCATGAGAAATACAAGGGGCCTTTTGGTCTTCTGTATTTCAGGTGTTCCAGAGACACAAATCACACCAACAAGTCTTAGACGCAGCCTGCACTAGAACACCCCCCACCCACAAAATAAGATGGGGAAAAAAGCGATTTAAAGAAACGTGCCTGGCTCCCTTTATTGCCACCAGCACCGTATAAAGGATGAGCTGTGATCAGCTCCTAGGGGGTGAGGCCAGCAAAGTTTTGGAGGGCAAAAAGTGAATTGCCGGCTGTGGGCAAGGCTCGGCCGCGGCTGGATCTCAGCCCGGTGCGCAGCGTTTTGCTACCATCTAGCGAGCTGGGGATAACTCACAGGTTTGGCGAGCTGCCGGCCAGGGGACAGGGAATATAGCACTTGGGTTACCGGGAATTTGTAAGAAAGGCCCTGCTGTGCAGTTCTGCCTGTTTGTGAATTGCTTTGTTTCCTCACTTGGTGTCACAGAAGCAGCGCAGGAAAAAAAAAAAAAAAAAGAGGGTTTCTACTTCTGCAGGGTTTTCCAACCACTGAATGCATAAATATCCCTTCCTATGGTACGAGGAGAGGAAGGGTTTCTCCCAGATTCAGGCGCTCCGTGGCAGCCTGTGGAACCATGCAGCAGGGCCACACGTTGCTTGGTGCTTGCAGGAGCTGCCCAAAGCCAGGCTGATGCGAGGCATCTCCGCTCCCGGGCTCATGCAAAGCCCCAGCAGACAACGGCATGTCCAGAGACGGTCCCAGGGCTGTCCAGCTTCTTGGAGGCCGTGGCAGCTGCTGAAAGACTTCTTTGTCTCTGTGTGTGCTTATGTCTCCTTTAAATCTTGAAAATGTAGAGCCCAGCACACCTCACTATGCGTGTCAATCCGTGTCTGTTTTGCATGGGCCATGCACTTGCACACAGCGGCCAAGAAGCATCCGTGACCTGTGAGCTTGAACATGGTGTTTAATCTCTGCTTGGCCCAGCGTGGGAGGAGGATAATCACACCGCCTTACACGGCTTGTGCCCAGAGCTTTGGTGCTTGCTTGGCTCTGGCTGAGTGCTTGTCACTAGATGGCAATGCCACGAAGTGGTTTCTCTGGGCTGTTTGTGCACGTTAGATAAGGCTGCACCTGAGGTCCTGCTGTTTCTGTTTGGTTTGGCATGGTCTCCAGCATTGTCGGCCACTGCCTTGCTGTCATTTTCGCATTTGAGGATGACTGGTGTTTGGGGGTATTTTAAGTGCTGTATTCTATGTTTCAGATATACAACACTATATGACATTGCAACACCCTCTGGCATTTTCTATTATTGCTTGAGTCACTGGATGCTATAACTGGCAAGCTTTCAAAGTCCTGAACAGATTATCTTTCAATATCTATTTAATAATCCAAATAAATCCAAAGACCCCTGCAGCTCCAGCTGGAAAATGAAAAGGATTGGTAAACCACTTAATTACTGACTATGCTAACAATTATGTTACAGAAAGAGAAGGTAGCTTCCAGCTGTTCTGGGGAAAATCAAGGAGTTAATATTGGAGTCATTCTACAAAGAAAAAAATGCTGCAGTGGACAGCGTGTGCTAAGCTGAGACCAGCAAAGGCAGCGCAAAACCTCTCTGCTGGGTGTCACCATCTCAGCGCAGCTGAGGGCAGTGACAATTCCCTGTTCATTCAAACAAAGCAGGACCCCGCATTCGCAGCAGGATTGCTGCAACCACCGTGATTTCTGTGTGCCTGTTTTGTGCTGAAGTCCTGAATGTCTCCAGCCCATTAAAATTAGGAGGGGCTGGTGGGGTGGCCAAGCTGGCAGGGGGAGAGGATAACCTACGGCAAGTGTGTTGGGGGACTGAAGTAGGGTAGTTTGGGTCTTGGCCCCAGTGAGCCCAAGTGCCATGTGCTGCTTGTCTGTGTCTGTTTGTTCATCACTCCAAACCACCCACAAATGGAGGTGTGTTACACCTGCCATGGGTTTAATTAACCTCTTTAGGCACTTAAGAGTAAGTATGTGAAATTATCTAAAAGGTGAGAGAGACAACCCAGTGCATTCAGAGTTCATCTGCTCACAGCTGGAGCAGCTCCAGGATCACTTTGGGGTGATCTGGGTGGTTCTCAGCATGTCTAGATTCTTCTGCTCATCACTTACAGTTTGAAATGTGGAAGCACTCGCGTAACAGGGGAAGACGGTATTACACGCAGTGTCCTGGAGGAGTCATGTGTACACCATTTTCTCTTCTGACAGAGCACTGGGCAGACCCCACCTCACCCCAGAGCTAACAGAAGGGCTTTACAATGCAGCTTGAGGCCAAATGAGGTGTGCTCTCCCTCCCTGCACTGGCTCTCCAGGGAAGTGCCACCCCTGTGATTCCAGCCAGGGGAAAGGTCTTGCCTTCTGCTCCTTGCCTACAAAGCCACCAAGCTGATAAATGCCCAAAAGCAAAGAACAAAGCTGCGAGTAAAAACTGGGGGCTGCATATTCCCAGCTCACTCCCTCATCTGTTTTATCATGAGACCTTTAAACTGGTCATCGTGCTTTCTAGAAAGAAGGAAATTAAAGTCAAATCCTTTGCTGCCAGAAGAGACACGCTACAAGCAACACCGCTGACCTTTTGAGAAGAAACCCAAGATCTGCTGCTACTGCTACATGCGGTGTTGACTTTAAGCAGTTTGTTGCAAGTCCACATCTTATATGTTAAAACAAGGTGTCATCCTTTTTCTTATCGAGTAAATGTATAGGGCCATGCTGTAAATGCTGTTTTGATGGCCTGTTTTTCCTACCATCTGTGACACCTCTGCAGGTCTCAGAAAAGGAGTTTCTCTGCTGTTCAGCAGAGAAAGAAGGTGATATTTGGAGTCAACTAACAGTAAAACTGTAACTTCCAGAGCTCAAGCCCTCCCCAGCCCTCATTGCTGAAAGTCCTTCTTTATTTTGGCTTCTTTGAGAATAGGTCACACTTCATTTTGCTTTTAGGGCTTTGCAACTAAGCATGAGGTGAGGGTTTGGAAAGATGCCTGCCTCATACCTGGCACTGTGCTTACACAAATGGCTTTTCTCTCAGGTTACCTTCTTTCCTGCCCCAGTAATCACTCCAGTTTATAGCTAACCTGCTTCTGTGTGGGCCTGGGTGTGCCTTTTAGGTCTTTTATGATTGCGCTGATTCTGAACACCTGCCCTACAAGTTAGCAGGTGAAAAGTCCTTTTACTATGCTGCTGCCATGGAAAAGAGGATGCAAATACATTAATGAATGAACTCAGATCCGATCTTGCCACTCCCTGGAATAAATGTGTGGTGAGAAAAGGTGAGTTCATGACCTCCCTGACATTTACACAAAAGGTGCCATTTCATTTTTCCTGCATAGCCAGCCTGTGTTTTGGGGAACATCACAGGAGTGATGACATGCTCTAGGTATAGCCATCTTCCTTCCCATCACCAAAAGGAAACAGGACCAAAGTGAGCTGCCTGTGATAGTGCTTCAGGCTCTGCTTTGCAGCAGGTTCAGCAGAATCTTTCACCATGGCCCTTCCCAGGAGCTTTTAAGCTTGCCTCCATCTTATCTGTCTGAGAGTTTAATATTTCTTTCATTCCTGCCTTTGATTTTTTTTTTCTTTTCTGCTAGTCTTTTTTTGCCAGACAGCACCTGGAAGTCAGTAATGACACTACAAAGTCAGTGCCAGGCAGCAGGGTCTGCTGTGAGGTCCAGACTGGCTTCCAGGTGGCACTCCTCGAGCTCTAGAGGGACACACAGGGGGAGCTGGCACCCCAGTTGCACCCATTTAGCAGAGCCATCCCTGTTTAACGGCATAAACTGCTATGAAGGCAGAAGCTGCCCACAATGAACTAGGAAATGAAGCAAGAGGCAGAATCATCTAGGCCCCGCTTATCCTGTGAGACCCAGGGAAAAACCCTAATACAGGACCTTTCTCTACAGATATGGTGGAGAAATTCTACTGAAGTCAGTATCTTAATTAGGGATTAATGCACATAGCACATATCAATGGAACTGTGTAGTACGTTGATAAAATAAACCTCTCCCCTCCTGTACACACAGCCTATGGTAGCTGTTTTTGAGGTACCTTTTTACCTGTGACATCTTGTAATGTTAAAGCTGATTGTAATTTAGGGCAGGTTTTTAAACTTCACAGAGTTGCAGCGGAGGAGGTTTAAAGAATCACAAAGGAGAAAGTCCCAGCTATTACTTTTCTTTAAACTTTCACTATGTTGCAATTCCAAACACTGAACAAAAGTTTCAATGTAAGATTTGCAAAGAGAACACAGGATGTGCTTGGAAGATCTCACTCACCCAGTTGGCTAGGGCTCCTCTAGTATTCCTTGAGAGGTTTGTAATGTGATTGTGCTGATTAGCCTGGATCAGTCTGAGATTTCAAATCTTGTAGGCAAACACCCCAGAATCTAATCTTGGGTGAGATCTTACCTTCCTACAATAATAAGTACAGTCATTCCTACAGTAATAAGAATCACGTCCCTTTAGCCAGATTATAGTAAATGGCTAAAACAAATGCTTAGCACTGATCGATGGAAGCACTTGGCTTCTTCCAATAATACTCTGAGTGGGTATCACACTTAGTGTCTTCAATGGTCCACGCATAAAATATTAGCAGAATTTTTTTCTTTAGAAAGGAAATATTTTTGGGACACAGCAATACTGGGCTTCTCATCTTTCTTTTCCCCTCTTTTGAACATTTTTGATGACAGCTTTGCGCTCGACGGTTCTTCACCGTGGACACTGGAACTCTTAAAATATTTAAGTAGATTTGTGACAACAGGGTGCTTTGGATGAGATGATGATATTGGATCAGATGCTACAGCAAGCAGGTCAACAAACAGCAGGTGCTGGAAGGCCAATAATGCTGAAGGAGAAGTCCTGTCCAAGGGGAAAGCAAACACTGTTTTTGCATTGTGAGGAAGTAAAAGCCAGGTTGTGTCCAAGGTGCACTACAAAATCTATTAGTTACACATATATGTGAAATTTATTGACTGGAAGCTTTTAAAATAGATCCACGACACTGCTTCAACCTAATGTCTACAGAGGATGCAGTTAGCATGAAGGAAGTGGCTGCAGATAGACACTAATTTAGGTACTTGCAGAAGTGGACAGGCTTATATGTAGCATGGAGAACTCTTAATTCTTGTTAGCAGGATACAAGAGAGAAGGCTAGGCTACAGCCAGCCAGGAAAAAAAAAAAAAAAGAAAAAAAAAGGAACCAAGGCCATTTTTCTGAGATTCCAGACATCCATGACTGAGTGTACACCACTGTTTGTGAACAGCCATCTGTTCTTTCCTGTCCAGTGCCCTTGATTTCAGAGCTGCATGGCAGGGTCTGTGCTGGGTAAGCCCAGGTCTCAGGCCCGGGTTTGCTGCTCTCCCATCACACCTTTGGGTCCCACTGAGGTAACCACACTCCACGCATCTCTAAAGGGGAGACACTGAGCATCTCCAAGACGTAAATGTTAGTCTGAGTGGCCTGGGTGGTTGGACATGGGCAGTCCCAAACACAGGTGGCCAGCAGACATCCCTGGGTGACTGGGGACATAAGCAAGCCCTCAGCCCTCTCTCCCCTTGGTGTGCAGGGACTGCCACTGTCCCCCTCCTAAAGCAGGCCCTGGTTGTCTCCGCAGGTGGCACAGGGCAGAGGAAATGTTTTCCTGGGGGCTTAGTCCTTCCACAGAGCAAGAAGCCACACATTGGCATCGGTGCCTGGCTTTCAGTGGCCAGAGGAGGATTGTGGCAGCACCTCTGCCTCCCCGTGGCACCAGCCGGGTTGCCTGGCCTCAGAAGGCTGCCACAGAGGAGCCCCCTGCCCACGAGGGGAAGCCTGGGACCTTCCACCCGAGTGAGTGGGCGCGGGGGGCCTGAGGCGGCCTCGCCAAAGCNGGGAGGTGCAGGCCCGGCGCGACCCGTCCCGCCCAGGAGGGCCGGAGCCGGCTTCTCCCACCGCCTGGTGCCCGGCGTGGGCCTGTAGGAGACTCAGCGCCCCCGTCTCGGCCATGGAGGCTTTCTGCGGGTCCCGCTTCTGGGTAAGCTGCGTGGCCACCGGTGCCGCCCCCCACCCTCCTCCGCGGGCTCCTTCCATCCGAAGCTGGACGGGGAGGTTTGCGCGGAGGGAAGCGGGGACCGGGGCGGAAGCCCCTCGGCGCCGGCTGCGGGGCTGAGGAGAAGCGCCGTGCCCCGCTCCGCTCTGCCGCCGCCCCCGCGGGGGGCTCCCGGCGCAGGGGGCGTTGTGCTCCCCGGGGCAGGCGGCGGGGGGCTCCTGACGGCACCCTCCTGCCCCGTTCGGAGCAGCGGAGCCGCACCAGCCCCTTTCCCTGGGCTTCTTCCCGCGAGCCCTGCAGCACCAGGGCCGGTCACGCCTTCCTCGTTCGGGCTTCAGAGCAGAGTCGAGCCCCCGTCTTGCAGCTCTGCCAGCAGCTGTCGTGCAGCGCTGGATTTCCCAGCGATGCCCCTGGCTGTTGCCTTCTCCGAGGGGTCCTGCGTTAGCGTTGCTGATGGCGGTGAGAGGGCTGCGTGTGCAGTGCCGTGTTGGTGCTGCGGAGTGGTGGGTTCCTGGCACCTAAGGGTGGTCGCGAGGCTCAGAGGCTTGCAGTGACTGATGCTGGATACCGGAGCCTTCAGCCTTTTGGAAAGGCTGCTTGCAGCAGGTGCTGGGACTGCAAGCAGGAAAGTTTGGGAATTGCTGCCGTAGTCGCATGTGCATGCTGGCTGTTACGAGTACTTGGTGCAGCATTTCCCCACGGTACCGTAACAGCGCGCTGTTATTTCTCTCCTGTGCCGTGCAGGCAGACCTTATGAAGTCATGGGGATTTGAGCACGTGCGGAGAATTTGGAACTGCCCTCCAAAAAAACACAGTTTTTTCATGTTACTTTGTCTTACATTGACTTAACTCAGGCAGAATTTTTTCCAACAAAAGACCAGCAGGAATGAGAAGGAATGGCTGATGATGAACCTCTTCTTAGTACCTGCTAGGAAGCTATTAAAGAACAACATAGGAGCAACAAGCAATTGGCTCTGAGGACTTAATGCTGAGCGCTGTCTTCAGATAACTAATTATCTCTCAAAATCTGTCTCAACATTACTTTTTAGAAGAGGACTTAGGTCCTAAGCCATTGGTTATATTTTTGTTCAATCTCAGATTTCCTTTCCAAGCACTCTGCACGCTCACTGCTGCAACGCTTGGTGGATAAGCTTGCTCAAACAAGTATTTTCACCTCTTATTTCTACTACAAACACTTATAGAACACAAACAAGCACAAACAGACCAACACTGGTTGCTAGTTATTGACTGCCAGAAGAAGCTTGTCTTAGCTTCTCAAGGAAGGCTTGCAGTGCAATTGCTATTTGTGCGCAAAGCTTTTGATAACCATTTATTGATACATTAATGTAAAATGTTCCAGCAGTTAAACTGGTTTTAAGTATGAATTTCTGCACTTTGTGCAGCACTGGTACATAATACCCTTTGCTGTGCTGTGTCTGTTGTATGTTATCTTTGGACAGTTTATCTTCTTTGTAATATTGCTAAGGCTTTTCAACACTAAATTTGCAGAAAGTAGTATAAAGGTAATCCAGAGAAGGGGTTTTAATTAATAAACATTTATTTATAGTCTGAATGATGATGAGATCTGCATATATTTAACAAAGCATAAATAATAATAATTAAAAATATACCTTCTGTCTTGCTAGAAGTAATAGCACAAATGTGATTAACACCAGTTAATCTGAAACACGGCTGAAACACGGTAGTTTGGATTAGCAAAAGAATGCATTTTCTACCCAAGTCTGTAAAGGAAGATGTTAGGCATATGTTACAAGGCTCTCCAGAAACTTTTGTGTAATTATCACATCCTTATACATCAACATAAATTATTATTAAAGAATAAAAAGAGACTGATTGAAAAGAGAAGAGCAATGTTCCTCAAACAAGGAAATGAAAGACTTCATTTCTTTGAGGAGTGCTATTCACCCGAAGGCAGAATCTGTCCCTTCAGCACTTGCTGTAGGAGCAGGGCCATGAGCTGCTAGCTTGTGAGCAGTGTCCATATTTTCTTTTAGATCTCAAGGCTGAGCAAGACTGTTCTGGCTAAGTCCATCCAATCATTCCTGCATCAAAGTCCAGTAGTTTCTTGAGATCCAACAGGATCTGTTGCATTCTTTTGATAAAATATTCTAGTGACTGATGAATGCTGTTGCTATTCAGCTTACTGTGTTGTCATACTTCAAAGACATGGTCCTTTATTCCAGTTACTCCAGTAACACAAACATGTTTTATCAAACTTATATTTTGGTTCCTCATAATCTTATTCTATGTACTTGGCTTTTGGGCTGTGGGGAAGAGTTTTCAGGGAAGGAGGCTTTGACTTGTTGTTGCCCTGCAGTGACAACATTTGGCATTAGTTATGAGATGGTAAGCCAGTGGTGAATAATGGGCAAAATACTTAATACATTTAGACCAGTTCTGTGTCTTCGGAATGGTCTGGAGTTGTTCAGAGTCAGAACAACTTTCCATCTGCTTAATTGTTTTTAAAAATGGTACCCAATAAGTTTGTGAGATGGAACGTGCGACCCAGTGACCAGCAAATTGGACTCAGTGGCCAAGAGTCTTATACCCTGTTTTCGGTAGCCAGTGGTATTTTCTCTGTTAACAGGAGGTGTATACAGTGAACTGATTTTATGAGAGAGATTGTAAGTAATGACCATGAAGATGACTCTGCAGTCACCTTGAAATGACTTGCTTTGCAAGTATACTGTTCAATAAGAAAACGCAGGCGTCTTTTTGAAATATGTCCACAAAAGTTGGGGTTTTTTGCTCTACTGGACACTTTAACAGAGGAGATCAAAGTGAAGGGCAGTTGCTCGCCTGTGCACATAAACTAATGGTGTTCAGCCTTGCAGTTCAGATCAAGACTTTGATACAGTGTGAACCAGTATTAGCGTTCACTTTTTCATAGCTGGTGAGCTTAGATTCTTTCCCCATATTTTGTCAAATAAACTGGATATTTTTGGAAGCTGAATGACATACTGGTGTCAGTTTTAAAACTGTTTAGAGCAAAAAGAAACATGATCTTCCAGTTTAAACAGTTCTTCATTTTGGAGTTTAAACCAACTATAATAGTTTTGTGTTAAAAGGAGGTCAGAATCAAAACAAAACAGTTCAGAATTAGCTCCTGAAAATATTTAGATTGAGCTAAATGAACTTTAACAGATGACTGATTTATCTTGGATTTTTCGGCTTATCGAAAGTGTTAAGGTTTCAACGCTTCACCCTTAAGCAGGGTGGGGAATGTTGCTGGAAATGTCGAAGGATTGGCTTTTTGTGTTTGTGCAGAGGCAAAGTAATTTCCTGTTCAACCCATTTTAGAAATAAGAAACTAAAGAAAACATTCTCAGACACGTTAGAAATCTATAAAAGCTTCTAGCTACTGCTTTGCCTGTTGAACATGTAATCAGCAAGTCACTAATACAAATACAGGGTATTCTATATGTTATGTTTTCAAAATGTAGTATGAGCAATCTCATAATCTGAACACTTAGAAATATATTGTATACTTCAGTTGAGAATTAGGAGCTAGTTGTTAATATCGCCTGGCAGTATTCCCATGATAAATGCCCTTCGGGAAGAGACGAATGTGATAGCACCTACCTGAGGACTGTCTTGTGTGGGTGTGTTATTTACTATTGTCCACAATTACCTCCTGTTTTATTGTGTCACACATTTACTGCTGGAATGATGTACCAACTAATGTGACCCACAACCTCTTTACTGGAGAGGCAGACACCGTTGAATTATCGCTTTGTTGCTCATGTCCTCCACTGCAGTCAGCCGCGAGCGGCTCCCCCGGAGGTGAGCGGGGTGATCTCCAAGGGAGAGTCCTGCTGCAGAAGTGTTTTGGCCTGGCAGCGAGACAACGTGAGCTTAGAAAACCGAATTGTGCTCCAGCATAAAGACATGTTGTCTTTCCGTGGCTCAGGTTCTCTGCGTTTGAGCTGGCGCTGTGGCTGCTGCGAGGATAACACAGCCCTCTGCAGGACTCGGGAGCTGTTGGGACGATGGGTTATATTAATGCCGCAGCCTACAGACAGCCTGTGCCTAGGCTGAAGCAGGAGCTTGTTTTCTTATTTTTGTCATCATGAAAAGGCCAAGTGATACAGTGCCTCAAATGAGAGACCACGGCTTCTAGTCAATTGTAGGTGAGGTCCAGGCTTGTTCCTTTTGATCCCGCTTAGCCCATAGAGCTCGGGTTTCTCAGCTACCTGTGTCTTGGTATCCTGACAGATCTCTCTTCTTTTTTCTGTCCCGCGTGGAGTGCTGTCTCATTCTTCATCCAGAGGCTCTTGAGTAATTCAACAGGAAGTTGCAGCAACTTTCAAAAGTAAACAATACCTCAGACTTGTCTTTGAGATAGTCTCGTATATAAGAACACAAGCACCCCATTAACCTTTATGTTTGCAGGTAGTCCTTCACTTTGAGTCATTCTGTGCAATTTTGTTAGGTTTGGATGAAATGTCCTGCTGTTCCCTGGAAATGCAACTTCCTGCTCAGAGTGCCAGCCTTCTCCCTTCCGCATAATTTCCCTTCTTGGTTCCTTGTGTACCATGCTTACATTTCTTATTTTTTAGTTCAGAATGACTTAGGATAGCTGTAGGAGAGGAAAAATGCTTCTTTCAAGGGAGATAACAAACAATGTATTTGTAACAGATGTACAAGTTTATTAAAACAAAAACCCTTATGTTATTTGGCCCTACATTAATAATAAAACCTAGCATTTCAATTATTCTATTACAGTTTCAACTGAAGTAGTTCCAGCAGAGGAAGAATGAAGCGAAAGGTGCTAGCAGGTCATTGCAAAGGAGAGATTCAGCAGCAGGGCGGCATCGTCCGGACTGGCTGTTCTGTATACATCAGCTTCCCCTTCTGCCGCGCTGTGATAAACACAGAATGTTCAGTGTTTATAGATACATTAAGATAATGCAGACCTCCACATAATCTTTGTTAACTGCGTCCACTTTCAGATAACAGAGTCCCACTTACATAAATCTCTTCACAAACAGCCACATCGGGTGTCTGTATTCTGACTTGTGTTAGGTAGGTGATCAAACTAGGTGACTTGTGTGGTCCCTTCAGACATCAGATCCGTGAAGTTATTCTCTCATAAAGGCTGGCTGTGTCAGTAATGTCCTGAACTTAAAAGCAATTGAGTACTCAAGCTTAAATCCTGTAAGGATATTAAGATTCTTGAATTGACTTGAATGGAAGCTGTTAATAAAGGATTTGGGCATTAGATTCTGCAATGTCAAGAGCAGTATAAATATTTGTTATTAGATCTGGAGTATTAGCAAGGACCTATTATCATTCATCTGTGCATGAACAGCGTAATAGACCATATTGGAATCTGTCTGGGAAAGACAAAGTCTGGATTTGAGACTTGTGAGCAAAACTTACTACCAGTGAAAGCTGCCAAAATCAAGGATTTATGGAGTCCTTCAATGACAGTGTCAATTAATGAAGCTCATGAAAATGACATTCATTTCAGCAGAATATGTGAATGTGATTGCTCATGTTTTTAAAGGAAATTGTCGATGGCCATTTCCTCCAAACCAGCACGCTGACAGGTGAAACGATCAGTACAGTCCTCAGCACCTAGGTGCCCTGCTGCTTTGCGGGAGATGCTTCCCAAAGGCCTTTTGGTCACAAAACCCCGCTTGTCCTTCCCCTCCGTGTGTTTGCGTTTGGGGAGTGGGACAGTAAAACTTGAGGATGCCTCGGAACTGTGGTAGGGAGGCGAGGTCCCACCTTGCCTTGACTATGAATTAAAGTCCCACAAGGAGTCTCTTTATCTGTGGCAAATACCAAGGTCAGATATGTTCGTCAGCTTTTACACAACTGTTTCTCCCTGGTCACAGCTCTGACGGTTTTAGCTGAAGTGATGCGGCTGGTGGACGTATAAGCTGAAGTGTCTGGGACTTAGGAATTCTATAAAGTTTGCCTCCTGAGAAGAAATAATACCTGAAATAAAATATGGCGTACTTGAGGAGCTCCTTAAAATGGAGCTTATTTAATCACTACAGTTAAGAGTATAAAGCATTTTAAGATGGGGCTAACCTACCTGGTAGGCAAATTGCTGTACTACTGGAGATGCAGTCCTTTCCTTTCCATGCCCGTAAATTTGTAATATATTAAAATGAAGAGGCTCTTACTGTTTAAAATTTAATTTAAAAAAAATTCCTTTGAGAAACCTATTAAATGGGATCTTTGATTTTTCCAGCGAGCTAACGCTCCATTTGTCTCCTGATAGTGCCGCGAATATGATGGGCCATTAGCCAGCCACACGTTGTTTGGCAGAGCTGGAAGGCGGCATAGCAGGCAAGCGGCCAGAGATCTGCCAGGGAGCGCGATCATGCTTTTGTGCAACCAACAGCCTTGCTCCTGTCTCGGGCCTGTGTGAGCTGGCACCTCGTCCCTGTGCTAACGTGGCAGCGGTGCGAGGGGCAAAGTCAACGCAATAAAACTTGGGTCCTTTGCAGCAACGTTGCGTGCTGGTGTCATAAAGCTTTGAATCAGAACGCAATAAGGAATGAAGGAGGGGGAGGAGAAAAATATATCACAAGAGTTGTCCCGAATTTCAAAGTCATTTGGTTTCAGAAATAATGACTTATTTTTCTTCTCCAAAGTTTCTGAGAATACAGAAATACATTTGATGCCCATGCAATTAAAAAACATATAATCCTTGTTTCTTCGTTTACCCTCTCTCCTTTTCCCCCAGTTGAATGACGTGTTCTAGAATCTCCCACTCCTCTTTCACACGTAGTTTTCTTCCTCTTTCATTTCCCTTTGCTATTATCTACATTTGGAAACATCAGAAAGTCAAAGAGAAATATTCTTCACATTCTGCATATCATCTTTCTCTTACACAAAGGGGAGGTGAGAGCAGGCAGTGGAACAAAAAGCATTAAAAAAACTTTAGGCTTTTATATTTTGTCTCCTTTGAAAGAGCAAGATATGTCCTCTGGGGGAACTAGTTGACTATTGGAAGATCTGTCAAATGGAAAATTGTGGCCACTAGTAATCTTTATAGGTAGCAACACTAGTTTGTCTGCTTCTTTTTTCCCTTTTTTTTTTTCCTCCTGCCCCGGTACAGAGATGGTACCTCTTGCTTACATGTTGGTGACCTGAAAAAAATTACTTTCCATGTCTAAGCCTCTTTGTGGCAAAGTTTGGGTATTTGAAGTGTCGTTACTGTAAGCATTTTGCGATTGGGCCGTTGCTGTTTTACAGAAATTCCTTAATGATGGCACTCCTCTTCATACCGGCGCTTCCTGGGCAGGTTCAGTTGCAGGATGTTTGCACAGATCGTAGTTAAACGTGATTCTTTTAGAAATACAGGTTTTCTGGCTGTTGACAATCAAGTTTTAAGCTTAATGTTCACATTGCTTAGCTGGTGAAATACTACTGAAATAAGTAGGTCTGCAGACTGAGAGATGGGTACGGTTCATGCAGATGAACACCAGAAGGTAGCTAGAGTGCAAGTACTCGTGTGTGCTAGGTGAACCTAGGGCAATTCTGAGGGCGATAAACCAGGCTTGGTCGTGGCATTAAAGCTCATTAGCACCCAGCCTGGCCTTGCCCTTCAGCCTGCTGCTGGGTTTGACTTCTCACAGGACCTGGGCTCCCCTAATGCCTATCACCGCCAGCCGTGGGCACTCGTGGGGCGATGGGCGTCCTGCCCCTCGAGCTCCTGCGCTGGGACCCCGTTAAAGACGGCCTTGAGCAGACACTACGCGCTCATTATCGCTGCAGCCTGCCCGTCTATTCCAGCTCCTGCGAGGGAGGCAGAGCACAGACGGCAGTATTTTGTGATAATCCCTTTTATTATTATTTTACATCAGCCCAACTGGATGGGCCAGCTTAAAACAGAGCAGGCAGGGCAGAAAGGGGAGAAGATAAAGCAGGAACCATCTCCTTTGCAGTTGCTTCAACTGTTCCTGCCTCTTCTTAACCGAGCTATATTCATTTATCACCCTTGGATTTACCCCGTTCCTTTCAGCTGAAAGGAGATGGGATGGCTGAAATTAAGGATATTCCCCCGCACCCATCATCACACTGGCCTGAAGCAGATCACCCTGCTCATTTGTTTGTGCTTGCTCAAGGCTGTAGGAAAGGCCTTTGATGATGCAATTAACAGAAAGTATCCTCAACAACAGTGTATAACTTTGATTAATTTTAAAGGATCATCAGGGACTTTCTTACTCTGCAAGAACGATCCTGTTTCCTTTTCCTCTTAATCCATCTTTTGATTCATGAGCATTCTTACCTCTGTAGTTGCACTATGCTTTCCCCTCTGCAAGTCAATGAATGTTCCTCCAAGCAGGAATACTGACTGCTACTATAACAGTTGAATTAGATGGATTTTGTTTTTACTTGAGGTGTATCTTGTCTTAGATGCAGATGTTTCCCATGGTCAGCTCTGACTTTACTGTCGCGTGATTCTGGCAGAATGCAAACCTGCTTTTTCTTTTCTTTTTCATCCTGCATCCTTTATGTTTATGATGGCAGAGAACCTCTCAACTTCTAATTGTAAAACTCAAGAGGAGGAGAGGAAAGATAAACTTACTCTTTTATGTAACACCTGTCACTGAGCCTGTACCTTGGTTTTTGGATGTCTGGTCCACAGCCATAAACTACCTTGTACAGGCTATGTACTTGTGAAAAGTTTATTTGATCCATTAAAATAAGCCACTAAATTTACTGTTGGAAAAGAAAGTTCAGTGTCCCGCGTACTGTCCTTCACTAATGCAGATAAATGTCGCAGTGTGTTTTGTAATCAAAAAACCACGCTGGTTATTGCGGTACTATTAAACACTCACGGGCTTTCAGGCCCACCTTTTTCCCAAGCAGTATTGCGCTGGTGTTGCAGTGGAGAATGTCATTGTCTTTTGCCCCATTTAAAAAAAAAAAAAAAAAAGTTGTTTGTGTAATGACATAAGGGAATTGAGTTGGGCAGTGGTCCCTGTGGATTAATGAAGCGTGTTACTCTTTCTGTGCACAAGGGTGAAAGTGTTCCTTTGGAAATGTAAATGAATGATCTTGCCCTGAAAAGGCCATTTGAAACTGGCAGCCTTCTGGAGAAGTGGAGCAGAGAGCTTGTTTGCACTTGCGCTCTAAAATGACGACCAGAGTTTGCCCTGAAGAGTTCCGGCAGGGAACAAGCAGAGGAGATGGACAGCAGCTAGAAGAGGGAGGTGAGGCATGGAAGGGCTGGGGTGAAGCCCCTGCTGTAGCTAAGACTGAGCCCTGGTAATTTTTGGTGCTGTGGTTCAGAGCCGTAACTGCAGAGCAGTCCTTGTGCCTGGGAGGAGGCCGTGCCAAAGAGCTGAGAGCAAGCCATCATTATTTTTTTGCCAGGCTGTGCAAGTGGAACTCTTCCTGTGCATTGTCGCAGTCAGCTTTCCAATCTGATTTTTAATCTTAAATAATTTACTGACTGGTAATAACTGGCAGAGAATCAATGCTACGGCACATATTAACCTTGGGAACAGTGTGAATGACATCAGCACGGTGGCCTTCACATTCCCAGCAGATAAAGAATGAATTTGTGTTTCCTGTCATTTGTGCAATTCTTCTTACTCTATAGTATTCTCAGAGAGAAACATGTACTAATTTATCCATTCAGTGAAGATAACTGCTTGAGTCTACAAAAGATATTCCTTCCCTAGGGTTTGGAAGCTTTCCTCTGCAGGCTGTGTGAGGAGCATTACTGCAGCATCAGCTGTATGCTGGGTCAAGCAAATGTAAGGCACTTCTATTTTAAACTTCTGTGGTAGCCTGGGAGCTGGTTTAGATGTAAAACCAAGACCAGAACCACAACTGGTCTTTCTTGGCATGCTCTCTCAATGTCATCGTTGGGGTTTGGGAAAGAGAGAGACAGAAATTTCGCTGCTGCTGTTTTTCAGGGTAGCTTTAGGCTTTCTGTTTGTTTCCCCGTTTCTTTGAAAGCTGTAAGGGACGATGTGCAAGAAGCCCGAGATATATTGCTTTGTACTGTTGTTTCCCTTATGGGCATTATCAGTTTTAAAAATGGCCTTTTCAATAGCAGTATTCTTTTCTAGAGGGAAAGGCATAATAGAAAATACTAAGTATTAGAGCAGATTTAATGTTGCTCAAAGCTCCCCCTATTGAATATCGTCCCGTAAATCAAGACCATGTGTTTAAAAGTGATCATCTAAACGTGAGCCTGACTGCAGAGGGTCACGTTTATCCAAAGATTGTGAGTGGAATGGTGGGTATGATGGAAAGCTGCTGCAAGGGGCAATGTCGATGACATTCTTAACTGATCAGCAGGAAGCCCCACTAATCTGTAAGGTTTAGTCTCCAGGAGACCCCTTGTCTGCTGTGGAGCTGTAACACGCACCTCTAATCTTTTTCCTGTGGATGTTGGCATTACATTGAAGTATCATTACAGGGTTAAGGAAACTGTGTCCAGGGAGTTCAGTACAGCAGGTTGGTATTTCTTTAATGCTCCATCTCAACAGCAGAGCCTCCAGCCTGGTCCGTGGTACCGCATCCAAGGGAATGCTGTTGCTTGCAGCCAGTTGCCAGCAGGCTTGAGGAGCTGTGTGGGAGCCACAGGCTATTGCCCTAAAGACTTTGTTGCCTATGGGGAAGCAAGCTGATGGCACTTAGCTGTGGTGGAAATGCTAGCTGTCAGGGGTTCTCTGCGATGACTTTCTTTTCAGTGATAAGCTCAAAGACCTCCAACCCAGACAGCCCAAGGTGGGCATTTTTATCCTCAGTCAGAATGGGATGCGGGTAGCATTTAACCAGGACGGAGTTCAGAATATGCAAAGGCAAAGCCAGATTGAGGCAGGAGCCTTAAAGATAAGCGTCAAAGAGCTGGTCCCCCCCAGCCCTTGCTTCCTGCGTTTGTTCTCAGGGGTGGAGTTCCATAACTTGGTTGCTGATTTGAAGGGTATCTGGCAATATTTAACAATGTTGGCTTGGTCAGGATAGATTGTCTTGAGACTTAATGTCATGTTCTGACTCAAAATGAGCAGCTTAGGGTTGGAGTGGCTGTTGGGATATACACTTTCCATGTGGTGATTTATAGCAGAGACATAAAGTGGAACTGCCAGCTCCATATAAACAGGTCCAGCCTGGTAAGAAATGCAACTCTCAGATTAAAAAAAAAAAAAAAAAATCAAATCATAATTCACATCATGGTGAATGGCATGGCAGCACTGTCCACTACAGTCCAGTCTTAGGAAGAGTTTTAAGGGGTAGCAAGTGATTGGTATGGAATAACACTACTTAAATGTTGTAGGTACTGTCTTCTAACAGAAACCCCTCTCATTGTATTCAAGAATGGAAAGAGTCTGCTCCCAGAAAACACCAATTCACTGAAAGAGAAACTTTTTACAGAAACAGATCTCTTCCAGGAAAGCTTGCTTATCTGGTTCTGGATGGAAGTGGACCTGGGAGAGCATTACCAAAACGGCCGGTAGCTAGCTCTGCCCCCTTGGGTGCAGGTTTCTCCTTCGGTCCACATCCCGCTTCCCAGGTGCCGTGCCAGTGCTGAAGCAGTAGGGTCGGGCTGGTCGTGGAGTGGGTGCTGGTTGTTGTACGGTCCCCTAATGTCGGAAGGGTTCCACTTTCATTCTTGGGGATAATTCAGCTGGATTTCAAAATATTACATGTTTTTCTAGGACAGGATTTTTGTTTTCTGGCCAGCTGTATTTATATGTTCAAAAATGCAAGTCTTTTGCCTAGTTTAAATAAGAGTTAATGAAAACCTTTAAATGGCTTGGCAGCCATGCAGTCTGTGTCTTGGATACAATAGTCGGCTTGTGTTCAGTCTGAAGTTAATGGACATCTGGGGCAGTTTCTAGGTGGCTGTCAGACAGAAAGCCATTTCTGGACGTTCTGGTCTTATAGGAAAGGTTTAAATTAAGAGTGCTTTTTTTTTTTTTTTCAACAAATGTTCCTGTAAATAGAATCCTTGTTTTATTCTGTGCCCAGTTACTGCTATTCTTCAGTTTTCCTTTTCCCAGGACTTTTTCCATCAAGCAGAAAGAGCAGGATTGCGAACATGCTCAAGACACTGCGAAAACACATTTAATTTAAAGAGGAAATGAGCACTTTGTTGAATAGATGATGGTAGATAACCACCGGCTTTGGAACTGAAGAGCCCTTCAGCTCCAAACTTCCAGAGGCAGGGGAGCTGCTAGGGGGGCTTGTCACATTCAAAATGGTTTGATGATAAGCCATAAATGGGTGTTCTTTAAATGTTATCTTCCTTTCAGCTGCCAGAAACCTCCTCATTGGAGGAAAACGCAGAAATAGTTTGAATATGAGGCTGGAGTTTTGTTTGGTTTTGATCTAGTATTTGAATTGCAGTGTAACAGCTTCTGTGTTGTTGATTCAAGACTGAAGTTCCCCCTAGGTCTGGACAAACCTGTTTAGGGAAATCGAAATGTTTTTATTCCCCTGGCCCACACTGGGTGCTTGTGTGCCTTGGAAGGAGCCATTTCTCGGCTGTAGAGATACTGACCCAGCGCTACTAAAGGCTGCGGTGCAGATGCACAGCCAAGGATTTGTGCCACTCTTCACCGCTTCCTGAGCTCTCAGCCGTCCGCCTTTCATCTGTGCCAAAGCTGAAGTACTGAGTGACAAAGTTGTTAGAGTTCAGCCAAACCATCCTGCAACCTGCCAAGGCTTTGTGCCTGGGTTTCATGATACTTAGGAGCTCTTCTTAAGTGTGTTAAGTGGATGGATGCTGTGATGCACGGCCCTTCTGCCAGATCATCACCAAGACTGAAGGACTGTGAGCACACTGTAGCTCTTCAGGTCTCCTAAAATTAGCCATTGCTTTCAGCGTTTGATCTCTTCTGTATTGGTAAACAAAATCAGGCCCGGAAATACTTCGTCAGAATTTACATTCGGACTAGTCAGTCATTCATTTGTAAGGGTGCAGAGAAGTGGCTCGGCTTAACTGAAATGTATTTCTACTGAGAGCTCATACCACAAAATAATTAGGTACAAGTAAGTGATTCTAGTGCAGAGATAAGATATCTGTGGTTCAGACATGCCTTAGTTTTATCATCTGCTTGTTACTGATACAAGAAAGTAATTTTACATTTCCTGCAAGTAAGTATTTATCTACCACGTTTAAGATGACATGTCAGATGGCAAAATGCAAGTTGTGAATTTCCAGTAGATTTGATTAAAAACAAGTTCCCTTTATTCTGAAATTTCTATTTTAGTTTGAACTTGTATAGCTGGGTGTTTGCATGTGGTGCATTCAAATCCTTACTTACAAATTGCATGAGAGTCGTGGTGTCCTAGGTCACAGGTGGAAAGCATTGCTTGCAATGTTTTCAAGAAACCCATGCTCCTACTTGCATGTAAAATACTTTCCTTTCACCTTTGTTTAGAACAGGGGAGTAATTATCATTAGAGGCATATGAGCAAGAAGGATGAGATTTTAGTCATAAATGCATTTTTTTTTTTTTTTTCCGGATAGGCATACCGTTGATCTAAATCTGATTGTTTTCTCCAGTGCTGGACGTTCTTGCTGGATGAGTTCTCAAGTCTAGGTTTTTGCCTTGAGAGAAAGCTCTTATTTAGGAACCTCAAAGTCCAGGCTGGGAATGTCTGAGAAATGTTGTAATATTAATGTTGTAATACTAAGCTTAGCAAAGAGAGACAGAAACGGTGGATTTGTATGCTACAGAATGTGTGTCCAGCTCTGAGACAGAGGGCAGAAGTAATTTTTTTCTTTTTAAGCTTTTGCCCAGTGTTTGTAACTGTCCTTAGGCCTTTTACTATAGCAGATTAACCACAAATTGTTGGAATAGCTTTTACTAAGGCCATTTGCTAACTCCAGCAGAATCTGGATACAACTTCCTCAAGCAGATGTTCCAGTTGGGAGTGCTTCTGCCTCTCTGTTAATGTGTCTCTTTTTTTTTTTTTTTCCAGGATTCAAATCTTTCGATACACACTGATAATCCAGACCTGACACCGTGTTTCCAGAATACCATCCTAGCATGGATCCCTAGCATTTATCTGTGGACTGCGTTACCCTTTTATCTTCTCTACCTAAAGCACTCTAAAAGAGGGTACATCGTGCTTTCTGTGTTGAGCAGGTTCAAGACGGTAAGCTCTCTTTGCACTGTTCCACAGGTAATGTGCAGTTTTAAGTTCGTGAGCATTAGTTCAGTGTCCAAGCACACGCTGCAGGTAGGGTTTAAACAAAATGCTTTCTGATTTATGAGGGAACTGAAGAACTTGCTTATAGGAAGCAACGATGTATGTACAGATTTCTGAGGAGGCATACCAAAGGATAGCTCATCTGTCAGGAAATCCTGCGAGCACACCTTTCTGGGTAGAGTGAGAATATTATTATTTTGCAGAGGAGGATTCACTGTCTTGGTGAGCCAACACAACTTAAAGCTGCAAAACAAAGACCTCAGGGTAACTGTAGTGAAAACTTCATCTCATTGTGAAAGTAAGCACAGGAAGGTATTTTTTTCAAGCCACTGTACCCACTTAATAGCTGTGTGTTTTTGTCTGCATGTGTTTTTTGGCTGATGTCAACAGTACCTCTGGTTTATAAATGGCTAGGTCTAAGGAAAGCAAGCAAGTCACTTCCCATAGGTCATGAGAGAATTGGGTTATCCCGGAGAAAAATTCCAGGCATCTACTTCAGAGCATGGCTGCCTTTAATCTAGATGCTGCCTGTGTTTCCAATTAAAACTGAATAGTATGGGGGGAAAAAAAAAAGAAAAAACCCAACAGATAAATACATTAATCTTTCTCCTAGCTGTGTTTGTGCATCCCTTGCAAAACGGTTGAGACTGGATCCTTGGTTTGAGTGCAGTGGGACAGTTCCATTAGCCTAAACACAGCTGATCACTGTAGCAGTGTTGTTCTGTTTACACAGCTTTTTCTTGCTGGGAATCTGTGAATCATAATGGTTTTGCTAGCCCTGTGATTGCCCCTGGAGATGAGTTTACCAAATGCTGTTTCTGTTTGACTACTTTCAGCTGTTCGGTGTCCTGCTGTGGTGTGTGAGCTGGGCAGATCTCTTCTACTCTTTCCATGAGCTCCTGCAAAGCAGAACGCCACCACCAGTCTATTTTGTGACTCCCTTGATTGTTGGCATCACTGTGGTTCGTAGCTGCTTCTGTTTATTGTGACTAATAAGAAAACTGTTACATGGATGACGGAGGAAAGGGATTCTCTTGCATTTATTGTCTTATCCTGTACTCTCTTATCTGAATGATTAGTACTTGGATTACTGAAACAAGTTTTGCCAACCATAAAGACCATGGTTACAGACATCTCTCTCATGCAGACTCACCTATGTAGATTGAAATCTTTTATAATAGAGAGATTGTTCTGCCTCCCACCTTGCTCTCATCTATTTCTCCTGGCTTGTGATCCAGGTGTGGAGAGAATTTGGGTATGACTTTGCCTAAGCAGGGAGATATGATAGAGCTTGGCTTGTGCGTTGTTCAGTATTGTACCAGACTTTGTCAGACTGTCTCTCTTATCTGTTGGTTGTTCTTCCGTTAAACAGAAATCAAATTTGCTTTACCTAAGATAACAAACAGGCTTGGGGCTGTTGTGTGAAAAATGAAGCTGTAAAATTTGCCCGTTAAGTTTTTAATTCCCTTGGTAAGATTAATTTATTTTTAATGCTGTTTTCTAGATGAGTCATGGTTGTCCATCTGGACAGGAGAAATGACAGGTCTTAAATTTATTTAATATATTTAGAGCTAATATTTAATTGTGCGTTGCCCTAGGTACAAAGTCTGGTTTAAAAATTGGATTCTGTAGCAGAGGCTCTGAAAATGGTAAAAACAAATCATTTCATAAAGTTATTCTATGCTTCCCTTAGACAGAGGAGGTTTTGTCATCGACTTCTGCGAAAGTATGGTGGGGCCTTATTTCAAAGTGGTCCTGCTGCCAACGAGAGTGTGAATAAGGGGAGCAGTGGGACGGGATTGCATTCACATGTTCCTGTACTTACTTTTCACAGCTGTTAGCTACATTGCTTATTCAATATGAAAGGCTGAGAGGAGTTCAGTCCTCTGGAGTGCTCATTATCTTCTGGTTTTTGTCTGTGCTCTGTGCCGTGGGGCCTTTCCGGTCTAAGATCATGACTACAACAGCACAGGTAACATGCCATCCTTGTTAGCACTTGGAGAACAGGAAATGTAGCATTAACATCTCTGTGAAGGGAATGAATCACCTAGTTTGGAGTCAGACCTGAACCCGGCTTTTGCCAGAAAGAGAAATTTGGTTCCATTGCCTTGACTCAGACTTGCCTAACTTGAAGGGAACTGGGGTTTCTCCTGTAGTGTCGAATAAAGATTTTGCTTAGCCTGAGGCTATGCTGGAAACCTGATAGACATCTGAGGGCTGTACCAACACTGTGTGTGTGGGTATGTACTTGTGCACGCACACACACACACACACACACACACACACACACACACACACGAACTCTGTTTGTTTGTTTTCCTCCCCTTCCCTTTCTCTTTTCAAGCCCCCTGCCATGCTTAAACAGGGATGGGCAGTGATCGGAGATAATGCGTTGTAATGTGTAATGTTCCTTCCTTTTTTGTTCCGGCAGCTTGACCATATTATACGACTCCAAAGGCTTTCTTTTTGTCAGTGCCCAATGTGGTGAGGCCAGCATTCTGACTCCAACTGTGGCTGTAAATAGAGAACAGAAAGTTGGAGGGAGAGAAAAGAAACCTGGGCTGTTACGATTCCCATTTGAAAACATAGCAGGTTCTCCCACAGTAAGAAAGTTGTTTTTCACAGAAACAAATTTCACTAAGTAGGGCAAAGCAGATTGTTTCAGTGATTAGATCATCAAAGGCTAGGAATGAAAGGGAGTATTTGAAAAACATTAAGGTGATTGCTTCTCCTCAGTGAAATTAGCGTTGATTCTGCTTGGTGATTTTTTTTATACACTTTTTTTTAACCTACTGGCAGCATTATCCTTTTACCAAGGATCTTGCTGTGTCAGACCATTGTAAATATTCCAGCAGAAACTGAATCAAACCTTAAATGACAGTGTGTAGAGCTTCTTCAGAAGGTAGCCGCAATCATGGTGAGACCGTCTCATACACTACTTGAGGTCAATTTTAAAACTGTAGTACTGGTGAATAAGTACAAATATTGGACTATCAATGATTGAATCCTTAATCAACTTAAAATTATGGGTGCAGAGCCTTAGAACGTCTATGGGTAACATCCCTCCTGTTCTTGCAACTGCCGAGGACCAAATATTCTTTCTGTTGCACTTAAGGACTAAACATTTTAAGTGAACAGTGAGAGCATTCACAAATACATTAGGTTATGAAAGAACTGTATAAGGGACATACCCTCACAGCAAGAAGTTTTAAGTCAACTGCAGACTCATATGAGTGGGAAAGGAGATATCTCTAGAGCAGATGGAACTGTTATTATACAATGCAGTGTTTTTCTTGTAGCTTCTTCTGAAAGCATTTGACACTGACTGCTTGTCAGTGACAAGATACTAAAGTAAATGGATGTTCTCTGATCTGGGTTGACAATTCCTATGCTTATGACATGATCTTGCAAGAACCGCTGGAGGTAATTTAAAAGGATGTCATGTAGCCCTGATTCCAGAGAGTGTCTGCATGCAGTGAAGATGCATAAGCACTTTGAAGTTGACAGAATTTAATGAAAAGCTTGGAGATAAGCATGTTCTTAGGCACTTTACAGAGTGCGTGCATACTTTTCTAAGATAATTCCTGCTACCAACTACTTTGCAATATTCAACTGTAGGGGAAGAAAGGAATTGACAAAAGAAGCTGAAGCAGTCAGTGTGTATATGTGTGTTTGTGGGTGGAAATACAATAATAACAACCATTTACTGTGTTTTTTTTTCCCTTTAGGGCCATGTAAATGAAAGGTTCAGGTTTACCACATTTTACATCTACTTTGCTTTGATAATTGTTGAGTTGATTCTTTCATGTTTTAAAGAAAAGCCTCCATTTTTTTCCCCTGTTAATACAGACCCTGTAAGTATTTTTATTTGCTTTATTTACACTTTACAGACTATATCATGTTTTGAGAGCTCCACTGAGAATACTTGTAACTGAAAAAAGCTTTGGATTGTCATTGATATTCCAGCTGTAGTTGGTGACCCCCTTAAGAAACAATAGGTATGGAGAGTACTGCCGACACATAATGGAAAAAGGCTTCAAATCCCAATATTAATGACTGAAACCTATGTGGTGAAAGCAACTCTCCTACTTGCTGCTTCATAAATTTCGTTTTTGCAAACTGAAGTGTAATATTAATTATTCCAAGGGCGATTTTTGTGGAAATGGTTTTCTACCTGCTTAACATTCATTTAGCTGAAGTCTCTAAGGTTGACTCAATAAACCAGTTTTATATGTATTGAGAATAGATATGGAAGAACATTAATAACAGAAGATATCAGTGGTGTCACAGGTTAAATTTCTTCTCCATTTCATAAAATTGTCTCTATAATTAGATTTATGCTTGAACCGAACTGAGAGAGAAGTTGAGTTCATTTCCTGAATGAACATTTCAGAAAATATAGAATGACATTTCACTTTATGTAAGTGTGATTTAAAGGCAATATATTAAGCAATTTTTAAAGATGAAAGGAGTTCTGCATGACATGGGAAACGAAAGAAATCAATTTTTATGTCTTGTTAGGACATAGGTACACACATGTAATATACCATATAATATACCAAAACTGATCAAAGTAGACTATTTTCCTGTTGAAGTAACAGTAAATGTCTTGATTTTTTTATTTTTATTTTTTTCCCATAACTTTACCACAGAATCCATCTCCAGAGTTAACTTCAGGCTTTCTCTCAAGATTGACGTTTTGGTGGTTTACAAGGTGAGCCTCTCTTTTCAGTATGTTGGACAGCTGACAGCCTAAGCTCTACTTGTGATATGTGTTGTATTGAGTTACCAATATGGAAGTTTTTCCCCTGCAAGTAATTGATGTTGGATGCTCTTTCACTCACACCACTGTCAGCACTTTCAGCATTTGCGTGTTTACAAACCACTTTTAGAGTGCTCATACTGCCCAAACTTCTTCTCTGAAAAGTAGTGGCAACAATTTTGGCATGACTAATAGGATATGCAGTCTGGTTGTGCTTACCACGTGCTGGAGTGTGACCTAAAACAAGTTGTAAGACTGTGTTGCACAAGCAGATAATAGTGGCAACTTTTCACCAAGCTGAGATGCGTTTTGTTTCCTGTCAAGGTTCATGGGTGAATGCTTTTTTATGAGGACATTTCCTGTGCAAGAGGAAACTGGG
Organism: Anseranas semipalmata; assembly: GCA_013399115.1. NCBI lineage: Eukaryota > Metazoa > Chordata > Aves > Anseriformes > Anseranatidae > Anseranas > Anseranas semipalmata. Next base: position 246,078 of record VXAA01002208.1, on the reverse strand, counting down.
TTATATATACAAATGATTACTACCAACTGATGATGCTGCTGTCATATGGGATGTGTATTAAAGATTGAGATATGAGATTGGGTTTTCTTCTACTCCATGATAAAGAAGTGGAATAGCTGCCAAAGGTCATGTTAAGACCCAGTTTTTCCAAAGTGGTTGAGACTGTTGAAATCTTCACTCTTCCATCCATGTAGCTTTATTGTCCTGGCAACAGCCCTGTAAAAGTCATTTTAGTGAGAGAGTGAGATCTTTCTAAACTTCTAGAGTTCTGAATGTTCAGCTTTCATGTAGAGATTTATGGCAACTAGATGTTTGTATCCCTTGGCAAAATTTCACTTACAGTTGCAGAGTTGTAGTTTTCATTTATTTGGAGAGAGTAATCTGATTTTCCTTTAACTTATGTGAGCTTCACTTTTGCATTTTGTTCGCCTCTGACAGTTAATTCAGATAGACTTAGTTATTTTTACTTCTAAATCTTCAGTATTTTCATTTAACAGCACAGTTTCATTCAAATGCTTCTGGATGTTGGTTTTTATTATCCTTTTTTTTTTTTTTCAATAAAATACATGTAATGAAAACTATGTAGTATCCTATCCTTAACTGCAAGCATCAAGATAAGGAGGAAAGGGAAATAAAGCCATAATTATCACTTTTCTTCTGTGGAGACATATTTTCTTGCTTTTGTTAGCTAACTAGTCCCGGGGTTACTAGCAGTTGCCTTAAGTGCTATTAGCCAAACTGAGTTGGACTGTTTTTCTCCATATATGCAGCATGGCAATTCTTGGTTACAAAAGGCCCCTTGAAGATAAAGATTTGTGGTCACTGAATGAAGATGATACTTCAAGAATTATTGTACAACAACTAAGTAAAGAATGGGACAAAGAAAAAGCAGAGTGTAAACAGTAAGTATATGAACAATTCTGCAAATGGAGATTGATCTGAGTCATTTCAACACTAATGAGCGGTTCATCCCTGAAAGTGAGCCAACTAAACATGGCACTTACCTCTTATTCCATCTGTTCCTCATTGATATTAACAGTGAAATTTGCTTATTTTTAATATGTCTAGGCAGAGGTGAGCAGGAGCCCTCTGGGGCTTGCGTACCGCCTACACACTTTCTAACTAGGTCCTTAAAATCTGCATGGGCAGGTAATGTCATTTTACCACGTGGAAAAGAGCTGAAGACATATAAGCAGAAGGGAATGAGGTGGTTGAATTGGAGAAAATGAATAACTTTCATTACTGAGCTGGTAGATGTCTAACCCCGTAATTGCATCCGTCTTAGGCATGTTAGAACACAACTTTTGGGCACCATAAACCAAAAGGAATTCTTGATTATCGCCATCATGAGGTTTTGGCCTGACACTAATTTTAGCCTTAGGGCTCTTAGCAGTAAACAATTCTTCACTTCCTAGCAATAAAAATATGCAACTCGCCCAGCACGTGAAGGGTATGTACAGGAAGAAGAATATTCCACTTTAAGAGTTGAAATCTTGCTCCTGTTGCCTCAAATGTTATCAGCAAAATTCCCATTGTCTCTGATGGGAATGGAATGAGGGTCAGAATTTGCATATAGTTATATCCATGCTGGAGAGGATATCCTTTTTAATACATGTTCTGTCCCAGTCTAATCTTAAGAAGTTATTTATTGTGCAACTGTATTTCCTTCTCCCACTGCTTAGTGTCCAAAACGTCTCCAAACAAATAGATGTGCTAATAGTATGTTTCAAATGAAAAAATGTCACCGAGGAGGATGCCTGTGCCTCCATTTCCTTTCATTGTGGAGATTTCTTCTCCATATGGAGGTTTTCCTATTGTATTTTGTGTGCATATCCTTGCCAAATTGGAAAGACCCTTTTATGTGATACTATTAGGAAAGTCATAAGCTTCTTGGCAAGGCTAAATATGATGTGGAGAGTTCCACTTCACAGCTAAAATTTGAAAGATTTCCAGCACTAACACCAGCAGCTTGTCCACTAGTGCTCTGTGTGTGTTGTGGTTTTACTTTTTTTGTTTGTTTGTTTTTGTTTTGTTTTGTTTCCTTAATGTCTCTACTTTTACAGTGTGGAATAACATGCATGGTCTGGGTTCTGGTCTCTTGCTGCACAGACATGAATCTTAGTCCCCCAGGCTTTTATATAATAAGAGCACAGCCATTGTACAAAAGTGCCCAAGGTCCAGGAAAACTTTTGCTTGAAAACCAGAAACCATGTCTGGGGTTTTGTCATGGGGTTCATTGCATTTTGGAAACTATTCATACAAACTGGGGCCAGTTGGCAATGAATTCAGCCATAAATTCTGGCTTATAATAAACTCAGGTAAAATTCTGTGGTGACTATGTTAATGATTCTGAGGTGAGGAAAAGAGCAAAAACAAAGCAAATCACTGTACTCAGGATTGCTATGTTTCAAGTAACAAGCTGTGTGGCTCTGTTTATTATTCCTTTAAAAACAGGTATTCTCAATTACGTCATGTCAAAAAACATCATTGGTAGTTGCTTGGAAGCCATTGGAAAGGTTTTTTTTTTTTTCTCTTTCTCTTTAAATTGAGGATTAGATCTGCTCTGAGTAAGGTTTTATGACATTAAAATGATGTTTCAGTTGTACATATGTAGAAAGTTCCACGGAAAATATTTGCAGTGTGCACGGTAGTGACTTAAAAATTTAATCAGTTGCAACTCTGGCATAGCTAAAGCTTCAGACCTATTTCATTGTAATGATAATCATATTCCTGTCTTTCCTAAACTTACAAAACTTCTTTTGCATATTGCTTCATAGCTCTCTTTTAAAGCACCCTTATGAATTATTGTTAAATAATTGCTAATAGTTGATTCTCTACTAATGAGTTACAGAAGAGATCAGTATGGTTTTAAGTCAGATCAGTGTGGATTCAAATCGTTATTACAGATAATAATAAAGCATGCTAGTAGTCTTTTTCCTTTGCTTTTGCTTGTTTGACTGTATGGCTAAAGTCTCTACTTGCTCACTTTACTGATAAGTGCATTGCTGCTTCTGAGAAAGCTAGAGCTTTGCTGGAAGGATGAGAGCATGCTGGAACCTATTTTGCCTCATTTTTAGTTAGCTTCTGATTTTAGAGACTTTGTTTATGTAGATGAATTGAAGATACAAGGCCTTGTCATTACCATTGAGAAAGCTATGTGTTTGCCATGAGATAATCAGCATGTATTATCTGCCCAGCTATAAATAATGGAAGCCAAGCACATGCTTTTTGCTTTGAGAAAAAACTGGGTGTGACTAGTCCCACACACTGCTGAAATCCTGACCTCACCTAGCTACCCGTAGTAAACATTAGAAGTGTATTTTCTCCCTTTGGGACTTCTGCTGCAAGAGAACTATTGCATTGCTGTTAGTTTACTGTAATAAACATTTTTAATAGCACAAAGCCAGAGGCAAGTAGTCTTGTTTCTCCTTCAATGAGTTTTAACAGCCTGGTTGCCAGAAAATAAAGCGTTGCTCATAAACTCTCCAGGTTTGATCTGGAAGAACAAAGACGACAGTTTGTTCTCATCTGAAAAGCTTTTAAAAACAAAAAAAAAAAGAATCAAATTTTTATGTCTGGTTTAGGTTCCTCCACCCTCCAACTTTACTGCAAAGAAATTGAGATTTGCACATACCTTCATTTGAAAGGATGTGAACAAGTTTCTACCTGTGGACTGTTAGCCACAGTGATCATTTTGAATGCTCATAGGCTGTTGGAATTATTAGCCTCTGTAGCCAGCCAGCTCTAACAAAATCTGCATGTTCTTTATGAAGAATCATAAATCCAACCCCACTTGGTAGTACTTGCAAGTTATATTTCAAATGCCCTTGTATAAGTCTTGACTGTTCCTAGGGTCTCTTTTCCATCTGTCCCTTCTTATAAGGCTTATGTATCCCAGACTCTAATTTCCTTCTCCCTGCTCCACCTGGATTTAAACTTCCTGGCTGACATTCACGGGATTATTCTTTAGGTCCCATAGCCCTCAAGAATCAACAGCAATTCAGTACATGCTGATAGAAAAGCTGCCTGGCTGCTCTTTGAGAGTAATTCATGGAGGAAATAATTTTTCAGAGCACCTTATCTTTGTTGATAGGCAACAGAAGTCAGGCACCTAAGCCCAAGAGGTACTTCTAGAAAACCCACCTAGAGCCCTGGAGAGCAGCACGAACCTTTTGGGTGAATTTTTCCTTGGTTAGTCTCAAAGATCTTTGCAGAAGAGCTTGCTTTCATTGGCTTATTTGGTGGAGAAATAGAGGCATAAAGTAAGGAGGAGATACAGCCAAGCAGGGTTTAACTGCTTGAATTGTCATTTGAGTAAAATTTAGGCAGCTAAATCCAAACTTTCTATTCTGGAAGAAACTTGGTCAGCTGTGGGTCAGATCTCCAAGACGGCTCAGCTTTGAAGGTTTTTGTTCTGTACTATGGTTTGTACTCTTTCAAGGCCCAGGAATGCAAAACTGTGTTTTGGGAGGGCTGTGCCTGCTTCCTCTTGTAGCTTGGCATGTGATTCAATGCCGGTCTCCCCAGAGGGACTCGGGCTTCTCTGAAAGCAGCTGTGCTATCAGATAACGGTAAAGATTTAGTACAGCTACTAATTGAATAAAGAATAGTCTCAGAAGCATAGGTGAGGGTGCCTATTCATGGTATGTAAATAGCAACCGTTAGAGGAACCGTTTAGAAGAAACTGGAGATCGAAGGTCAGCTCTGTCATCTGCCAAAGGAAGTCAGCCATTCATCTCCTGCTCCTTTGGGCCACATTCTCATCCCCAGGTGGTTGGTTTTCTGGCTTATGGGTACACGTTATCCTTTTGAGGGAAGTGCTGTGGAAAAATAAAGGAAAACAAGACTCATCACACGAGTGGCCTATCCCTGAATGCATCTAGATCTTGCCAAAAGTCTTGCTGTTGATCTGTAGCAGAGCAAAGAAAGGAGCTAGGCTTTTGGATGTTATTGCAGTACTGTACGCACAGGGCAATGACGTTCTCATTGTCAGTTGTCTGTAACTGGTTTGTTCGTTGCCCTAGGAAAGAAGATGTGACATATAAGAAGAAGTCTAACCATGTGCTGAATCATGTTGGTGATGGCCCAGAGGAAGCAGAAGTTCTGATCAGAGACAAGAAGCACAATAGAAAGCCTTCTTTTCTCAAAGCTTTGTTGAGGACCTTCGGACCATACTTCTTGATCGGCTCCTTCTTCAAGCTGATACAAGATCTACTTTCTTTCGTCAACCCTCAGCTGTTAAGGTTGGTTTACTGTGTGAGTAGTTTCTATGTGCAATCTCTATGGAGACTTGGCTTTGGCAAGCAGTATTTATTTTTGAAATGCATAACTAGTTTCCCTCACAGTTGTGCAGGGAAATGTAAGGTGTATAAGTTCCACCACCTTCCTCCTGAAATGCCCTGAGACAGTAGCTCTTTATTGTGGACTAAGCTCCAAATTGGACAAGCTTCTTTGAAATGAAAGATTCATAAATCATCCATCACCAATAGACAGCTTTGGATTACACATTACCTGTGTGCCGTGCAACAGTCCAAAGTAATTTCTTCCCAGTTCTAAAAGATTATTTGTGAAATCAAAGCAGAGCACTGCTTGCTGGATCCGGTAGTCTCTGTACATCTGATACCCACACAGGTTTTTGGTGGCAGCAGCTGTAGCGTGACAATACAAATGAAGTGTGATGTTCAGGTATGTGGTGCTTTGGCCGTGCTATTGTCATCTGGGATAGATTTTGGAGACTTTAGATGAGATTGTGCATTCTTAGTAGTACACAGCAATGAGAATGTGTGATGTGCAGTTGCAGTAAATTTCCATGTAAAAGAAAATAATGGTTATTTAAAAAAAAAAAGGGGGGAACAAATCAAGAGCTTGACAAAAGCTATATGAGGAACATCTGTACTTCCCATCTTCAGGGGCACTTGTCATTCAGCCTGATCCATAAAGCAATCTGCACAATCCCCACATTTTTCTCTCCGTTAGTATTATTGTTAAGGTGAGAATGTCACCAGATAATCATTAACTAAGAAGAACATAATGATGGAAATATCGGCATTTTGGAGAACGGTAGTTGCTTTCTATCAAACCATTGCTTCTTGTTTCCAAATCGATGGAAAGGCACATAGTCCTGTTAATGCATGAGAGAGGAATGGAGTTTGGATGGGGGCCATAGGTGGATGTGGGGAAAGAGAGAAGAGAGGGCTCTGTTCCTATATGAGTGGCTTAAAATAATGCCAGTGTGGAGCTGTGTTCTGAGATCATGTTGTTCTGTGGGTGGTTTGTGACATACCCAGAAACTTGCTGAAAAGAGGGTCCAGCCCAATATGGTGACATTAATAGCTTGCAGTCTGTCTTCCTCCAGCGTCCCTAGTGAAGAGGAGGCAGCTGGCTTCCTTCTGGGAGCACATTAAGTATAATCTATTCTGGGAATTTCTCAAAATTGCATAAATTCCTGGATATGTTGTCAGTGATGTCTCAAGGCGTATGATGGGGAATTTCTGCTCAAGTCTAAATTCCTGTAGTCTTGGAAAATGCAATGCTAGTGGTAAAAGAAAATGAAAAAGCCATGGCTGCCTGGCAAGTTGCACATAGGATAGTTTTATGTTTCTAAAAAGATTGGTGAATCTTGAGGAGGAATGACTAATGAATGGTGTTGTACAAAAAGAAGATCTCGGATTGGAAGCTGTAGCAACCTTGTGCTTCTAAAGCAAGACTTTGGCCTGCTCTGTAGCTTCTAAGTGTTATTTCCTCCCCCCCACTGGTTATTTGAACCATGGAGCCAAATCTGTTCCTCTCCTGTTTTGAAAATTCAGTTCTCTGGTCAGTAGTCTGGGATCACAAATGTGATTTTTGAGAATGCTGGACATCGCCGTACATTGTTCTGCTTGTTTGTTACCTGACAGCAGTTCAGGTCTTGCAGGGAGAGCAGCTGTGTATAGTAAGAAATGGCTTATTAATAAAAGATAATACAGACAGTTTAGTGGTAGTACAATTTTACCAAAAAAGTGTGAGTAAGGAACTTTCTGTGTGTCCATCTAGGAAGATGTCTTTTAATCTAGCATTTTTGTGGGAAAGCACCCCAGGCAGAGGCACTCGGGCTGCTTGAAGAGGATTTGGGTAGGAAGCTGGTTTTGCCTGCTTTACTGCACTGTCCTACAAGGTCCTGTCATTCACCTCTTGCGCTGTGGGGCTGCCTACAAAGCCCAGACACTGTGCCATGTGTTTAAACACTGGATCTCAGGGGAAATCTAGACTTTCTCACCATATTTCATTTTCTACAGGTTCATTTGCAAATGGACTTTCTCACTGGCAAAGCCTCAGCATTTGCTGTTGTATCTTTGCAGTGTTGTTTGACTGAAGTCGTAACGCAGCTTGCATCCTGGAGAGCTGTTTACTTCTTGTGGCTAGAGAGAGGATGTGGCAGGATGCCATAGCTGAGGGAAGCTATGTTATGTCCCATTAAACTTGCTGTACGTTTTCTTTTTTTTCCTTTTCCTTCCCTAATGTTCTGAAAAACAGTGTATTAATCAGCTTCATTAAGAACAAAGATGCCCCAGCCTGGTGGGGATTTTTGATTGCGGCTTTGATGTTTACCTGTGCCGTGCTGCAGACTCTCATACTTCACCAGCATTTCCAGTACTGCTTTGTTACTGGGATGAGGCTGAGAACTGGGATCACTGGAGTGATATACCGAAAGGTAAGACTGGAAGCATTTCATGGGCCAGAACACCCGTATATAGCCAAGCAAGTGGCCTTAGCTCGCAGATACTTAGGGGAGACAGGTGTATGTGAGAACAGCCTCCTGGAAAACAAAAGTTGAGGGTATTGTTGTTGTTGTTGCTTTGTTTTTGACTGTTTTTTTTTGTTTGTTTGTTTGTTTTTTGTGAGTTTTTAACAGTACCTCTAATACACTTTATAGAATTTTCTAGGGATCAGCAACTTAGTATGGGTGTACTGGTTGGTCACCAGACACATCTCAGGCAAATATTGGTTCAATTTAAATATTCAGAAAAGGGATCCAGGAGAATAGAGTGTGCTATGGCTTGAGTAGATCCAAATGGGTTTTCTTCAGAATGCTACATACAGCTCAAGATAGAAGTGCTCACAAGCAAACCATAGCATGAAGTCTTGTTCTTTGGAGATGAATAATTAATGTATGTGTGAATCATTTTATTCTTGTTGGGGAATCACATTCGTTGGGAGTATTGTGTCTTCTTAATACTTGAGGATTTCTTCTCCCCCTTTCTTCTTATGTATCAAGATTGTGAATCCACAGAATCTCTCTTATTTCTCAGTCCTTAGTCATCACAAACTCAGCGAAGCGCTCATCTACTGTTGGAGAAATTGTCAACTTGATGTCAGTGGATGCCCAGCGTTTCATGGATCTGATGACTTTCCTGAATATGTTGTGGTCTGCACCACTCCAGATATTTCTAGCTTTGTATTTCCTCTGGCAGGTACAGACATTGTCACAGTTCTTCAGAAATTTTCTAAATGATGTGCAAGCATATTATCTTTTTGATCCTTTGACCCACGAGTGTTTTTTATAAGCTTATTGTTCTACCTTGCTTTGGTAAAATAACTTGTACTGGTGTACAAGATCAATTAGTTTCTTAGTTGTTTTGTTCAGCTGGCAGGCAAGATAACGCATCTGAAGCCAAAGATAGCCTTTGTATTTCCTTTGTCCTTAGCATGCTTTGATAGGTGCAGTCTTGGACTCGTCACCGTATTCCCGGTAGTTGATACAAATGAGAGTTTGAGGGAAGTGATGAAAAGAAATCATATTATGCCATATAAAGAAGTTTTGTGCAAGTCAGCATGAAATAAATCTCACCTGGCATAACCATATTTTTTTCTGTTGCTTTGGTGAAGTTTGTTATTTATTCCATGTTCGGTTTGAGCACTGGCTTTCATCTTTAAAATGTTTCCATGCAATTAATCTGCATAAAACAATAGTAGCAACATAACTATGCCAATGTATTCTCAAGAGCCATAAAGCTGCAGTAGCTTTATGAGTTACTGCTCTGCTGGTAAGCAGAGCTCTGGTAGTTAGCTGTTTGTGTGCTTTTATCCATGTTGAGGGTACTGGGTTAATTCAGTAATTCAGTTCCCTAGGTCAGAGAGAAGTCAGTCGAAAAATCCCTTTTCTGTAGCTTATTTGTATCTGTAGCTCTGTATCTGTATTAGTTCAGACTTCTTCCCCTCCCACTGGGAACCACTTAACAGGTAGATCACAAAGCACTCTGCCATCACCACTACTAGCATAATAGTAACTCAGGGTGGATGCTTGTCGTATTTTTCTGTCTCCTCGTTGTAGTTGTTTTGTGGAATCAGAACACTTCACTGAGAGGAGTTCAGCTGTCTATGCAGAATGTTCATCAGTGAGGCAACACATTTCTGTTTCTATAACCTGCTGTTTTAGTGCTCGCCACAGGGGAGAGCAGCACTTGGGTACAACAACAACTTACCTTTTTTTCTTTCTCAAGGCTTTAGGGCCTTCTGTGCTGGCAGGAGTTGCTGTGATGGTTTTACTTATCCCATTCAACTCTGCAATAGCAATGAAAACCAGAGCATTCCAGGTAAGGTACCAGCAGAGAAGGTGGCATTATCTGAATTTGTAGCTGTGCTACAAGAAGCGAAGGTATCAGTAGTGTCTTGGCCATTTCTGAGGTGCCATTTGCACCAATTTACATAAAAGTAAGATTGTACCGATATATTTAATAACTGTATCCTCTCAGATAGTTTTTCCATAGTGAATTGAATGCTATTTAAAGGTGTGGCATTGAGTCAGTGACTCATATTGCTGGAGCAGTTTCTGGGATTAGCAAGAAGTTTCTTTGTCTCCATATCCATTCATCTGGCAGCTTCTTCTAGGAATGTCGAGGGAAAGGGCAAATGCTATTCTTTGAGCTATGAATGACTTTTTAGAGATGGAAACTGAAACATGACAGCTTTTTTTTTTTTTACATTAATGGCCAGTGTTGACTTTCATTGCTACTGAGCTGGGCTAAATTTGAATTATTATCTTGAGGTAAAAATATCATTCCTTTTTTTTTTTTTTTTTTTTCCCCCCCTACTCTTAGTCTCTAGTCAAGAAAGGTTGAAAAAACAATATAATAGTGCCCTCTGGCTTTGTGCTACAAAAATCTCATAAGTAGCTTGTGCTGTGTAGCCTATCAGTGACTGGCTGAAAGGCTTAGAAAAGAAATCTAGCTACTGATGTAAAAAGGGTAGAGTTGGAAAACATGTATAAATGATCATATTTAAACACAACCTTAGTAACAGAGTCTTATTATTACATGCCTTAAAGAGACATCCAGACTTTCCATTAAATCTCTTTGATGCTAACATGTTAATAGTAGCATTCCTTTTTTCCCTTGCCCACGATAAGGTGCTCAGAGTTGCATAACTAGGTGTGTGTGAACACAATTTTTCATTTTGTCTCTACTGCTGAACAGGGATTTGATTTGTCTGAAGCAGCTGAATGAAGCACTGTATTCTAGTGTATAGAAGAAAAATAAACTAGGAGTAACCACAAATTTCAAGGGATCCCATGAGAAATAAAACTATGCATATCAGGAAAAAAAATCAGAAGAAATCAAAGGAAGTCGGGTAGTATTTTTCTGAAATGCCTGAATCTTTCTTAGAGGTGGTTTTGAAAATTTAACTCCTAATAGTGAAGATGAGTAGAAAGCTTTTATAACTCATCTTTTCAACCATTTTCTTGGATTCCTGGTTTCTTTGGAAGTATAGACTTGCACAATGAGCTTACTGATAACGGTCTGGCTTTCTTTAATCTCCTTTTGCATCCTCTTCACAGCTATGAGACAACATGTTTAAAGCTCTCATCTAGTCATTCCTGTGACACCCTGTCTCCTGTGTTTACCAATAACCTAGGTGGAACAAATGCGGTATAAAGATTCCCGCATTAAATTAATGAATGAGATTCTGGGTGGCATAAAGGTGCTGAAGCTGTACGCTTGGGAACCATCATTTTCAGAAAAAGTGTTGGAGATAAGAAAGAATGAGCTGCGAGTTCTGAAAAAATCTGCCTATCTCAATTCTTTGTCCACCTTTGCATGGATCAGCGCACCATTCCTGGTAAATGGAATTTGCATGATTTTCTAAACTGTACAAGCACATCCTTGAAGGATAGGTGTGAAGTTTGTAAATAGGCTCTCTACTTGTCAAATGTAAGTAGGAACAAAATATAAATACCTTTAAATAAAATAAAAAGTTATTCATACGCTTTGAAGCAAGGTTCCTTGTTCTCTAGAGCCCTTTTGTTAATCAGTATCAAAGTATTTATTGGTAAAGCCTGCCAGTGGAAGCTGAAAATAGCCGTCTCAAGAGAATTTCCAACCACTTCAAAGTATTTCCCATAACAAATTGAAACTAGAATTTGAAACTTCAGAGATACTTGTGTATAGCAGTCCTTGCCAAAAAACTTTGAGTCGGTCAAGACAGCGTCTCACGCTTTCGTTTCTACCCTTCTTCTCACAGTGCTCTGTTTGTTTTAGTGGGAGAGGGAGTTGTTAAATTATGCTAAAACCTTAAAAAAAAAAAAAAAAAGTAAAAAATAAAGCCTGAATGACACATTATCAATTCTGAAATGATTTTTCCTCAATTTTCTTTGTTTTCCACTTCATTGCACCATGATCCCTTGATTGGTTTGTGTGAATAAAAACATTCAGATAAGTGCTTTGTCAAAAATATTCTTAGCCAACAGTTCTTGAGATCAAAGGCCCAAGCCTGTAAAAATGCTCTTAATGGCCTCCAGATCAAGCCTCTTTCATGTTTCCTTCAAGTTGAGTTCAGTGCACATTCCTGTGCCTGCTCACTGCTAGTGCACTGCATAGGGAGGTACCTCCACAGTGCATTGTCCCTGTCATACAGCCAGCCAGCAAATAACTTGGCTGTTACTGCTTTTCTTACTGATCGGTAGGTTTTGTTTGCTTAGCCTGCAGTTTATAATGGGTAAATTTGATTGGGTGGAGCTGGAAATGCAGCCAAACCACAGCTAGATAAACACTTCTCATTTCTATTTACCAGGGTTCTGTAGTTCACCATCTAAAGCTCCTAGTTCAACTAGATGTAGCCAGTAGTAATCTGAAGGTGACTTTATTCTGCATGTCTTTTTTTGTTGATAACAAGTACGGTCTTATTCATATGACAGGCATGTTGAAAAGGTCAAATATGGAGAATTTTCGCAATTTTGTTGTTGATACTTGTATTTCAAATATGCCTCAGGCTTGACTGCTTTTTAAAATGTCTAAATATTACAGACATCTCACAGTAAACTCACCTTCTGGCTTTCAGGTAGCATTGACAACATTTGCTGTATATGTCTCAGTGGATGAGAAGAATATCCTGGATGCAGAAAAGGCTTTTGTCTCCCTCTCCTTGTTTAATATCTTAAAGTTTCCCCTCAACATGCTTCCGCAAGTCATTAGCAACATTGCACAGGTAAGGAAGATCTGCTGCGTAAGTTGTTTCAAACACAAAAAGAACACCATATATCTCCTATTTCTGGAATGCAGAGATCCGATGCATCTGCCTGTTAGCTAGTTTTCTTTCTAATATCCTTTCATCAGTGCTGCCCTGTATTGGAAAGCTAGACATCTTCTGAGTAAGCTTGTGTGTGCGGCATTTCAAATATGTGAATTTTGCTTCACTCAGGTGAACTTAGCTTAGTCTAATAAATTTCAAGTTAAAAACTTGAATTTCAGTGTTAAGGCTGCTTTCAGGGAAAGAATGAGTCAGTGTTCAGGAAGCCCATGAGGTGAAAGCTTAAGCCATTCTGCATGCTTATCTTTTCAGTAATAAGAGTATTAAGTCCCCATTAAAAGAATGACAAAATAATGGCACTTTCTTTTCTTAGACTAGTGTTTCCCTAAAGAGAATTCAGCAGTTCCTGAGTCATGACGAGCTTGATCCAAATTGTGTGGAAACAAAAGTGATTGCACCAGGTAAAGTATTCTTCTGAATTACTCTAATACAACAAGCATCTTGTATTTGTTCTGGACTGGTTGAGTTACCAAAAAAGCAAA
>VXAA01002208.1:204812-232952 GCA_013399115.1 Anseranas semipalmata | reverse complement strand
TATTTAAGTTTCTTCTCTGAAGAGTATGTGTTTGTCACTTAGACTATGTGGAAATAACAAAAGTCTCTGGCTATATTTTTGAGCCTTGTGCTGCATTGTTGGGCCTGAGTTTGCATCTACAATGTAACGGTTGCTAACAGTACTGGATAATGAAGTGCATTCACTGACCAGAGTCAGCAAGACCTGCCCATACCTTTCACACTGCACAAATGCTCAGCAATATTATAAACAGGAGAACAGGAGTTTTGTTTTATTCTATTGCAAACACAGAATCCCAAAAGAATGAGCAAATCAGGTGCTATTAAAAAGCTGTGTTTTCTCATGTCATGCACTTTGGTGATACTGCGGTTTCAAACCTCTCTTGAGTGTGATGCTGTAGACAGAGCAGGAGGAGGGATAGCTGTGTAGCTGTCACGTGCTTACTGTTATACACAGCTCCCACAGGAGGTGAAGAAAGCCTGCAGATCTGTGACTTGTTATTGTGGCAAGCAAAAAGCTGTGCAGAGGCAGATTTAATCTGAATCATCAAAGTCAACAGCATGCTGTTGGTCTCCTACTGACTTGGAAGTGGTTTCTCAAGTAAAGTTGTGCTAATGATTGCACACGGATTCTGAGAACTACTCTGAGCAGCAAATGTAGGGACCAGCCTCACCTGGACAGAGTGAAGCAGGACAACTTTTCTGCTACATAGATCTGTAAGCTCACTGTCTATAGCTTAAGCTGCAACCAGTTATTTTCACTCCGATTAATGTTCCTGTCTTGTGACCCAGTCACAAGACTGTGCTTCCCATACCAGTAGAAAAGGGAACTGCAGTGTACATGAAACCTGTAAATAAAGATTCCTCTGTCTGCAAGTCTCTCGGTCACACTATTTTGTGTAATAGTTTCCCTGCCTTCTCTGTTGTTGCATTTTTGTCATGCAGGCTATACCATCAGTGTTAAAAATGCGACGTTCAGCTGGGGAAAGGAGCTTAAGCCATCCTTGAAAGAGTAAGATCTTATGCAATTGCAATACATCGACTTGCTTCTTTTTTTTCTGGCTCCTGGGAAGTCTGTTTGACAGATGTCTGTTAATATCTGCAGGCTTACTTCTGGAAAAGGTTACCACATACCCCATAGTGCATCTCTTCTGCCTTTAAAGCATCTATGTAATACTCATGCCTCATAGTATTGAGGCGTTATAGAACAGTGCTGTAAAGCTTTAACTCCACAGCAACTAGCCTAAAGTAGTTATCATTAAAGGACAGGAAGGCTAGGTAAATTTCTTAAATAGGTATTTTTTTTTTAACTGAAGCAGTGGACAAATTAAATTGATCTGATGACTTATGAAGGCAGTTCTGATGTCTGGATATGGGTTTAACTCTAGCTCATGGGCATGTGAACAGCAGTCTCTTCTTTTAAAATTCTTGTAGCAGGCTCATCCCTGTGGCTATACATATGCCACTTCCAGACTGTGGAGGGTGTATGTTTTGCTCTTTTGCCTATTTGTATGAATACAAGCAAAATTTGCCTGGAAAGCATATACTTCCCTATATTATGCTTTGTTGTCAGATCAAAATCACAGAAACCTGATAAGCATTCTTAGACTTCCCAGTCCAAGGAGTTCATGGTGTTGTGCTGAGTTTATTACATTAACAGGTTATTCACGGATAACCTGCAAGCAAGAGCCTTAGAGTTCAAAGGAGGAGCCACTTTGGTTCAGGCAACCAAATCTGCAGTGAGGCTGGCTTCAGTGTTCTGGGTTTTATATCAGAAAGAACCATGCATCTCCAGCACAAATTGCTAAGCTACCTGGGCCTAAAAATTAATTGGTGACTTCCTAAAATAGCAGTAAGGCAAAACTCAGCTAGAGGGAAAGAATAATGGAAAAATAAAATGTAATGCTTTTGAATTTTCTTGCTTTGATTTTTTTTTTAAAAACAAACAAACAAAAAACATTCTTGCAGTGTGCAAAACATCTACTGCCTCTTGGGGAAGAATCTGCAAAAGCCTTAAAGCTCTAGTTCTGCATCAGTTGACTGTACACAAGAAAGGGAGGAGAAAACTAGTGACCAAGCTATGTTTGCCGTATCCAGTCAGGCTCAGGTCAGGCTGATTTGTCACTGTGTTTCAGCCCACTTGAAGACCCATAATGTCTTTAGTAAACTAATATTTAATTAATTTCCAGCCTGTTTCCTCCACAGTATAAATCTGTTGGTCCCCAGTGGTGCTTTGGTTGCAGTTGTTGGCCACGTTGGCTGTGGGAAGTCTTCTCTGGTGTCTGCACTCCTGGGTGAAATGGAAAAGCTGGAAGGAGAGGTGGCTGTGAAGGTTGGTATTGTTTATAATGCCCTTTAACAACAGTGCAGAAATGTGCTTCTTATGCCTACCATTCCTTGCAGTGCACATCAGGCTGGAGATGGAATTTTATTTGCTCCTATGCCAGCTTGTCTGGGTGTTTATTTGGGTTTTACCCACACCTGTTTACTTGTGTTTTACATGAAACGACTTTCCTGATTCAATCAACTAGAGATCAGCAATTAGTACGCATATATATATATAATGTGAATATTTATCAAACAGGAGCTATATATGTGTGCTGAAGATATTAATCAGAGTTGTGAGCGTGAATTGATGCTTATAATAAGTTGGAGGCTTCCTTTCTCCTACCTTGTTCTAGGGTTCTGTTGCCTATGTGCCTCAACAAGCCTGGATCCAGAATGCCACACTAAAAGATAATATTTTGTTTGGCCAAGCTCCTAATGAACAAAAATACCAAAATGTCCTGGAGGCCTGTGCTTTAAAAACTGACCTGGAAGTGCTGCCAGGAGGAGATCAGACTGAGATAGGAGAGAAGGTAATTTTTTTTCAAGTCAGACCTGCTTGATGATTCCTCTTCTGTCTAGCTAAAGAGAACGCTGTAGAGTCAGCACTTGATTTGGTTTGATCTTTATGATAGCATCCCTGTTACAATTAACACTGAAACATGCGGGCAGTTCTGTGGAAGACAGTTGGACTTAAACTTGTTCCTAACTTTACACATGTGTTTGTACTGTATTGCATAATTGCACATCTAGCCCTGGAAGATCAGAGCATCGTCCATTTGTATTCCAATTGTAAACATGCATCTGGCAAGAATACTTGAGGTCCTTCCTGTTCCTGTTGGGATAAAAAGGGAGGAGGGAACATATGGTGTGCTTCAAGTGAAAAAGTAATGTGATCATCCCTTAACATCCCATTTTAATGAGAAACTTTTACGTCAGTGATTACCAACAAAGACTCTTTTCATAGGACACTAAATTTGAGATGGATTTCATGACGTTGGGTGGATATATGGATTTGTATGTAAGATGAGAGATGTGGAAGATGTTCCAGGTGCTGCACCCCTGCTTTGAGTGTTTGCATTTTATGTCCTTGTTGACAGTCTTCCTTTTCATTGTTTTGCATTTTAACAGCTCCCTTTTGGAGGTTATTAAGAGAGAGGCTTATTCTGTCTGCAAATTGCTGGGTGAGCGGAAGTTTGGCAGTGAACAGATTTAGAGGCGTTCTGTTCCTGTCTTTGGCTCTGATTGGGTTATTCTCTTCAGCATCTCATGTTTCATTTAGCATCCATGTGTCTGACAGTGTGAGAGCCGTAAAAAGTCATAGCTGTTGTTTGTACTGAGTTGTGTGATGTATTTTGCTCTCTCCTTCGTTTCAGGGCATCAACCTCTCAGGTGGCCAGAGGCAGCGCGTGAGCCTTGCTCGTGCAGTGTTCAGTAACTCTGACATTTACCTGTTAGATGATCCTCTTTCTGCTGTGGACTCACATGTTGCAAAGCACATCTTTGACAAAGTTATTGGTCCAGATGGGGTACTTAAAGGAAAAGTAAGCTGACATTTAGATCCTCTTACAAATGCACATAAACTCTGAAACACTAATGGGTAACAGGAAAGTTGTTTCACCACCGAGGCTTGAGTGCTGAATCATTCCTGAATTTCTGTGTTTAATTGGTAATGCGGCCACCTTTTCTCTACAGCACAGACTCTGCAGTGAGCTGCTATTTAGGCATGTGCAAAAGTGATTTGATCTAGTCAGAACATGTAGAGGCAAAAACCTGTTCTGTCTTTTTAAAAACCCTACTATTTGAGATGTCCAAAACCAAGGCATTTGTATGAACTTGTAAAGGTTGTCAGCTTAGTATTGCTTGTTACTTGGAGGTGTCACAGTGAGGAAGTTGTAACAGCTTACTAATTTTACAGAGGTCTTTGGCAGTATGCAACTAAATTACAACCTCTTTGCTTCCCCTTCTAATCCTGTTACAGTCATCTCAGACTATCTCAGTGCTTAAAACGGAAAGAGTGCAAAGAAATTTAGCACATTGGAAAGGGGGGAAGTGATGATTCAGTTGTTTTACTTCCCTTTGTGGCTATATCAGCATGTAGTAGGAAGCACAGTAAGTTCATGTGGATTTTTCCAAGCTAATTTGACTAACAAGGGCAGTGTATTTCTCTTGGCATTTCACCTTAAGATGATATCTCACTCCCTGTCTCACTCCCTGTGGTGTTATTTGACTTGTTGAGTAGCATTAGTGCACTGCAGCATTTAGTCTCAACAGTGACAACTGAGAGATGTGGGGTTTTTCTCTTTTCCAGACACGAATTCTGGTGACCCATGGCATTGGTTTCCTGCCTCAGGTAGACCATATAGTTGTCCTGGTAGATGGCAAAATCTCTGAAATGGGATCTTACCAAGACCTTCTGAAACAAAACAAGGCCTTTGCAGAATTCCTTCGAAATTATGCACTTGATGAAGACATCGAAGAGGATGAACTAACAAGTACAGTACTGCTTTTTCTTAAAATATGTCTTCTGTCAACCAGATTACAGATACTTTCTCTGCAGTGTCCACTGCTTCTTCATGACATCCTGGCATTTGTCTTTCCTTTCTGCACTACCATAAAAAATATTGTCTATGGACAGTTCTGTATTATTGATAAATGTTTTCCCAAAGAAATTTAGTTCAAAATTTCATTTGATTTGTCCTAGAAAAAGCAATTCTTGTGTTTGGAATTATTTAAAAGTAATGCAAGATTAAAGCATTTTGGTAAATGTTTCCTTTGTGTGGCAGTGTTCTCATGCTCTTTGATTGCAGCTCTATGCTCTAACCAAACAGGCAGAAAGGAACGTGCATGACATCTTCTAGCAATAGCAGAGGCTTGCAGTAGTTCTTGACATGAGACCCCATCCCAAGATCATGCCTGGAGTGTGCTCCATATGTGAATTTAGCTAGAACTACTATAACACTTTTACTTAGCATTTCTGATGCGTTAAGGCAATGAGATGTAAATGCATTTGGTCACCAGTCTGTCTAACAAGACCTCTGCAATTTAGTTAAGAAAAGTGATGCACAGAAGGGATGTAACTAAAGCCGTTGGGGGTGATGGTGGGATTTTATACTATGAATTTCCTGCTGTGGTATTGATTTTCATTACTCTTGCTTTGCCTGACCACCTATTTCTGTGCTTTCTGCTTTACTCAGCAGAAAACCTGAGATGTAATCTTGTCTTGCAGTGGTGGAGGAGGAAGAGGTCCTGCTTGCTGAAGACACCCTCAGCATCCACACTGATCTGGCAGATAATGAACCCGTGACAAACGAGGCCCGCAAACAGTTTCTTAGGTAAACATGAAGTCCTCTTGCGTTTATAATCCGTGTCTGGGGTAAAACACATCTGAAAGATGTTAATCAAATACTGGCTCACAGTCTGGGATTCAGTTTCCTCTTAAAAAAATAAATTGTTTTAGAGTCCTTTTGAAAGTAAATGTGAAAGAACATGCAAAGAAGATCAAACACCTGTTCCTGCAATCTTCTTTTTAATCCAACTTGAACCAAGTTCTTAAAGCAACTTTTTCATATCCATACCCTTGGACACTGTCCAGCTGCTGTTGATGTGAAAACAGAGAAGCTCAGGGGTTAGCTTTGAAAAGCCTGTGTTGCGATGAGGCCTGTAATGCCCTGTATCACAATGTCCAGGCCTTGCCACAGCCTTTTTTAGGAACTATATTTCTGGCATTACTGAACATCACTGTATAGCCATGGGGATTGTACATGCACCCATATCTGCGAGTGAGGCTGGCATGGGAACTGAGCAGAAGAGCTGGGAATGAGACCAATCTGCTGCATCCCATTCTTGCCTTAGCACAGCCACAATATGCCCTTTTTCTCCTAATGTCTCTGTTGTTTTGACTAGGCAACTCAGTGTAGTATCTTCTGAGGGAGGAGAATGTCCCAACAAAATGTCAACGAAACGGCGAGTCTGTGAAAAGAAGCCAGCTGAGCCTCCTCTGCCAAAAAAAAATCCTAACGAGAAACTTATTCAGGCAGAAACCACTGAAACGGGAACGGTATAGTGTGATTTCCCCCATTCCTTTTTCTTCATTTTTTCCTGCTTGAAAAAAAAAAAAGTATATTTTTACGTTTGATCCAGTTCTGTTAAATGTGTTGTATAAATTATGACAGCAGGTTTTAGGCATTAATCTGGTGGCCACTGATCCTTCAAATTTGGGCTTTTGACAGAGATTTATGCACCTGGCAAGGGCTATGTAGTTAGGAAAGAAAAAAATCCCTTCCAGCTCCTGCCACAGTCACCTGATACTGCATAGCACTGTGCTCTGTCAGCTCTGTCTTTGCATTGCAGAGCTTTCAGCGCTGTTGGTCTTTAAACTGTTTGGCTGCTGTGCGAGTCCAGCTGCAGCACTGGGTATTTGATGACCTGCAGCAGTGGGTTCTACAAGCCAGCTGCCTGCTGCGTGCCAGTGGATCTGTTCTAAGTGATACCTGCCACACCATCTTCAAGATCCTTTTATGCTCATGGGTACAAAAGGGGCTGTACTCTCCCCAAGCAGGGCCAGGGAGTGAAATAGGAACAAAGAAAAAGAGAGGAAAAGGGAAAAAGAGAAGATGGGAATAAATATATA
This sequence comes from Anseranas semipalmata, assembly GCA_013399115.1. Classification (NCBI taxonomy): domain Eukaryota; kingdom Metazoa; phylum Chordata; class Aves; order Anseriformes; family Anseranatidae; genus Anseranas; species Anseranas semipalmata. The sequence continues at coordinate 226,016 of VXAA01002208.1, read as the reverse complement.
AAACAGAGGGACAGAAGGGAGTGGATGGAACCAGGAGCAGTGTGGTTTTGTCAAAGAAAGCCCCTTCCTACCACTTCAGAAGGTGTCCTGCCAGTCAGTGTGTCCTGTTTACTGTCTAATGTACATGCTCCGTAGCACAGACATTTAACTGACTGTTGCTGTGGATTATTTTAGTTGTGAAAGTCCCTAATCAGCAACACTTGTTCTCTTAATTATTCCTTCTTATGCCTTTTTAGAGACTGAATTGTGTCCTGAGACTCTGTCTTTTTGCCTGTCTGCCTTTTTGCATTACCTTAGAGAGAAGTTACTCTGAAGACACCTGAATGGAGGCATATTCAGCACTTTAAAGAGCCTAAATAGGCCCTTTAAGTAGTCCTGAGCTGGATATGCCTGCCAAGTTGCTGCTTTTGCCTGAAAGTCTTGGCTGCTGTTCTTGTTACCCATCCTTTGCAGCTGTTTGATCAGCTTCTTCCCGCCCCTGCCTGGCACAGTCTTAAAAACTAAAACCTCACAAAACTAATACAATACAGTTCATCAAAATGGAGGAAGAGAATATTTCACATAAGTTCCTGACTTGTGTGGAAAGTTATTACCCTGACATGGAGCTCAGGCACATGAACTGTTCTCTGTGGTATGTTAGATTTTGGGCAGTTTTGAACTCTGATGAAGAATTTTTTTTTTCTATCTGAACTCCTGATTCTGTAGGTTGTACAAACCAGCTTTGGTGTGTGGTTTTGCAGGTAAAGCTAACAGTGTTCTGGCAATACATGAAGGCTGTCAGCCCTGTCATCTCTTTATTTATATGCTTCCTATATTGCTGTCAAAATGCTGCTTCTATTGGGGCCAATGTGTGGCTCAGTGACTGGACCAACGAGCCAGTGATAAATGGGACTCAGCATAACACATCCATGCGAATCGGAGTCTATGCTGCCTTGGGCCTCTTGCAAGGTGAGACCAGATAAAATCACGATGTCTTAATATTTAGCAAAGAGGAATTAGGTGGGAAAGTCATGGTACTAGTTACTAGGATTTTGCCGGAAATTTTGGGCCACTGTCCCATGCACAGAAAGTAAAGTAACCTAGAGCCAGAAAGTCTGAGCTCAGTCCCCCACTTTTAATTGTGTTGTGAAGCCTTTGGAGGGGTTTGAATGGGTGACGTGGAGGCTTGGCAGAGAGAAGTTGGAGACCATGAAAACTCAAGTGCAGAAAAGACAGAAAGGTTGGGGTGGAGTTGTAGCATTAGGATTTCACGGAGGCTTGCAGTCAGCAGAGGGAATATGGTTGTGCATCTGTCTTGTGTGGACAGCATGGTGAAATCCTACGGGACATATTCCTGTGTGTTAGGCAGCGGTGACCATGATGCCATGGTGCTGATGTGCATAGTAAGAGACAGGTGGACAGGGAATATAATAAAGCAAAAAGGCTTCTAGCACAACAGAAACTGCTTGAGAGTCAAAGAGCTGCAAATCAGGAACATCATGCTCGCTGGTTAACACATCTCCTCTTCACTTGGAAGGCCTCATAGTGCTCATCTCCTCTTTCACCCTGGCAATGGGAGGCATTAACGCAGCCCGGACACTTCACACGGCTCTGCTGGAGAACAAGTTTCGCACGCCACAGTCCTTCTATGACACCACTCCAACTGGCCGCATCATCAACCGCTTCTCAAAGGACATCTATGTAGTCGATGAAGTCATCCCACCGACCATCTTGATGTTCCTTGGAACGTTCTTCACGTCTTTATCAACAATGATTGTAATTATAGCAAGTACTCCGCTCTTCGCTGTGGTTATAGTTCCACTTGCAATCCTGTACTTCTTTGTTCAGGTAACTGGAAAAATATCTGACTACCATTGTAATGACTGTTATGCCATTGTTTGTGGGTTTTTCTTTTTTGTTTATTTGTTTATTTTTATTTTTAAGAAAAACAACAAATCTGGGGGAAAATTGAAGGATCTGAAGTAACTGCATTTATGTAAACAAAACATTATTTACTTCTCCTGTGAGACATGGTCATAAAATAAATTGGCATAACTTTTTTTTGCTTTTAAGTAATAACAAATAAGCCTACTGTTAGAGCTACAGTGCATTTTAATGTATTGAAGTGTGTATGTATTTCACGTATTGACAAGTTGTTAAGGTGGAGAGGAGTTAAAATGCTGAAAATAGCATCAATTTTATTGACTTCTGAGCAAAAATGAAATGTATGTTATAGTATGTAAATAGAGACCTGATAATGGAGGTACAGATTCATGTTCATTTTCTCGGAAAATGAGGCTCCTACAAATGCATTCATTTTGTTAGGCTATGTTACTTGAATTTAAAGGGACATAGATAAATTCAACTTACAGTGTAGAGAAATTGCGGTTACCCAAAACTCTATTTTGGAATGAAACAAAGATAACTTTACTTGAAATACTTCCTGATTATAGGGAATATTCTGAAGGGTTTAAGTGCATCATTAAGAATCTCCTTTAAATCCTTAACCTAATAATTATTTTGCTGTTAATTAAAAGAGAAAATATTTCATGTGCCTTTCAACTTTCTCCAAAAAAATGGCAGCGATTCTATGTAGCTACCTCCCGTCAGCTGAAGCGTCTGGAGTCTGTGAGCAGATCTCCCATCTACTCACACTTCTCAGAAACCATATCAGGGGCCAGTGTCATCAGAGCCTACAGGAGAGAGAAGTCCTTTGTACACATCAGTGATCTGAAGGTGGATGAAAATCAGAAGAGTTGCTATCCTGGCATTGTGTCAAACAGGTAAAAAGGAATGTAACTTCTTGTTTCCACTTATTTCCTTGTGTTTGCATAACAGGTCCAAGCAAACATTTATCACTCTTCTTATGTCTGCCTTTTGACCAGGTGGCTGGGCATTCGAGTTGAGTTTGTGGGGAACTGTATTGTCCTTTTTGCTGCCCTCTTTGCTGTGATTGGTAAAAACAGCCTGAATGCTGGCTTGGTAGGACTTTCAGTATCTTATGCATTACAGGTATGTGTTATAGGTCTCTGTTGATATATTATCATTAATTAAGTACTTACCAAAGTTGGAGTTAATAAGGAAATAATGAGTTGTGGGACATCTGGAAGCAGCAGAGGTTTACACTGAATGCTGACAGACCATCAGCAAGTTCACATGCAGTAGGAGTTCAGGGCACTTTGGGAGCACTGAATATGTGCTGCACCCCTGTATCCCCAGTGATAGCATGAAGGCAGCTCAGGAATGTCAGGTGCACCCGCCAACAACAGCTCATTTGAGCAGCATGGGCTTAATGTATCCCACATCATGCCTGCTACATAGAACATATGTATGTTCGAGTAATCACAGGGAGATCAATAGGATTCATAAATAGCAAAATAAACTGTACTCACCCAAGCTGTGAACAATTGAGCAGATTTAATGGTCTCGCTCTTGCCAGAAGCTTTTTAGATATGCTGAGTGTACAGGATTGCTGTTAGCAGTTTTCAAGTGAGATGCATGACTTTGGGGAATGACTTGAAACCAACTTTTGGGGGGGCAATAGTTAAAGCACTGCGGGAAACATACGCTTCTTCACATGAACACCTGGCTATCTGCAGCCTTCTTGTCCCGCTATCTGTATTAATGTCAACACAAAGGTAATTGTTCCATTTGTAATATCAATGTGAATCCATGTCTTAACAGCAGCATCCATTGTTGTTGTTAAATCTGTTTTTCCTCTGTGGGCAATATTTTGTTCCTTGTCTTCTCCAGGTGACCTTGTCTCTGAATTGGATGGTCCGAATGACTTCTGATCTTGAAACTAACATTGTGGCTGTCGAAAGAATAAAAGAGTATTCAGAAACTGAAACAGAGGTCAGCTACTTAGAGTCAAGCACGTTCAGTAATAAGCGTGGCGAAATTTTAACACACCATGTTTACCTGGTCTTTCTTTAGACTCTTGAGAGACAATTCCTGCTCTGAGAGTATTACCATTTAACCTGAACAAATGTCACACTCTGAACTGTAATTTATGCTACCACATCTCCGAATTATTACTGCTATCACGCAGTCTGTGCTTAGCATCTCATTTTCTGCTAGTGTGAGTGGCTGTAGTACAACAGATAAGATTTTCACCATCAGAATATTGCTCCCGTTGAGTTTGAAGTGTTTGCTGCATAGTCCTACCTGCATGGATGGTGCTGTGATCCTGCTACTGAGCACAGCTGCAGTACAATTATCAGGCTACGCACATGTTTTCAATAGTATTTATATTTAATCAGCTTAATCAGACCTCCTCTCCCATGAGAAAAGAACATCTCCAGGAACACTGCACTGCCTAATCCAGAAAAATCATCCGATCATTTTCCTTTGTTGCCAAATACTTTTAAAGGTGGCAGATGGAGCTATGCTGGGGAAATCTGCTGCTCTGTGGACATGCTGGGTTTTGTTAGCCCTGTGTACATGGGAGACTAAGAATTAGGAAATGGAGGATCTGAGGAAAGCTGCAGCGTACATTTCTGGAGATAAAGTATTCGATCTGGAAGAAAAAAAGAAGCTACACAAGATGTGTGATGCATATTATAAGCCAGAGCTTGAGCTGGCATGAAACAGGCAGTGTTCTATTGAAGTTAATGGAAAAAATGTTAATTTATATCAGTTGAGGATTTAGGATTTGACTCTATGCTCAGATATTTTTTTTTCCTGTCAACTTCACAACAGTGACCAAAATGGGTGAATGTTTAGGAACCTATGTTTTCTCCCTATTGTTATGATTTTATTTGTTAATGGAAATTTGATTTATCTGATATATTTCTAGTAACCCACAAATGCTAATGTTTGTATCTGAGTTTGAATTATTAATTTTTTAAACCTACATGAGGCATTTCTAATTTGTGTTTTCCTCAGGCTCCCTGGATAATTGAGGATAAGAGGCCCCCAGAAGACTGGCCATCCAAGGGAGAGCTGGAATTTGTGAATTATTCAGTGAGGTACAGGAAGGGCCTGGATCTAGTGCTGAAGGATCTAAACCTCCAAGTGCACGGTGGAGAGAAGGCAAGTAACCAGCTGTATGTCTCTGTTGTAACTTTGCTCTGGGCCTCCAGTGGCAACCATGGAGCAAAGGACAGGGGCTACATGCGTAGTTGCGCCGGTAGTGGAGACTACATAAGCTGGCCAGCAGTAACAACTGTGGCAGCATCCTCCAGGCAGGAAGCAATAGAACCAACTGCGTGGGGCTTTCTGGACTTTCCAAGTTAAGCTGGCACTGAGCTGCTGTGTAGGAGGCATCAGTGATTGTAAGTGACAGAATTTCAGTGACAAAAATGCTTTTTCTGAGGATGTAGATGGGAGAAGGAATTCCAGCTTTTTCCACAGTCTGGCTTTGCCTGTGAAATTTTGGTATGGAAGGAAATGATATTCTTTGCTTTCTTAATCAGGAAATTGTCTTTGTTCTGGCAGATTCTCTTCTTCATGCTTCAATTGAAAGCACTGGGCTTTATGTGCTGTTGACAGAACAATTAGCATGGGAAAGTCCCCCAGTTAGCAGGCTGTTATTAGAAGAGAAGGGCATTATCACAGAATCACAGAATGGTTGAGGTTGGAAGGGACCTCTGGAGGTCATCTGGTCCAACCATCTGCTCAAGCAGGGCCACCTTGTATTGTATTATTATCCTTATACTAAGCAGACAAGATGACAATTGCCTTCTGGAACTCAGATATGTGCGCTTACAATAAAGTCTGAATTGCCCTCTAAAAACTCTAATTTCTTCTCCTTGTCTGGTACACTAACAGGGCTACTTTCTAATATGGGTACTTCAGCTAATCACCAAACTTATGTAGGATGGCACTAGGCCTTTGTACGTAATTATATGTAATACCATTCAAATTATGGGAATGGCAACACATACATTGTAATGTATGACACCATTTTCTAGGGAAGGATGGTTACATTCTTTTTATAGATTCAGATCTTGTATAAGACCTCTTAGAGAAATCTTAGTGTTTTGTTTGGTTTTGGTGGTGGTGGTATTTTTTGTTTTGTTTTTAACTGTATGCTTTGTTGTTAATCCTGTCAATTTGTTGTAGATTGGGATTGTTGGCAGAACTGGAGCAGGGAAGTCCTCCATGACACTCTGTCTCTTTAGGATTCTGGAAGCTGTAAAAGGGGAAATCAAAATTGATGGTGTGAGAATTTCAGAGATCGGCCTTCATGACCTTCGATCGAGGCTAACAATTATTCCTCAGGTACAGCTTCTGTGTATCACAATAAAGGGAGTTTATCAAACCACAAACAATTTATCAAACCACGGATAATAGCTTAACCACAGAGGAAAATGCTTTGTTGCATTCATAACATTGGTTCACAAAAACAAGTCATTACTTTTCCTTCAAGTGGTCCTGTCCTGCCACCTCACAAGCTGATGGTGTGTGATAAAACAGAGTTTAGGATAATATCTTTAGAATCTGAACTTGAGTTTTCACTGTGTATAATGCAGTGTATTTTCTTAGTGGATAGGACTGGGAGGTGGCCCACCTTCAATGCAATAGACACTTAAAACGATAACTTGTATATTAATACCTGTACGTAAAACAGCTAAAGCATTGTCTAATGGAAGTTAGTTTTCTGTCCAGGATCCTGTTCTCTTCTCTGGAACACTGAGGATGAACCTGGATCCATTTAATAAGTATTCAGATGAAGAAATATGGAAAGCTCTTGAACTGTCTCATTTGAAGAGGTTTGTCAGCAGTCAGCCATCCATGTTGGAATACGAATGCTCAGAAGGTGGAGAAAATCTTAGGTAAAGAATGTTTGGATTAGAAATATACACTGAGCTTTCATGCAGCCCTAACAGTGAGCAACACTTGAGCCTAGGTATACACTGTAGTCTGTTGTGTCCAGAAGTACTTAGCCACGTATTCCTGTTTCAAGAAAACCAGTAAGGCTCAAACATTTGATTACTGTTGTACCTCTTCCAGGAATGGTCTGGTTCTCCTTTGCTGCTGGGAAGAATTTCTCCCAAACCAAAATCCTGTCTTATCAGTATAGAAAGAAGTTTCAGGATGGCAGGTTTTAGAAATAGGCAATTCCTTAACTGTGATTTGGTAGGAAGGGAAATGCCATGGTAACGTGTAACTGTTGTGCTGAGTAAGAGTCCTCTGCCAAAACTGAAACTTCAACAATGGTTGTTTGCCGCTATTTTTTGGAAGATCCATGAAGAAGGACATGAATGGAATGACAGATAAAACATCATGCTTTGATATGCTGTATTGGCTTCTAAGACCACAGTGTAACCAGATTATGTATGTGATGGATATTCAGCTCCTTCCTTGTCCCTCAGAGACTCTCAAAGGCAGTGTCTGGGGAGCTTAATTTCTTTTTTTTTTTTTTTAAAGTTTGTGTAGGCTTAGTGTTGTTACACCTGTGTGTTTCTGGAAACTCAGACAGAAGTATTGTAATTATTAGTTTCCAGGGCTTTTGACGTAGCAACAAAAAGGGGACGTTCGGTGGCTCTATAAGTACTGGATCAGGCAGTAAGTGAACACATATGCTGAAAGTAGCCGAGTAATACTGCAATGTGTATTTATTTGCTCTAGGGCTGACAGGCTGGGCTGTTTGTTAAATACATTTTTTTTTCTTGTTTGGTAACTTTATCTGATGCGTAATCTGCTCTAGAACAAGTGATTCTGAATAATGGATAGCTAAAGAGCAGCGGGGCCTCTGTGAAAGCCTTGTCTCTCTGCTTGCAGTGTTGGCCAAAGGCAACTCGTCTGTCTTGCAAGGGCGCTACTTCGCAAGACAAGAATCTTGATCCTAGATGAAGCAACGGCAGCTATCGATCTTGAGACGGATGATCTTATCCAGATGACAATTAGGACTCAGTTTGAAGACTGCACAGTGCTGACAATAGCACACAGGCTGAACACAATTATGGATTACACAAGGTAAAACACTTTTAGTGGTGCATGTGGGGGGGCTTGCCAGTGTGCTGGGTATGTGAAGCAGCACTTAAAGCGGTCTGATTTGTCTCCAAATAGTCACGCTGATGTTCTTGTCACATAGTACACGAGCAAGGATGTTTAAGCCATATAATCCTAGAATATCCAGGTCTGATTTTGCTTCTGTTGGCATAAGAAACAAGTTCTATATTAATTAACCAGAGCTGTGCAAGAGATGGTACCCATTTGCATGAATGACACTGTTGGCAAGCTTATGGATTCATTTTTAACCAGCAGCTGCTGTAACCTTTTCACTAACATTATATTGTATTCATTATTTCAAAACCTATTACTGTACTTCATGAGCTTTTATCTCCTTGGCTTTGTGTTACTGTTTTCAGTTACAAAGCTACCAATGGAACCACTTTTTTTTTTTCTGGGAGATGGCGATTGAGCTTGTATCTTTTTAAGTAAAACAACAGTTCAGGGAGAATGTCTATCATCTGGTGCGCTTCAGTGTGTGGAAATAATTGAGCAAAACAAAGTCAAGTGAAAGATTAGAGCAGTATTTGCTTTGTGATAGAAATGGGTATCAAATTTCCTGTGAGGAATTCTCTGACATATCTGTCCCCACCACCACCTTTTGTTTTGCACAGGATTCTTGTTCTAGACAACGGAACCATAGCTGAATTTGATACACCTACAAGCCTTATAGCATCAAAGGGTATTTTCTACAGTATGGCTAAAGATGCTGGACTAGCATGAGAAGATGAGCCCTTGTTGAGGTTTTTATTTTTATTTTTTTTTAATATTACTGACTTGCCACAAAAGTGACTTGTGAATGTACTGTACTTTACAAAACATTTTGTAGTAGGCTAAACTTGTGATATGTTAACAAAGTATTTTACAATTATAAGGACCAGAAAGTGAATTTTATATTTTTAAATATTTTCTATAAAGTGTTTTATTATATGCTTTTTTCCCAAAGAATGCCAAACATTCTGCCAAGAAAATGTATGTATCGCAAGGCAATATGTACTGTATTCTGGTTTATAATTAGTAAATTATATTAATGGTACAAAATACACCTGTTTTGTGTCTTATGTATAAGGATTCATTGGTTTTGAAGTGGAAAGACAGGCCCAGTGGCTCAGCTTGAAAAAATGGTGAAAGAACGTTTAATTTTGGAATGGTTCCAGCCTGCTTCTTGCAGTAGGACAAGAGAGGTGAATGCATCAGCTTCAAGGCTGTGAGTTATCCAAAGACCTTTGGTATCCATACCCAGGGAAACTTGACGATTATAAAATTCCTCTTCAACTTAAGAGTTATTCATAACTTGTATTTAAAACTAAACCTACAGATGTGGCTTAATGTAAATAATTAATTTCTGCTAGGTTAGTAGACCCCACATAAGCTTGCAGGGACATGACTGGCACACAAGTGTTGCCATTTTGTTCTACTTCTCTTCTCTGAAGTCACCATGAGTAAGTCTCAACTTGAGCTGAACATGCATGCTGAGTGGATGAGTATATTATTTCTCTCATTCAACACTTATCACCTGAAAAAAATGTGATTTGTTTTACAAAAATATCTACCTTATTATTGATAGCCAAGCCTCCTCAGATAATGGGAAGTACTGTGTTTAAGCAATGTTTGCTTCTAGAATCTCACAGAATGTCCTTTGCTTTAGTTGTTCACTTCCTACACCAAGCACTATGGAAAACTACCTGGCAAGAAAAAGTTCCTACGTTTTTCTATAAGTAAAGTTCCAAAAAACTTTGAGAAGACAAAAATAATCATTTATTAATTGTTACAAATGATACCTCTTAAATTGGAACGAGAATCTGCAGCCAAGCATTCATTTGAAATTAACATTTCACATAGCAATGCACAAAGTAATGAATTATTTATCATATACAGTAATGTAATGGTTATACACTTATCAGATTAAGTTAGGAGCATTAATAGTATTTTCTGTGTATAAACTGCATAATGTATAAAAATATTCTTCTGAATGCATAGTTATCTGTCTGCATCTGCACAAGATTATTAGTGTAACAATGAAGTCAATCAGCCCAACAGCTGAGCTTTTCTCCAGTACTTTTGACTAGTTAATCTGTAACAGCTTAGTACCTTTATGGCGTTAGCTGGCATTTAGACAACCAATGCCTAAACCATATCTGTTCTGTGTGCCAGGGACAATGCAATAGACAAAGCATGACATAAGGAACAAGAATTTTTATTATTCCATTATACAGAAGGTAATATACCACCAGCATTTTGGTATAAGAAATAGATGTTGCCAATGACTCAGACCACATTTGACCTCTAACACGTTCACAAGAGGATATTTTGTCGTGACAAAATGTTTTGCTATTGTTCTTAGGAGACTGAGCTTCAGTCTAGTTAATTGACGCAGGAAATTTGGGTGTTTGCATGGATCTGTGCTTTCAGGTGAACGCTGGGCACCCGACTACAAGGCGGACAGGGAGAGGGCTCCCTCTTGTGTGCCCAATCAGTCACTGGATGAGAGAGTGGGGGTAAACCTGGGTACCAGTTCCTATTATCTTAGCTGTAATACAGGTGACAGCGCTGACTGCCAGGGGAGAACGACTTCTTTTCCTGTCCTCGTCTCCGAGAAAGGAGAAAAGGCTGTGGTGGACACCTAACTCCAGTCAGAGGAAGTCATCTTCTGTGAGAAGAGTGGTAAGAGTTTTAGACACAGTTTTCACCTCAGCATTTTCTCCAGCTAGTTTGGGTGGTTCCCTTCTCAGCATGCTACTTCTGTAAAACCCATTTTACAGGTCCGCATGCAACGTGCAGCTAACTTGGGCTGTAAATTCTATCAGACAACGCGAGGATGAAGTCCTTTGGTTGCTGTAGCTCCCAAAGAAACTTGCGGGGTAGAGAGGGAAGAGGGGGGAAGACAAAGAAGCTGTGGGACATTCAGTCCACTTTGGTATGTTCTGTTTGCCTGTTTATATCTAGTATTGTAGTTCTTTAATTCACAGTACATATTTTACAGTTTTGCTATCAGAATAGCACTCTACCTCAAATGCAGGTGACTGAGTAAATATTAAAATCCTAAAAAGTTAGATAAAATCCAGCTCACTGTTGTCTTAAATACTTTTCAATTTATTTATTCCAGGATTTCATATCAAAGCAGTCTAATTTTGAATTTTATGGAACAGGAAAACTTTTTTTTTTTCAGTAAGCAACATGGTTAAACACAAGTCATTGGTGAAAAGAAAGAAAAAGCACATTGCATAGGAACATCAAGATTGTAATATTACCTCAGAAAACCCTGGGCATTTTATTAGTTTCTTCTTATATAGGCAACTTTAAAGTTTCAAGATGTGATCTTTCTCAGGAATGTAGGTGTAAAAAGACAATAAAATTACAATTCTTGTGCTTTTAAAGGGGAAATTAAAGCAGCACTGGAGAAATGTGTTTTCAATATTTTCAATACAGTAACAAAAATAGTATTTTTAAATTGCACAAGTCAATACTATATATTGACAGACAACGATAAAATGGATCTATGATTTTGGTTGAGAGCGTACTTATGATTTGGATAATTACTGTCACTTTTTGTTTCAACCTGAGAAATAGGGAAAGGTGTAAACAAGTATTAAGAAATCACAGGTAATAAGTCACTTAATATTATTTAAACTAGACATGGTTTTGTGCTTCTTCCACAGATTTAAACCCTTCTGTTTTTTTTTTTTTTTCCTTCTAAATAAGATCTGACTACAAATACATGATTTGGAAACTGAGTGTTAATGGTAATGGACTCAGTACAAATACTAAATGGGTTTTGTGGCAGGTTTTTTAGCATGAGTACCTCTGCTATTTTATAGCAAACAAATTATTAGAACAGTTTAAGGTAAGCCTTTCCCTGAGAGTTGCTACCTCTACAGTATTTCAAGATTATATTTTTGTAAGGAAAAGTGTTGCATTAACAGGTATTTTTACCAATACTTCCTTTGCATAAGCTACTTTCATATCAGACTAATTACTCTTACATTAACTAGAGGCTGTAACTGTGCATAACATCTTTAGTTTATTTCAAGGTTAACAAAATAAATTTTTTTTCACATCATTAGCCCTTATAGATACCGTACTTCAAATGTTGTTTTAAAATGAGAGATACAAATATTTTGTTTTATTCTTTAAACAATTAGTATGTCAGTTCTGATGCCTTCTTGTTATAACCACTCCGTTCAGAAAGTGTTGGGACTCTGAAAAGAAAGTTTTTGTCGCTTACTGTTAGAACAAGCTCCAGTTCTTGGAAATCCTGTAGCCTTGCAACATCTTTGTCCTTTAAATAAATACAGTAAGTTGTTAGATCATAAACCAGATGTTCAATTTTGCAGAGGTAAATTAAAATAATAGGCTTATACTAACACAAAGTATGTATTTATCCATGAATATGACAGTTCTTTACAGTAAACTGGAAAGCAGATATGCTGCTGCACTTTATATTTGTTCTGGGATCCTATTCAGCTACTTGCATAAGTCTATTTTTAGAAGGAATGCAACGCTGACAGTGAGTGCAACTGATTAATGGAATTACACTTCTAAAGATCTACTGCATGCTATATTCCTTGAGTATACTCTTCTGAGCTCCACCCCAGCCCCCATTCTTCCCCCCTTTGGTAATTCTTAGAAGCTTATGAATTGATTTCTTGAATCCACTCAAGAAGGTCCTGCACACAGCTTCCACTAGAGCAGCCCACCAACACCATCCTTGAGTTGGCATAAGCAGGGTCTTTAGAGATGGACGGAAGACACCCTCCCGAGTACAGGCTTGTGCTCCGATCCCCTCTACAGCAGTATTCTGCTGCTAGACAGCATTCAGTAGAATCAATTTTGTATCATCACAGTGAACAGTAAGCGTCCTGCAATCCTACCAAGACAATCTGAAGTAACAACAGCTGGAGATAGTCCCTTCAATAACAACCTAAGTTGACAAGTGACAGAATTGCTTATCTTTTTTTTTTTTCCCCATTTCTTGACTAACAAATAATAAGTCGTCTTGTACTCGGGGAAGATGCAATACATTGAAGTCTATTAATCCAGTACTAATCAGATTAGCACCACAACTGATGCCAACAATGTTCTAGGGGCATTGGAGAGTGAAAGAGAGGTCAACGATTAATCAGTAGAACACGTCAGCAGGTTAATTTACTGTCTGCTGCACAGGTAAATGCCATGGAAGTGAAAAGACAGTTACATTCAGAGAACCGCACTCAGAATATTTTTCAAACGCTTTTAAAAAAGGACTGTGTACAGTCCTTATTGAACTAGAAAAATTCAGTTGAGTGCTATAGGCCTATTAAACACCGATGACAGGTGACAATGCCATGGTATTGCACTGAATTTAAAAATGTAGTGGAGAAATCAGATGTTAATAGGGCTCAATACTAAATGTTTATGGAAGGAAATGATCAAGAAACTTGCAAACTTTTTAATAGGAAAAACCCCACTACTGAATGCTGGAAGTTGAAGGGAGTTTTTTAGTTGCCTAGTTCAAAGTGACTAATCATGGAACAGTTAGAATATAAATAGTAATAATAAAAATCAGTGACAGGTTAACACGCACCTTCTGCAAACATTGCAGTTGATTTGCTATAGAACTTTGGCCAGAACATTAGGAAGTCTGAAGGAGCCTAGAACACTATAAAAACACTACAGTGCTGTTTGAGTGCACAGGTCATACGTGGCTCAATGTCAAAATGAAAAATGCACTAATAGGCACAACTAACCACCTAACGTCTCCTCTTCAGTGTTTCTCTAAGACAGTGAGTATTGCTAAAAACTAGTATTGTCATCTTTTTGCAACATAGGCATATTGCAGGTGATAAATGAACTATTACTTTTCAGTGGTAACCTAAAAATCTTTTTTATAAGTTACTGCATTCAAAATTAAGAGTTCTTACCTTTCTTAGCATTGTATTTGGTAATTTTCTGATCTTCTGTACATGTTCAGGGTTAACACCCAGCTCACGGCAACTCACTCGGAGCAGTTCCTTATAGGTCAGTTCTTGTCTGTCCAGTTCAATTTCAATGAAGTCATTTTCTTTAAGACTAGGGTTTTGTATTCTAACTTTAAGCACCAGTTCTATTCAAAATAAAAAGGTACATTCACAGGCAGATGTGTAAAAGAATTGGAAAAAACTATACTAAATATTTCTATGTTCTATTAGCCTTGTTTTTATCATTTGTAACAATAGAAGAATCCCCAAAAAGCAAACAAGTGGACAATATCCCTGTTTGGAAGGGCAATATTTACCCACAGAAATGGCAGATCACCTCAATACTCAGGGCTTTCTGCAGACTGAGCCAGCTGAGATTCTCTCAAGCTCACTGGTTACGTACATTCCTTATTTGAAGGGTATGCCATTTAGAGAACTGGATTACCCTGTTTTCCGTATGCTTTTATAGCATTTGAGACGAACAGCAAATGTTTTCATCAATATTTTAATGATTCCAGCAAAAACAGCATGTCTGCCTCTTTAATTCCCTTCAAATGTTTCCTGGATGCCTAACACACAAGAACCTGAACATCTCTAGAAGTACTGTGAATACACGTAACATTGACTAGTCCATTTTCACTGTCCAAGGTGACAGAAATTCTAAGAAAAGATGAGAAGAAAGACTTTTACCGTTACCTTGCATATTAAGTGGAAAAGCTCCTGTGAAGAAAACAGGCTGAAACGTTGGCACGGGCCCCCCGCAGGAGCTGTTCCCTTGCTGAGGTCCGGGCTGTTTTGATCCAACTGGCGAAGGAGGACTTCTGCTCCAAGACGCAGACGTCTGGTAAATGGGGCCGTTCTGAGTGGCGGGTTTTGAGCACCGTGGCACGGCATAGCCTCCAGGTAACGACGGCGTGGCTCCATTATTGCCTGCCGCCTCAGGAGTGATGTTTTCGTGCTCTGTTGATGCCCGTGTGCATGTCTCCGCCTCAGGTAAAGGAGAAGAGTCAGTATCCTGTGATTCTGCAAGTGAGATGCTCCCGTTCACAAGGGGATCTGGAATACTGTTACTCGTGGTATTATAAATGTAAGGGAAAGGTGGGTTAGCCAGGTAATTAGGGATGATTGGCAGTTCTGAATTGTTTTTTAAGTCTGGGAGTTCATCATCTTCCACTGTAAAACAAACAAAACAACATTATCCAAGACTGATTTGAAGATAACAGAAGTCTCGCTACTGCACTGTGGTTTTGTGTGTGCATGTGTGTTTTTTAGGAGGGGTGGAATGGAGTGTTAAAAGCATCACAGGATGAAAGATGAATCAAGGAGCTCTACACCTTGTCTCTACAGTAAACAGAACAGTGCTCAGGTGTTGCAATACAGTAAACACAAAAGCAGAATCTGATACAAATAATTCTGGGGGTGCTATTTCCTTCTAAATACTGCCATCCTTTTTTTCCTTTTTACTGTCTTTTTTATTCTTTTAATTTGTAGCCAGTACATTGTGACATAGTCTCTGGTGGTATAATGCTATCATCTTCATAATGTATAAGGCAATGAAAAACAAAGGGTAATAAACTGTTTGATATTAAGGCAGGGGATAAAGAGAAAAGAACACACAGTCCTGGGAGAACTGAAACATTACCAATTCAACAGCTGGAAGGCAATAATGAAAATGAAGACAAAGGAATACAAAGTGGAGGAAAAAGGTTGTTAATCAAACATATTTCAAATTACTTATTACTTCTTGCAGCAAAGCCTACTCCACTCCAACGGTTACAAAATGCAACAAAAATGCTCTTGCTATGGGCTTTAATGAGATGTTTCCTCTGGGCTGTTAATTTTCAATTTATTCAACACAGTGACTAAACTCCATAGAACAACATGAAAATTAGTTGTTGCTTATACACTGTAAGGGTTTCATACAAATTTGAGATATTTTCCCCTATTCCCCTTTTGAAAATTGGAACCCGTGTCTATCTGTGCCTGGTTTAATCATGGCATTTTTCAAAATACAGCTTTTCTGGTTTTTCAATATTTAGGGAAAAACCTTGGCTAGCTGGGTATGGAATCTGTTGGTAATCCTTTCTTCTTAAACTTTGATTTCTCACTAAGTAAACACCCTAGAGATCAAGTCAGTTATTACAAAAACTTAACACAGCATCTGGTCATGCAAAATAAGATTGGAACATAAGTGCTTTGAACAGCCTCTTGCTAGAGTCTTTAAAGATCATGTATCCCATAGCCAATAGATTTACCTCCCAGCATCTTCCTTATCTCTCTCTTTGATGTTAATTGGACCGGACTTTCTCCCTTCTTGGTGAGGATCTCCTTGTCGGCACCAGAGTGCAGCAGGTAAGCCACCACCGGAGCGTGGTTCCGTTTACACGCCCAGTGCAAACAAGTCCTGCATGTGGAAGATGTTAACACTGTTTGAAATAGTAAATTACAGCAGACTAATTTCCACTCATTCTTGCTGCGTATTAGAACAAGATATGCATGTCTAACATAAAAAAAGGTTTTAATAGCATTGCCCCTTGCAAATTTGCACTAGTTTTGGAGCCTGCAGTGACACCTGCTGATGTAGTTTTCCCTTGCTCTAACGATCTTGCTACCAAGTTACCATAGCAGTATTTTTAAAGTTCAAGATATTTTCAAATTTTCATTTATTAGGCTATTTTCTGGAAAACAAATATAATAAGATAACTTACGTATACTTTTTAAAATTTTTAAGAGTAAGTTGTACTTAAAATACTGGTATATGTGAGCTAATGGGATGCTATTTTTAGTCTTTAATGCTGTCAGTACACTGAGTTGAACTTTTTTGAAAGTAAATTATGTTTAAAATAATGTAAGCATAGTTCTTTGCCTATCTGCTATTCACTGCACCAGCAATTCCCAAGCTTTCATCTGCAGAAAATTTGTTTTCTGCAATCTGTAACTGATGCACAGAACTGATCGCTTTTCTATATTTACAGTTGCTGACCTACAGAGACATAGTAACTTCCTAAAAGCTACCTAGCTTAGTCCTTAGGAACACTATTATGGACTTAGTAGACTTCCACATTATAACCTGCTGTACAGTCTTACCATTTTTCCTTATCCCAGGTTCTAGTGATGTTTGACCTTTCTCTAGTTTTTACCTTTTAATTCTCTAGCTCTAGTTGAAGGAAACTCTTCTGGAAAAAATGAACCCACTTAGCCCGTTTCCAAGGTGTGTTTTTTTTTCTTTTTAAATAATCAAATTAAATACAGCAGAACTAAATAACATAAGAGAAAAAAGTTTCAATTGAAAGTCAAGCTCCAAAAAGCTTTTTCCACTGTGTTTTTTTTTCCTTCAAGAAAGAAACACAGTCAGTATACTGCAGTTATATCTTGACCAATAACATCCAATTTGGTATACAAAATTCTGTTCTTTTAAATTTTCATGTGTAGAAGGATGTATGGGAGAAAAGAAAGAATCTGATCTATTGGAGAGGTACAAGTCAGATAAAACCATGAAATGACAAGATAACTTGCAAAACCATGTTCATTGTTACGTATTCTGATTTAAAGTTGATTTACCAGAAACAAAAGGCTTAATTCTACAATTTCTTCTTACTAAAATTAATGCACCTTGATGAGAGAAAGTATCTCTGAATTAAAGGTAATGGCACTAGTCACTGTGGCAAGTGCTGTTGTTATGCAGGATTAAGTCTAATTGAAGAGTCATGAATGTAAGTGTATTCAAATTTTTTTCTTCACAGACTATCCTAGGAAGTGTGCTGTGTTTTAAGGAGCTGATACTGCTAACAGAATACAGGATTCTACAATACTTTCTCCATGGTTGGGTTGTGCATTTCAAGTAGAAAGTACCATTTTTAAATGGGATAAAATAATGTTGTTAGCAGAAGGTATTCCTAAGTTTTTAACACCAAAGTTCCCACAAAATCTGAAGACAAGCTTCATGAAACTCAGACTGTGTTAGGTTAGTTTTGCTGTGCAGTGCTTTCTGGACCTCGCAGAAATATCTCCTTGTTTTAAGTGTGAATGGTTTGCATGAATTCAGAACTAGTGCCACGCTGAGTCATAAACTAGTTTGGACCAAAGTGGTGGCAGAAAGTGCACAGCATATGGCAATATTTGCTTTTAGTGCTCACATGATGACCCTCTATTGAGAATTATGTGCTGTTTCTCTATGTTAAGTCCCCGAGATTTCTGTGGGACTCTGCATGTGTACAACACATGCATGTGTGGTTTGTCCAGAAGGTATGTAAGCCTCATGTCGGATCCACCCTGAGCATTCCGTGTAGCCTCATGCAGAGAGGTTCCAGCTACCCGCAGACCCAACGCACATCCAAACAGAACTACTCAGCACCTCTTAGCATCAGACATACTGAGAGGCCCATTAGAGAAACTTAAATTCAACAAGCAAACTTAAATAACAGCAAAGATCCATTTGTTGTCATAGTTAAAAATGACCAGCTTGTTATTTTTCTAAAAGAATTATATTTTATGACAGATTTCTTTCTTTCCTAAATGCCAGTTTTAGATACAAATTCATTTTGACCAGAAGCAGCTGCTTATGCTACATGCCAAGATAATTCAAACTCTTAGGAATCACTGATGTTAAATTTTTACAAGCTCCAGGTTTAATCAGCACACTTTGAAAGCTGCAAGTGTCCCACGCTTCTCAAAATTACTGGTCAAGCTTTCGTCTGTAAAACTCCAGCTGCTTTCTTAATTTTATTCTTCCTTTTTTTTAATCAGACGTTCAAGCACAATACAGCACAGTAACTACAGGGTGAACTGAACTTAAGGAAAACAGTTTCCAAAAATGCCGGAGCGTTCCCTGTTAATTCTGCTTCCAGTACCAAAAAGGAGGGTGCGGGGGTGCTCCTGTACTTAGTCCCAAGCCTGCAAGTGTCAATTACAGAAAAGTCTCAGTTTTGGTATTGTCAGGTGATAGCTGAATGAGATGTCCAAACCAAAGAGAGTTTGTGTGCATCACCGAAACAGCCTGCAACTTCCCCGTGTAAAAGGGAAAGTAATTTTCAAATCTGATTTACAAGTTAATAAAATAAGCGTGGTTATACAAGAACACATCTCGGCAAGCTGAAGTTTATTTTCTGACGGATACTTTGCTGGGCTGCTTTAGGCTGCCAGCGTTGTCTCTCCAAAGAAATAAACAACATAACGAAACAACGACCTGGAGAAGCACCAAAGCATGAAACGGCAGGTGGGAAGAGAACGCGTGTTTGCAGCGGCAATTAACAGCTGAATTATTAATATATATATATTTTTTCTTTTTGGAATAAAGACACCTCTCCGGGAGAACGTCCGGCAAGGGGCTGACATTTTAATCTCGCTCTGAACTCGAACTGCTCGCGCTTTGCGTGCTTCCCCTGCAGGAGCGAATGCGCGGCAGCGCTGCCGCCCGCAAGCCCCGAGGCGCGGCTGGCCGGAGGCTTACCAGCCGTTGACTTCGTTCTGGGANCCCGCAGCCGCTCCTGCAGCGCCTTCGCCTCCATCGCGGCCGGCCCCGCGCGGAGCCAACTCCGCCGCCGCCGCCCCTACGGCGCTCCCCGAGCGCACCGAGCCATCGCCCGGCGAGCCCCGCCCGCCCGCCGGCCTCAAGCACCCGCAGCCGACCGGCGGCCCCTGCTCGCTTCGAGCGTGAGCCCGCAGGCGGTGCCGCCCCGGTCCCCGCCCGCAGGGCGCCCCGAGCCGTCCCGCTCCCAAAACTCTGCTGGGGGACTCTATTCTCTGTGACAACCCTGACCGGGATGTTTAGTTCCTACCCGCAGCCCTGCACGCGAGTCCCGGCGGCTGCTCCCGCGCTGCCCGCCGGCTTCGTCGGCCGCGGAGGGGTTGGAGGTGCTGGGGTGTTACTGAGCGTGCAGGGGGCTGAGGGACCCCAGGGTCGTTTGCTCCTGAGGGCTCCGGAATCATAAAGCTGTTCTGTCTAGGAAATTCTCCTCATCTGTGAGAGTTCTCTGGCTAGTCCCTACAAAAGTCAAAGTCTACCTGCAAATCGACACGAAAGATTACCCATAATGTCTATAATTTACATTATTTGATTTGAAAGAGCCATTTTTGATTGTTGTTGATTCGTCCTAGGCCAAGTTTCAGGAGAGAGTAGAGCTAGTAAAAAAAAAAAAAAAATCACAATTCTAAGGAGTCCGAATAATAACTCCAGACTCCAGGCAGACATCTAGCCAGAACCCCGGCCTCTTCTCCTCCACGCGGGGACAGCTGCAGGAGCCAGGCTGATCCCAGTTCGGTGGCCACAGTACCTCTTTGGTGCCTGGATGCAATTGGAGCAATAAAAAGCAACCAAAACAGACCAGCTCTGCCCCCTTTTTCTAAAGCAGATATACACTCACTTCACATCCTTCCGAGAAGCCCAGGCTGGGGAATGTTAAGACACAGGATTCATTCAAATTGTTTTGCACTAATTTCAATGACATGCTTCCAAGAGTTCAATTGGATTGTTAACTCGTTACAAAATGGCAAAGTTTAGAAGAACTTTGCAGTGCCTTGCCATGCTGTGCTTTGGGGGTGTTATTGGCATATTTTTGAAAGGAAACTCTGCAGGCAACACTGTGTTTGTGTCATTGAGTACTGGGGGCTTTACAGTATCAGCACTAATACAGACTTAAAAGTCTTTAAAAAGTACAATTTAATTTAAAAATACTTAATTTCATGCAGTTTTGATCATGGAAATGATTTTGAGAAAGTGGGAAATAGTTGAGAATTAGAAAGCTGAAATTCAGTAATGATGAAGACAAAGACATCCGCGAAAGGAAAAAAAAAAACATCAGAAACTGATTGGGTGTTAACATGAGATAAAATATAAACCAATAACTTCTACCCATATAGCATTATCACAAAAACAACCACAAAAACAAAAGAATAGTGTTCTGTTTGTGCAGTAACAAGGCCTTGTGTGGAATAAACCCCTTCTTTCAGGGTGATACAGACAAAGCAGGGGGACTCCAAAAACAAGTAATAAAAATTAACTCTTCTAAAAAAAATATAACCCACAAGGACCAGTTTTGATGAATTACGTACGTTTAGTCTAGGAAAAAGCAACACTTCAGATACCCGATGGGGCGCCTTGAGGCGAGTGAAGCATTTCCAGAAGCGACTGGTGAGCAGTCACTCCCTGTCACGGCACCCTCGCCCGCGAGCCCCGCGGTGCTCACGCACACCATAGCACTCGGGGCGGGTAGCCCCACCGCCTCCCTCCGAGGAAGCCCCCGCTCCTTGTGGCAACCCCCTACCCCGCAACTTCCTCGCCGCCACCCAGAGCCGGGAGCTGCCCCGGGCTGCGTGAGGAGCGCGGCGGCCT
>VXAA01002208.1:174724-204764 GCA_013399115.1 Anseranas semipalmata | reverse complement strand
AGAGGCGGTTGGCAGGCGCGCGGTGCATTGTGGGCAGGGCGAGGAGCCGCGCCGCCATTTTGTCTCTGTCAGTCCGGCGGCGGCGGCGCGGTCGGTCGGGGAGGAGAGGCGGCGCGGAGCCGGCGGCGGCGGCGTTTGGCGGGGAGGATTCGGCCAGGAGGACACGATGATATCGGCCGCCCAGCTCCTAGATGANGGGATAGAAACCTGGCCCCGGATGAGAAGCGCAGCAACGTGCGGTGGGACCATGAGAGCGTGAGTGAAGCGGAGCCGCCTCGCTCCCTCCCTCCTTCCCATCCCCCTCTCAGGGCCCGGGTTTTGTCGTAGCGACGCAGACCGCGGCTGCNTGCGGGTCGGGCCCTTGGTGCGCGGCCCGAGGCTGCGGCGCTCCTGCATGGCGGCCGCGGGGCGGGCCGGGCCCGCGCCGTTGTGCGGGAAGCTCACGGAGCCCCGAGACGAGGAGGAGGAACCGAGGTGGCCGGGAGGGAGGAGGAGGAGGAGGATCCCGCCATAGGCAGGCTGTGCGAGAGGGCTTGCGCTGTTATTTGGGCTGATGGGAGGGGAGAGGCCTTGTGTTTGGGTTTCAGCGTGAGGGGGAGAGGTGGTGTGCTCTCCCCGGCGTGTCGGTGAACGGAAACAGGGGGGGTCTGAGAGGCCTGTCGGTGGCTGAGGCTTCCCATGGGGCAGTAGAGTGTGTTTGTGACATTATGAAAGTGAAATTATGCTGTTAAGAGCAGAAACAACGTTTCCTTGAAGCCTGATGGCTTGTACAAAGGGAGGTGGGACAGATGGTAAAGGTTTGGAAGACAAGTGTCTCTGGATCTCTTCCTGAATTGTGGTGTTGGGGGAGGAAACAGAGGGTGCAGGCATATTGACTTAACGGCCTGGAGGCTGTAGGGTAACGAGGAACGGCTTTTGAAACAGTATTTAACAAAGAAAAACTTGATTCGTCTTGTACTTTCTCAGTCAGAGTAGCACAACTTCGAGAGGGGGGAGAAGGGGATGGACACTAGGATAAACAGAATTATTATTTAGTACTACTTAATTATTTTCTTTGTTAATGTAGTGATGTCATTCATCTTTTGCAATAAACAGCTCAAACAAGACTTCTTTTGTATTATTTGGGACTTTGTTTTTTTTCTCCTGGATATAGTTGAGTTTTAGTGAATGATGATTTTTATTGACATCCATCCTAATGGTACTGCAGCCAATTTCTGAAAAAATCAGCAATAGTACCTTAGCTGTTTCTCTGGGAGAGATGAGACCTCTACTGAAATATTTTTTTTCAACATTCATGGTAGAGCTTTGTGTTATGGTATATGTTTTAAAAAAAAAAGGTCACAATTAGGCTAGTTCATTTATCATGTGTGGTTGGAATTGCTGTAGTTTAACCTGCAAAAAGCATGTAGTTGAACTACCTGGGGCTCCTCCCACCTTAGCATTTTCTTGGGATGTTTTTAAATTGGGTCGGAAGGGAGAAATGCTTCCTTTTGGCTGTTCTAAGTTGCATCTGAATCGGAGGTTGGAATTTCATGTTTTCAAACAAGACTTGTGTTATTTTAGAGATGGCTGAAACATGTTTCTCAGAATATCTGAGATAAGGACAGTTCCCTCTCTTGCCTTAGACTGGCAAATCCAAGCAACTTTTTTTTTCTTCTTCTAATTTCTGCTTAGAAATACTGCTGTATAGATAAGCTGTTCATGTCAGAAGGAAATTGTGAGTTTAGGAAGTATTCATGAAATTCTTAATGTCCTTCTAGACTTTTTAACCAAATATCATTATTCAGTTGATTTTCTTTTGATTCTGAACTCAAAATAAAAAGGGATTGTTCAACCCTGGAAATAGGAAATAAATGGCTTGAGCCAGGTTGGTCCAGGTAGAATAGCTAAAGGGATTGTTTTGGTTTACTTCTGAAGGTGAGAAAGATTTTTGCCTATTTTATTTAATCGGGTTAAGGTGACTTCCATCTTTAAAAGAGCATTCTTTTTTTTTATTAATTATTTTAGGCTGAAGACATTTCCGATAACCATAGGAATCTCTCTTTAAGATGCTTTCCGGTGGTGGTTGGTTGTTTTCAGAAAAAGGGCCTCATCTATTCTTCCCAGTCCCCTTTTGACGATTTAGAAAGTGGAGAGCTGTCCTCTCTCTGAGGCCAGTGACAAATTTACAGGCTTAGGGTTGAACCTTCAGCCTTGCAGGAACTGCTGCTATGTTTGTGCCACTCCTGGTTTTATTTATAAGATTTATAGGACCATTATTAAACACAACCTCTCTGAAAGGAATGTTTTCATAGATACTTGTAGTGAATTGATGAGTTCTTAACAGAAATTTACTGCTGTTAAAACATAAAGATGTGTTTCAGCTTTAACTCCTTGCATCCAATAAAGATTAAATTTGTAGTGCTGACTTGTTCGGTAAATGTAGATAAGGTTCAAATAGTAACATTCATTCATCTGCTTGGCTGCTGTTTTATTTTTCAGGTTAAATGCATATGTTAGTGTCCTCTCTGGTAAAATTACAGATCTCTTGACATGCGGCCTTTTTATTGTAAGCATATTGTGCTCTCATACCAAAATTTAGGATTTTGCGTCACATTTCATCAATTTGTAAATGTGTAAGGTTATCAGAACAAGCTCATCCCTATTTTCTTTATCATTCGTGAATTATGTATGGGTAGATATCAGAAGTTATGGAAGTTGCAATGAAATACAAGATAAGAATGGGTTGTTAGGAAGTTGTGAAAGCAGAATGTGATAGCTGAGCATTTTTTTGCAGTATTAATGAAATGTTTATCATGTATTGCAAAGCCTTTAGCAGAGCTTAAGTTCTTTTAAAACTTTTACCTGAGCTGGTGGTAGTTTCTGTCCATGGGAAAGCTTTGAATTAGTTCACAACTCTAGACAAGCTAGCTGTTTTTGTTGTCAGCTTTCACAATTGAAGTGAAGAATACTACTTTCCCGCCTCCAAGGGATTTCAAGGATTAGTAAATTTGAGATGAAGTGGAAAGTTCCAAGTGTCCATATTCATTCCGATGTATTATTGAAATATGATATGTAAGGGCTTTGAGACATAAGCCACAGCTAGTCCTGCTGCAACAAACTGATGGTAATATTCTGCTCTTTCCCACCTTCTTGACAGCAGAGTCATCGGAATAATTTGGCAAAAAGAAAAAAAAAAAGTTTGTTACCTATGTGTCTAAATAGCCATACTAAATCACCTGTTGCTCTATTTCTGCAAATGTGGAATGTATTTCCATGTTACTTCTGACTTGTGCTAAGTGCAGCAGGCTGATAAGCTATGGCTGACTAATGCTATTTGAAGCATGACACCTCTGTTTCAGCCCTTTAATGGCTCTGTGATTCTTCAGCCATTTCTTGGCCCTTTCTATTCTTACTCATGATTGACTACTTAAGACAGCTGTAAACTGCAGCTGGCTGGTAGCTGTCTACAGTCTATTATCTGCAGCCTGTCAAGGCTGATGTACCAAAGGTGAAGCTAACCCTGGATGATAAAGTTTCAAGATAGCTGCAAGATTCTCTCAATTAATGATTTTCTGTTGAAGCAAAATCAGTTGAAGAACGTAATGAAACAGGTGTGAGGGAAGGAGGGAGAAAATTGTTGCAGGCACAGTAGTCCAAACCACTCTAATGTAAGCATTCCTCTGCAGGCTGCCTCTTAGGAGAGAATGTCAAGGAATTCACTGGGTACCGTAGCATCCAGAGCTAGGAGAAAATTACTTCAACTTTCCAGTGATTTTTTTTTTTTTTTTGGATAGTCGGTACAGTGTATGACACATGTTTAAGCTACATATTTTAGCGGTGGTCACTACAGCTTTTGGTTGCAACCATCAGTTGGTAAGAAGAGGCATTTTCTAGAAGTGCTGCTTCATAAGGTCATTTCAATTATTTATTTTGTTTTGTTAGACTTCTGCCTCTAATAATTTTCCCTTTGCTCCTTTTGTTGCTAGTTTCAAAACTGTTCCAGGCCAGTTTGCATAATTTTTGAGCTAGTAGCTACCCATGAGGACTTTCTATAACTCTTACCCAGCAAAATATCGTCAGGCTGTTATTATTGTGCTTTTTGTGTCTTAGGAAATCCTCTAATCCATCCCAGAAATTTTTCTGGGAAGTGCCTTTTCACTGACCCTAATACTTGGATGTGAGGTTGAGAAAATGAAATGGAGGGGAAAGAGAACATAGAAATAAGAAATACTATTCCTTTTGATTAGCAGAGGAGTTCATCCAGAAACTGGTCTCTTGAAACAGCTTGATATTAGAATGAGATATTGTAGCTTTCAGAGAAGAAAGCAGAATCTAAAACTAGATTTTGTCCTTTCTCCTCACTTTGTCCTGAGAAGAAGAAAAATTGTGATTTTTGTGTGGCCATTTTTAATTATTCTTGATAAATTGTTTCAGAGAGCAAGCTTAGCTCTTCTTATGACTTGCCCTTCTTTGCAGACATTCAGAATCATTGGCAGGGTCTTTGGCAGCAAGTAAGTCTGTGCTTAAGCAGCCTTTAAGGGGTCTGACCATTAGGAGGTGCTGATTTTTTTTGTAATTTTTTTTTGAGATTTTGTCTCCAAACAGTAGGCCTTAGGTGTTACACGTGCACATTTGCAGTGATGCTTGGTTGTAGGGAGACCAGTGAGCTTTACTCATGCAACTTTTCAAGACGCTTCTGTTCTGGACCGGTCAATCTAACATTGCCAGTGCTGCTGATATTAAAAAGTCTGGACAGTCGGTGGGTTTTTCTTGGTTCTCCCTAAGCATTCAGGGCTTTCTTCAGACAGAACTTAAAGCAGGTGAAAGGCAGCTTAAGGCAGCTACAAAGCTGTTTTCAGTATGGCTCTGGTACTTTAAATCCATGGTCCATCGGTTTTACTTGGATTAGAGTTAATTCCCAAAGTATAGTCATATTATTCAGAGAAACTTATTTTCTCCTCTTGTAAGTATTGTTATTTATACCCCATATAGCTTATGCATGACCTGAAGATACTTAAACTTTAATTAGTGGTTGTTGGCATATATACAAAGCCTTAGTTGTGGGGCTTTTGTTTTGTTTTGTTTTTGCTATGGTGTTGTTCTGTAGAAATGACACAGTAACATCACAGAAACATGCCACCTAAACTATAGCCCTTTGAGATATATATGTGTATATAAATAAGACATTTTCCTCTCTCCTTGTGTTGAAATTCTGGTGAGAAGATAGTTTTTTCGCTGTATTTGATATGAAATGTTTGGCAGGGTTGTAATTCAACAGACATAAACCCCACGTCTAAACTGATTTCTTTAAACTGTTCTTTTGTCAAGAAGCTGTAGCTCATGTTTCCTTATGTTTGTCCTATTTGGTTCCCCTGTGGGTTTTTTGGATAAAATTAGGTAGATACAAGAGGAAAATGTAAGGAGGGGGGAATTGTTTTAATAATAATTTTATTTTTATATATCTATATACATATTATGTTTTCTTTCGAAATGACATAATTTTGAAAATCAAACTTTTCTGGGAGGTGTCTGCTTTATTAAATATTAATTTCAGGTTATTTTGAGAAATTCAGCTGTGCCATTGAAGATATTTCAGAAAAAGAGATGCAGGCTAGAGGTGGGCATGGATCACACGTGCTGAATCCATCTTTGTCTTCTATAGTTAAAAGCAGGAGAGGGGCAAAAGTTACTAGAAAACAGATGGCCAGTTGAGGAGAATTAGTCATGCCCCAGATGAGAAATGCTTGCTTTCTTAACTTGGAAAAAATGAGACATAATTAAGTGACAGAATCTTTCTCTCTTAAGACAGTGGTGTGTGTTGGATAAGATACTAGCATACACTTAAATATTGTTTAGTCTGTTGTTATTTCACATGTAGCCTTGGTGTTGTTCCTTTCCTGAGGATTCTTTTCATCATGAAAAGCCCTAGAACAAAGTGGCACTTTAAGCTGGTATGGCTTGCTCTCTCTGAGGGTATGAGTTGAGGCCCGACTGCTTCTGACACTTAAGCTGGTAATGCAGTAGTAATAGAACTGTGCTAATTTGGTTGTACTGGGCAGGGTTTTTGTTCTTCAGTGTAGCTGCTGTTTCTCAGGCGCGGTTAGTTGAGGAGTTAGCCGAAGTGCAGGTAATTGGAACCAATGCTGGAGTGAAGGCGTTGCTTCTGAAATCCTGACAGTGGTGTTGATAGTAAAGTGAGGGGAAGCTTAAAGAAAAAATACACTATGCTTTTTCTCCCCCCATCTTGCTGTAGTTCTCTGCAGATGCTTAGTCTTTGTGAACTTTGGAAAAAGGGGGTGTTATCTGCAAGGCCTACCTCCAGGCTTTTGAAATTGGGTTTTATGCTTAGAGTATTTGGTTGGTTGGTTAATACTGTTACTTTTTTCCATAGATTACTAAGTATTTTTTATTTTCAGTTCAAGTAGGGTTATGGTTATAAAAATTCTTACTGCATGCTTAATTTAGTTTCACGGTGACATAACCTGGATCACAGGAGCAGTATTCAAATTATGTAATAAATCAGATTTTTTTCTTTTTCCTGTCCATGGGTGGTTGTTGAAAGCTGGATTGTGTTTCTGTGTAATCTGTAAAGCAGTCAGTCCAATTTTAACCTCCGTAGTCTGATGTGCAGTCTGGCAGTTAGCATGGAAAAATAAATCAGACTGATCTCATTTGAACAACTGGTGTCACTGGCACTATAGTGAGGTGGTTGGCGTGGGGTAGGTTTTGAATCTCTCTACTCACACCCACTTGTTAAAATACTTCAAAATATGTTTTAGGAAATAGTATGCTGCGAATCTGTGTCCACAGTGAAAGTGAGAGTATCAGAACTAGGTTGTAATACACAGTAGCAACTACTAGATTTGCTAAATATTAGAAAGTGGTGTAATGTATGACAGATGTTAGAAGAATGTACAAGCTAGCTTTGGATTGACAATTAATTAAAAGTTAATGGCAATCAAGTCCAGGGGAAAGGTCCATTAAATAATTGTTGAAGATCTCTTATGAAGTTCAAGATGAAAGCATTCCTAATTTTTATCCATTTGGCTGTTCTGATGGATAAAGAGACTGGAGATACTTGTGTGAGCTTCAAGAACTGACCAACTTTACCAACTAAGCCGATGTACATGGGTGAGGGTTAATAGTCTTGTTTATAACAAAAGCTGAGTTTATCCCATATGTTTAGTACTTAATGTCTAGAATAGATTTTTTTTTTCTTCCGATTTCCTGGTGGTATTTTTTTGTTGTTAAAAAGAACCAGGGTTGCTAATGTAAAAATAGGATATTTAGAAACAAACCCGTTTTTAGTTGACAGGAAACCAGGATAAAATGAATGTCTTCTGTGCTTGCCTTAAGAAGTATACAATATCTCCTAGCACATCATTCTTAAAGTAGGAATTTGTAGAAGTGGGGAAGCTTTTGGATAGTTACCTTGTGTGTTCTTAGATCTTGTGACTGACATCAGAATCCAGACCCGCTGAGGCAGTACCTTCAGCTTTAAATGCTGGTATCTCGTGGTCCCCAAACCGTTGGGGAACACAGCATTGAAGGGGTGGAGGCTGAACACAAAGTCCTTACAGATAAGCGAAGAAGAACTTGCTTTCGTGCTTCCATGGCAGGCATTATCACCCCTTGTAGGTTTTCACAGTTAAAGAATTTCGCAGTAAGGTTTTCTGTAATAATCCAGTCTTTTTAAAATACCAAATGTTACACTGCAGTTACAAATAGATTATGCTTTCCTGTAATCTTAAATATTTAGCAGTAAAATTAAGAAATACCATTGTCTCCAGAGAAAATAGGATTTTCTTTTGGTGTTTTATCATTAAGATGTGCCTTGTAGCACTTGCTGCCACCAGATAACACAAAGATGGGGTGTGTGGGGGTAAAATTTTCAGAAATCTTGCAGTGTGTGCAACCGGGGGGGGGTTTACACTGTAATTTAGAAAAGAGAAATGATCACCTAAAATTGCCAATTCATGAGGAAAAAAAAATATGCTTGTGTTTTTCTCCTCTGTTAGGTTTGTAAATACTACCTTTGTGGCTTTTGCCCAGCTGAATTATTCACAAATACCCGTTCTGATTTAGGTAAGTGTGTATGTCTTGTCATTTTTATTCATTTGCACGTAATTACAATTGAACTTCTATTTGTAAATATTCTTATTGTTGAATGCTCTGTCAAAACACTTTGGAAATAGCCTTTTTTAGGATTGCCAGTGACACAATATATTAGGAGCAATATTTATTCCGAATCCTACTTCTTCTAAGTGAAAAAATATTTTATTTTTTTAATGGTGTAAGCTACATTACTGGGTGTGGAGTAGTTTTGTTCTCCTGAAGCGTTGTCCCCTAGTTTGGTTTATGCTACCTGGGTAGTGTTTTAACTTATTTTAATGTCACTCTACCTTTTTGAGCTTATTTACTTGAGAGACTTGTACTGTAATAATTACTGCTTAAGGCCTTCTCTATGTCACCTGTAGCTTTCAAGCTGTGGTATGTGGACAGCATGTAGTTTGGAGAATGTAACTAGGAAAAACGTGCGTCTTGTTTTAGTGTTAAATTCCAAGTCCACTGAAGAATTTGATAGAGGAAGGTGGGAGAATTGTAGCATGGTTACCCTTCATGATCACAGGCCATACACCTCTTAATTTTACTCTGAAGATAAATATTTCAATTATCTATTTTTTTTTATTATAAAGAACAATGTCTAGAGTTTAAGAAAGTGCTTGGTGAAATTACCTTTGACATTTTTCCTTTTTTATTTTTTAAAGATCTCACAAAGTATTATTTTGTTTGTGTAGTTTTACTGATGTAGAAAGAGCTGGAAATTCTATTTTATATCAAAATTTTACAAGTTATTGAGAATTTCCTTTGTTTTTCTAATTACTAAGCCATATTGACATTCTTTCTTAAACGTCTCTTTCAAACTCCAAGCAAAAGAAGCAGAAAGGCAGGCATAAAAGTCCCTGGGAAGTGTTAAAAGCTCTGTTCTATTTAGGTGCACAAACAAGTGCCGTGGCATGTGAATACAGCATTCAAGAATGCAAGCTTAAACTTTTTGTGTGGTCTTTTTAGGTCCTTGTGAAAAAATTCATGATGAAAATCTACGTAAACAGTAAGTATACTGGTCAATATGTTAATGCAAATAGTTTTTTCTAGTATGCTTGAAATTCATAAAAGCAAGCCAACCACGAGAAACTAATTGCTTATTGATTTACATAAGCCTTTATTTAACTGTATAATATTCAGTTACCTTCAGCAAGAATTTAAAACACTGCAATATGTCATTTGTTGTCTTATATAGTATGAAGTGATGTGACCTTTAATTTTAAAAATGTTTTACCAGGTATGAGAAGAGCTCTCGTTTTATGAAAGTGGGCTATGAAAGAGACTTTCTGCGCTATTTACAAAGCTTACTCGCAGAAGTAGAGCGCAGGATTAGAAGAGGTCATGCTCGTTTGGCACTGTCACAGAATCAGCAGTCTTCCGGGGTGAGTGTAGAAGAATCACTGAGGCAAATAATTTTTCCTCTAGGTAACATCTTCATATTCACTTTACCTTGTCTCTTCAGGTAAAATGTATTGTTTTCCAGAAGATGGCCGTTAGATAAGTGAATTCACCTGGTAGCCAGCACATTGCATCTAGTCCTAATGGACAAGCCAAGTGGCCACAGTTAGCAAGAATCTCTTTCTGCTGTCCCCATTCCAGTTTTCTTAGAATCAGTACTTGCTCCCCTCTCTGGAACCATTAGTCCTGTCAAGTATTGTCTTTACCCTGTTAACCTCAGTTTACCTTCTGATCCATTGTTACATATTCTTTCTCTACGCTAGTAAACTGTCACAGTGATGTTACTGAAGCAGGTGAGTACTGGGTCTTTCAGCTCCTGCTGGAGCTAAAACCCAGTGACAGCTGCCACAGTTAGGCAATAGCCTCTTTCTGCTCCAGCACCATCACTGGCAGGCATGGTCTGAGGCAGGCAGTGAGGGAATTGCAAACATCTCAGAAATAAAGGAAATACTTCTATGCAACTTTTCTAAGTTCCAAGCTATATTCTAGACAGCTGTTAATGAAAAGCTTAAAGAAACTGGTAGGAAAGTTTTCCATGTTCACTCTATTTGCATTTTCTTGTCCCATGATTGATTTTAGCAAAGACTGTGGCCTGTGCTGTGTGTGTTTCCTGACTGCTAGGGTAGTCCTGCTCCTTTTTTTTACTGCCACAGTTAATTGTTCTGGGCAAAGTTTAGTTGCTTCAGAAGGAACTGTGGAAAGTATCTTCAGTTAAGAGAGCTTATTAGATGGAGAGTAGGGCACATTTAAAGGTTGTGGGAGAAGTATGTATAGGTCTGTTCAGGCAGCCTACAGAGGGGATACCACTAACAAGTGCATTTTGGACAAAGCGAGATTCACTTTAAATTTATGCTTGGAAGTTTAAATTTCATAGCCCGTTTTGCTTATAAATCAGATTTGAGTGTTTGCAAAATACATAGTAGTTGCATGGCAGTTTCAGAGTTTAAATTTGGGACTTCGAGTTTAGACTTCTTTTTTATGGGCCATGGCCTCTAATGTTTTTGTTCAAGGAGGGAATTTTGTTTGGAGGAATTAGCTTGAATAGAATTTGCTTCACTCAGCAAGACTAAACTGTTGAGAGGCGTTTATTATGTTAGACTAGACAATTATTGGTCTTCATGGGAGAAGAGACAGGAGAAGGTTATTCCTGAAGCGTGTCTGGAATATGAGAAGACATAATTTATGTGTTTCAAAGGTGTTGTTTTTCTTTAAACTTATAAATAAATAGTTGACATATTTGTACTGCTTTGGCAGGCAGCGGGACCTACTGGTAAAAATGAAGAGAAGATTCAGGTGTTAACTGACAAAATTGATGTACTACTACAGCAGGTGAGTTTTATACCCTATAACAGAGATCTCTTGCTTTCATTACTTGCTTAAAAGTTATAGTTGGTTTTTTATTGTCCTTTAGATTGAAGAGCTAGGTTCAGAAGGGAAGGTGGAAGAGGCACAAGGAATGATGAAACTTGTTGAACAGTTAAAAGAAGAGAGAGAATTATTGAGGTCTACAACTTCAGTAAGTAACATGTTGGTAGTTCTGTCGTACTTCAAAATTTGGTGTAGTATTACATTCCTAATAACCTTGTCTTTACACTGAAGGTGTGAACACCACACAGCCATTTGTTCACTCCCCCCCTGTAGGACAGGGGAGAGAATTGAAAAGAAAAGTGCAAGAACTCATGGGTTGAAATAAGGACAGTTTAATAAGGAAGAAAGAAAAGAAAAAAAAGGGGGGACGGGGGAGGGGGAACACCAGTGACAACAAAAAATAAACAAAAGAATCGATGCACAGTGCAGTAGCTCACCACCAGCTGAGCGATGCTCAGCCAGTCCCCAAGCAACAGCAGCCCCCCTGGCCAACTCCCCCGGTTCTATGCTTAAGCATGATGCTGTATGGGATGGATTTTTTTTTTTTTTTTTTTAGCCAATTTGGGTCTGCTGTCCCGGCTATATTCCCTCACAGCTTCTGGTGCACCCCTGTCCTCCTTGCCGGTGGGGCAGCATGAGAAGCTAAAAGTTGTTGACTTAGTGTAAGCACTGCTCAGCAACATTATTCCTATCCTAAATCCAAAACACAGCACCATAACAGCTACTAGGAAGAAAATTAACTCTATCCCAGCCAAAACCAGGGCACCTCCACAACATTATTTCACTGAACTACCAAACTGACTGTGTAACAGAAAGCCCTTGTGTTGGGGCTGTGACTAGTCAGGCATCTGTCTGACTTAGAGCTACAGAATCCAAAGCTGACGTGTTAAATAGCAAGTTCATGGCAACAAAAAGGAGCTTATATTTAAATACAGAATTTCAGTGTTTAATAATACGTTCAAATTGTGATTTCTGTTGTATTATTTTAAGTTCTTAGGTGTTGCAAGCAATAGTATTTGTGTCCACACTATATGATTCATGAACATTGCACAGCAAAAATCACTTGGGTTTAGGTTGTCATTTCAGTGTATTTCTTACATGTGTTGAAACAATGAATTAAGTTCATCACCATCCATTTAAATAGAAGCCTAGTGTTCCTTTTTGTATTTCATCATGGGATATTCTAGGCTTTTTGTTCCTTGAGATGTAGTCCATTGTTATTCTGGAGCTCCAGGCATTTCAGTTAAACTCATAGAATGGTTTGGGTTGGAAGGAACCTTAAAGATCTTTTAGTTCCACCCCTTCCAGCCAAGGGCTGGGACACCTTCCCCTGGATCAGGTTGCCCTTCTCCTCTGTGGCCTAAGCAACCCTGTCTCTCTTGGCCTGTCTTCATAGTAGAGGTGCTCCAGCCCTCTGATCAACTTCATGGCCCTCCTCTGGACCTGCTGTAACAGGTCCATGTCTTCCTTGTACTGGGGGCCCCAGAGCTGAACGCAGTACTCCAGGTGGGGTCTCCTGAGAGCGGAGTAGAGGGGGAGAATCCCCTCCCTTGACCTGCTACCTACACTTCTTTTGATGCATCCCAGGGTGTGGTTGGCTTTCTGGGCTGCAAGTGCTCGTTGCTGGCTCGTGTTCAGGTTTTTTGTCCACCAGGGCCCACAAGTCCTTCTCTGCCGTCAATCCACTCATCACCCAGCTTATATTCATGTTTGGGATTGCCTGACCCAGGTGCAGGACCTTGCACTTGGCATTACTGAACTTCATGAGGTTTGCATGGGTTCACCTCTCAAGTCTGTCAAGGTCCCTCTGGATGGCATCGCCCCCCCGCAGCGTGTCAGTCATACCACTCAGCTTGGTGTCATCCACAAATCTGCTGAGGGTGCACTCAAGCCCGCTGTCCGTGTTGCCAGCAAAGATGTTAAGTAATACCAGTGTCAGTACAGACCCCTGAGGGATACCACTTACCGCTGGTTTCCACCTGGACATCAAACTGTTGACCACAACTCAACAGCTGATGTCAAAGAAATAATCTTAAGAGAAAACTGGGTTTTAGTTTCCTTAATCCTGAGATTGCAAGGAAGACGCAGATAGCTAATCCTTTGCAATGAGGAATAGGGTTTGTTTTGTGTGTTTCCTAATTGGCTCTTCCCTTGTGGCTCCCATGGAATGGGCATATGTAACCTATTCTCGCCCTGTTCAGCCTAGTGGGTACAGTGCTTCAAATACAAGCATACAGTAAAGTTCTAAACATCTTTGCTAGCACCTGTCTAAAAGATTTATTTTTGTTTTTTTTTTATCTAATATGTTCTTTTGCAGACAATTGAGAGCTTTGCAGCCCAAGAAAAGCAAATGGAAGTTTGTGAAGTTTGTGGAGCCTTCTTAATTGTAGGAGATGCACAGTCCAGGGTAGATGACCACTTGATGGGAAAGCAGCACATGGGTTATGCCAAAATAAAAGCTACTGTAGAAGACTTAAAAGTAAGCATGTCTTCAGTTACTGAACATAAAAATTGCTTGGAGGCTTCCTATGGTAAACAGAAGGCTGGCCAGTGGACTTGAGTCTCAAGTGTGTGAAATACTCCAGAGATAGTATATAAAAGTTAAATAGAATTCTACTCTGCACACTTTGCATTGTGTTTGCACTGACATTCTTCATTTTATGTGATTACATAATATGTAAGCGAAGAAGTAAACTCGGGTAGGAGTTTTATGTGGCCTTTGTTAAGAACCGTAATATGGCCTGTGTTTTTGTGATAATGACAAGAGGAAAAAAAGTGTTGTCCAAGAGAAATGATGCAAGTTTCAGGGATTTTAGAAAGCACTTCTATGTAGGCTGTCCTTTGGACAGAAATTAAATATTTTAAAAGCTTAAATGTCTGCATCCTGAGATTGTATGAACTAAGTCATATTGAATGACTTATCTTGAATAATCTTCATTTCTTCCCATACACTTTAAGGAAAAGTTACGAAAAAGAACAGAAGAACCTGACCGTGATGACAGGCTAAAGAAAGAGAAACAAGAAAGAGAAGAGAGAGAGAAAGAGAGGGAACGGGAAAGAGAGGAGCGGGAAAGGAAGAGGAGACGTGAAGAAGAAGAAAAAGAAAAAGAGAGGGCCCGTGATAGAGAGAGGCGTAAAAGGAGTCGTTCCCGGAGTAGACATTCAAGCAGAACATCTGACAGAAGATGCAGCCGTTCACGAGACCACAAAAGATCAAGAAGCAGAGAAAGAAGACGGAGCAGGTATGGGAGCAAAGTATTTTCATGTAATTTTTCCAAATGTTGGTATCTTGTGGGGGCCTGATCAGTCAGACTGGGTCATATCACTAATTCGTTAGCTTCACTGGCTTTGTCTCTAACTGTGGACATACTTTACTTGTTCTAGGAATAAGCAGGTTTTGATGCATATTTATTGTCTTTTGTCTGTTTCTGGAAGTAGATGACACAGTTGTGGTGAAGTTGTATGAAGGAGCTTTGAGTACAAAAATGCTCCCAAAGGACAGGGTTGGGTTTTGTTTTGTTTCCCTTTTCTCCATGCCCCTCCTACCTCCCTTAATTTTCCTTGGTTTTTAATTCATAGTGGTTGATATTCTTAAGATGTGTTGTTAGATGTTTGGAATGAAGAAGGCAATGTGAAGCCAGGTCTTACATACTGAGAAATATTTGCATACAGCATGCTAAGCCTTGTTTTAAATAGCTGTTTTCTACAAATAATCAATGTAATACAATTGTAAACCAGTAGCAGTTCGTATATTCTGAGTACCAGCTGACATTCGCATCTTTCCAATTTTCTCTGAATGTTAAGGAGTCGTGACCGAAGAAGAAGCAGAAGCCATGATAGATCAGAAAGAAAACATAGGTCTCGCAGTAGGGACAGGAGACGATCAAAAAGCCGTGATCGGAAATCTTACAAGCACAGAAGCAAAAGCAGAGAGAGAGAACAAGACAGGAAGTCAAAAGAAAAAGGTATGTTTGTGTGAAGACCAAGTTCGTATCAAGTTCTGTAACTAATCTTTTCCTAAACTCTAAAAAGCTCATAGTCTTCCAGTCAGGGACTGAAAGTTCTTCTTAGCATCAAATCAGAATTGGTTTTATAAGCTGTATATGTTGCTGTGAACCGATTTGAAGCATTTTGTTCTTTCTAGTTACTGTTAATGCACATGTGTGTGTATGTACACCCTGGTGTCCTCCTCTCATCTCTTACAGTAGTTACTAAAAGCTTACTGCTTTGTCTGCAAATTAAGTGTGCAAGGATTTTGATGTATTTTAAGACCTGTTGACAGTTTACCTTTAGAAAAACATTTGCACTGTAATAAGGTTTTTTTTATAAGTGAGTATTCTTCTATTCTTATTATTAACAGATATTTCTGTAATTGCTCTTTACTGGTATGTGTTTTGTGAGAGATCAGTAGTTGTGTTTCTACCTGTAGTATCTATTACTTCTCTACACTGTCCCGTTTCCTTTATTTTTCTTGCTTAACGGTGCTTTTAGTTTTTTTCTAATCTGAGTGCAGTCCAAGATAAATCTTGCAGAACTTCTCTGATGCTCTAAATTATGATTCCATGCTCTCTTTCCCCACCAATCTCCTGCTTTCCCCCCCCCGCTTGCCTCTGCCCCCTCTTTTTTTCCTCAATGAAGTGAGATTTGCCTTGTCAATATTCAGGTGAGTCTCAAAGGAATGCTATACTACTAGTCCTCAGACTGCTTTATAGCAGTACATACCATGTACAACAGCATTGATAGTGACTCACTGCTTCATCAAAGGCTGGTGTTCTGAAGTTTTACCTTTAAGTAGGGTTCAAAAGAGCTGCAGAGAAAACACGACAGATTCACATTTGGTAAAAAAAAAACATGAATTCACTGTC
This sequence comes from Anseranas semipalmata, assembly GCA_013399115.1. NCBI lineage: Eukaryota > Metazoa > Chordata > Aves > Anseriformes > Anseranatidae > Anseranas > Anseranas semipalmata. The sequence goes on along the minus strand of VXAA01002208.1, from coordinate 188,985 downwards.
ATTGCTAAATTCCCACTTCAAAAGTCTTCGGAAACTTCTGGAGGAATATAGTACTAACTTCTGGCTTAAACTACAGGCTTTGCTGGGGTACTGACTAATGTCCAGTCCGAAACAGCCACCCCACTTCATCATCAGAGCTGACTCAGTAATGGATGTAACAATTCTGTTATGTTTCTAAGGTACTTTTGAGGTTCTCTGGGATGAAAGGTGCTATGTGCATGTGTCTTGATTACATAGGCCTGTTTGCCGTACCCTCTTCTGTATTTTTTTCAGTGGATTAGTTCCTGAAGTGTAGGTGATGCTTTGTGTGTTTTCATTGCCTGATTTTTCTTGGACCATTTTAATTTTTTGGTTTATACCACAGTGCATCTTTAGTATTGATTCTTTTCTGATTTTGCTTTGCCCTTTATTGACGAGTGGTTTTTTGCTGCCTGCTTGTTGGCAGTGGAATTGATACGTAGTGTTTAAACTCAAACACAATATTGCAGCCTGTATCTGTCCATTTGTTACTTTCTTCCTACCTGATACTGTGCCTTTTTTGCCTATTTTATGAACAGATTTCTGGTACTTGGTCAAGAATGTCCACTTCACTATTCTGTGTGTGTATATATGCATATAAATAACTATCCTTATTTATTCAAATTTGGTCTATTTACTGCAGTTACAGCTTTTCAGTTCTCTCCTGAATCTTTCCATAAACAGAGGAGCTAGTGAACTTTCTTCAGCATATCAATATTTTTAGTTTAAACTTGACTGATTTCCTTGGTGGCCATTTTATTTGCTGCTTGCTACCTTCTTCCTCCAGAAATGAGAACAGTGAGGTGATGCTGTGAGCTGTGATGAAACTTCCACCTGGGAAAATCAATAACTTTTTTTTTTACTCTGACATTTGTAGAAATATGATTAGGCCTTAGAGCAGGACTATAATGTTGAAGAAGTTTGTGTTTTTCCCTCCAGTGAGAGGAAAAAAAAAGGGGGGGGTGGGAGGGTGATCAGTATTTAACAAACAAGTGTTGAATTTATATGGTGAAGCTGTAAACACCATTACATCCTCATATTTGCCGTGTGGCTTTGTAGGCAGTTAATTCGGCAGCTGGCTTCAGGGATTTGTATATATGAAGTGTGTGGCTGTCTACTCACTCTAGTAGTCTTAACTTATTCTTTTTACTGCTCCTTTGAGAATACTGGCTTCAGAATTTAATTGTCTTTATATACACCATTGATCTGCAGTTTTAGAAGTAAGCAGCAAAGGCCTGACTGTAACACGTGTGGTAGTGCCTTTCATCTTGAAATCTCAAACTGCTTTATAAACATGTTTTTAACAGGAGAAAAAAGCAAGGCACAGTTGTCCAAGACTTGCCCACTGTTACGCATTGCATCTGTGCTATGCTTTGAAAGTTCAGAAGTCCTGGCTTCTTGTTCATTAAAATACTGCGGAATACAGTGACCTTTTAAGGTTACAAGAAGACAGTGTATGTAAAAATGGAGAGATGTAATTTCTGAGTCAGGTTTCAGGAGCAGGGAGACGTGTTAAAGGAGGGGAGACTGCCAGTCAGAAACACTGGTTGAGCACTGACACGACTACTGTTTATGTAAACTAACCTCAGCATAGGTGGAATAAGTAATTGGGGAAAGAAAAAAAGCTGTTCTGCAAGTACCTTCATCTTGTGAAGGGTTAATACTGGAACTTGCCACCAGACCACTTTTACTTGGCTCTTTACCTTCTGTAATCTGGATTCATAAACTCATATAAAAATAATTGAATTTGTGATCGTGTTTTCATGTTAGTCATTAAACCTCGGCAAATAATGTCAAACCGCTCAAACTGTCAGTAATACAGGATATTATGTTTAACAGACAGACTGACCTTGCTTTTACTCTCTGAGTAGTAAAACTATTCACATTTCTGTAAGAATTCTTACCAAGATATATTTTGGTTTCCCACGTGAACTCAAACAGAAAAACGTGCATGTGTTGAATCAGGAAGCAAAGTAAATATGTGATTATACGTAATAGATCACAGCTAAAATAACATATGCAGAGTATCAACAGCAAACTAATTGTATGTGCTTTTAAAGAAAGAAATCTTAATGATTGAAAATACAGTTAAGGAACTTAACTGCTTGCAGATACTCCAGGAGTTGAAAGAAGTTCAGTTTATTGGACTGTTGAATACACTTGATCAGTTCTGCTTGGCAAACTGGAGGTTTGCTATGGTAAAACTATTCTATTGTTGAAGGTTTTAGAAGAGTTTCATCTTTCATACCACAGGTTAATAGTAGTTTTTTAATCTTAAACAAAATAATCCTTCCTGACCAAATTCAAGAAACAAACAAAAGACAAAACAAAACCCTGCACACTGCACATCCATAGGGCTATTAAGATCTACCATATCTACATAGGACAGAAGATAAGATTATTGGACTGACTACTAGTCCTCTGCGGGGAAACAAGACTACTATTCCTCAGTGGATCTACGTGTGCATCGGAGATACCTATAAGACACAAAAAGAAGACTTTTTAACAAGGTTAGTTAGAGTGCAATCTACCTGCGGAGTTGCAAAACCGAGGGCAGACAGATACAAAAACTTTTTAGTTCTTCAGGTAGTTTTTTGGACATCACTGCGTGCTTTCTCCAAGCACTGTGCACTGGATGTGCTGCTTCAGATGAAACCTCAGTAGTAGTGTTTCTAGGCAGTTGCCCTCATTTCTGTACGGGGGCTTCCCCCTCCCTTTGATGGTGTATTAAAAACAATGAAGTTGGGATTTTGCTTCTGTTTTGAAGCTTAATTTCTGCTTTGTCTTCTGAAGTATAGAAGTGTGTCATGCCAGTCTAGGTGATAACATTGTTTAAAGTAACTTTTTCCAGAGTGTTTGATCTGTGTGCTCCTGTTTTGGGGATATATATATTTATATTTATTTTAATTGCCCAGATAGCAGGAAATAATCAGAAAAATGAGCATGAATGTTGTTCTGTATGATGACATCCGAGAGGTTGGTTTTTTGGATTTTTTTTCTCTGAAGTGTCTTTACTAATGAAAGGTTGAATATTATGGTGTGTAGTAATATAGGAAGAATTGATATTTTTATTAAATTTGCAAATACTGAATTTACAGATTGAGGCACGCAGCTCTACTATTGAATGTTTTTCTTTCCATGGAAATACTTTTACTTCTGGCTTCCTTCCTTCTTTGAAGATTATTGAGAAAAAACATGAGTTCTTTTTTAGCAGTGTAGTAAACTCTTCAGTTGCAAGTCAGCTTTCTAATTCGTGATGAAATTGTGGGGTCCTTTCCATTTTGCTGTTCCTTTGCCTTTGGAAAGTAGTGCTTTTTATGTACCTTCCAAACTGTCTTCCCCAAACCTTTTTCGAGTGAATTAAAAATGCAGTTGTTGCAAAATTGAGAATAAATAATGCTGACAAGCATACAGCTGCTGTGATGCGCTGTCCAGTAAAGTTAATTTTGATTATTAATGTGATCCCCACCTTCAAAGCTAGCTGTGCTTAAATATTGTCTGTTTCCTGAGTGTTTGATTGTTGGGGGTTGCTAATTTTTTAACTTGGCAAAGACTGCTTTTATTTGATAATGCATTTATGCATTGGCAATATACATCACAAATTAAACTTGGGGACAAAAAGAGTTCTTTAATAAGTAAGGAAGCCAATAGCCATGCATCATATTTACCTAACTTCTTGACTGCCTTGCTACCCCCAGTTTGTATATTTCAGCAGACGGCTGTGGAGTTGCCTCTGTTAGATCTGTCCTTCTCCCCCTGCCCCTACTGTCCCCCTTGACTTTTTTTTGGTACCCTGTCCATTGCAGGATGGTAGTTTGAAGCCTATTTCTATAACTTTTTGAGTATTACTACTATTATTATAGACTAATATATTATATAGAAAGTAATTGTCCCATTTTGTATGCAATGTATCTCACATGTGCAATGTTTGTTTTTACTTTGAAATCCATGGTCAATGTCTTCTTTCATGGCAGAAAAGAGGGGATCTGATGATAAAAAAAGTAGTGTGAAGTCCAGTAGTCGAGAAAAACAGAGTGAAGACACAAATACAGACTCGAAGGAGAGTGATACTAAGAATGAGGTCAATGGGACCAGTGAAGACATTAAATCTGAAGGTGACACTCAGTCCAATTAAAACTGATCTGATATGACCTCAGATCAGACAGAGGTAAGTGCATTATTTCAAACTTTGATTAGGGCTTTTTGTTACTGTTTAACAGTGCAGCGTAAGTATGCACAGATGAAGATGGAACTAAGCCAAGTAAGAAGACATACTAAAGCACCTTCTGAAGGAAAAGACAGTGTAGTCCTGCAAAACATTTTGAGGTACATTGTTTTGTCTCAGCTATTTTGTAGCAGACTCGTGCCCCCATTAGTGTGCCTCTTTGGGACATATTTGTAATGTAGTCACCATAGAAAAAATTAATTATCCTTTTTTTTATTTTTAGGGATTTTGTTATCGTTTTTTTAAAAAGTTGAACTGTTTTTGTATTTAAGTCCATATTGTGTTGGTACATCAGCAGAAACTTTTGCTTTAATACTTAATATTTGAGGCACATGTTGGACTACTTTGTTTTTATATAAACTGCTAGTATTTCTTTGTCAAGGATGTTTCTAGTTTTTTTGCTTTATTGCCTTGCATTCTAATGCAGTTTGTTCTGTAACTCGAGAGCCAGTAGCATTGGATTGATGGAAGTGTAGGGTTTATGAATTATTGCAGCTGACTACCATACCTCACACAGCGTTGGTGTTGTGAGCGGCCCATGAAAAGCCAAATTAAAAATCAAGGATTCAGTCAAACTAAGCAGGTACTCATGCCAGGTACTCCTTTCTCTACCCACATCCATGTTTGAATGCTGTTGCCTGTAATCTTTAAGCTTACTGTTGTGTTCTTGATTTTCAAGATAGTGAAAAGGACTTTTTGTGTATTGTGTGAATACTGTAAATCTGATGTTAACAGAATGGAATTTTCTTTCAACTGTATGTAGGGATGCAGTGGTGCCCAGAATTAGATATCTTTAAAGAGTTTAAAATGCAATAAACACTACATAATAATCGCCTTGTTACTTTCAATGCAATTCAAGTCTTTAAGAGGTATGTGTTTAATATTTCCTACTGTGTAGGAGAATTTGCAGTCAGCCATAGTACAGAGAAGTGGAATGGCTGACAACAGACTTCTAAGGCAAATGTAAATAAAAGGCAGATGCCACAAAATGATTCAATGTTCATGGCAAGAATGTATGCTGAAAAGCTATTTGTTGGAAATAAAACGGCTAAACATTAGGAGATACAAAAAAATTTGGAAGTTTTTTCCCCCACTCTTGAGGTAGCTTTCTTACTTTTACACGAGTTTTTTTTAGTTTTATTCCTGAAATAAGGAACTAACGATGCAGAGTGCAGCTGATAAATGAGGTTCTTGCAACATAAGCTATTAGTATAGCTTCATTATTTATGCTAGGGACTCTTGAACATGTAATGTTGGTCATTAAACTATTAATGCTACGTTATTGCTTCTGAAGCTGATATTGTTCAATGTTGACATTTTTGTAAAGTTAAGATGACAGCTAACTATTGGGCCAGTATATAGGACTGGTAAAGTAAATACTCTTTACGTTGTCTAATTGTCTGTTTTCCCAAAATTTTGCATTATAGGACTACTACGTGAAGAGTCTGTGAAGATGGCGGAAGACAGCTTAAAATGAAGATCTGCTTTAAAATGAGGTGAAAGAAAGCTGTAGTGGCGTAGAAAAATATAAGTTGAGTTAGAATTTTTTTTTTATAAAATTTAATTCAGGACTGGTGTTTCCTCCCAGAGTTCAGAAAGATGTGTTGATAGCACATATGCTACTGAGAATATAAGTCCTGTATCCTTTTTTTCTTTAAAACTTTTTAAGATAAGAAACCAACATAACCTGAACACATGGCTTGCTCAGTGTTTAATTGCAAGTTTTCATTCTTGGACTTTAAAACACAAGAATAAATGTTTAGTATTTGTGTGAATCGAACTAAAATGAATCCCATTTTTACAACTAAGCTATTCCTAGCTTCTTGATATACGAGAAATGGAAATAAAGTATCTTTGAATTTCTGTTACAAATTTGATTGTCTCTGTCATTGAACATTTAAATAAGTTTCTTTCCTAATAAATCTACTCATGTCTTCAAGCTTAGTCCATTAATTTGGATGTTTAGTTATTCTGTGGTTGTCGGGGGTTGGTTTGTTAGTATTTCATCAGTTAGTATTTCCTTTCAGGCTTACTTTCCAGCAGTTACTGTTGTTGGATTCTATCTCCTAAAGTGTGGCTTATGCTGCAATTGGTTAAGAAGTTACAGAAATCTCACAATACAAATGTAGGCTTTGAGCCTTTATAAAATAGTTCTATACTAGTATCAGAAAGGTGCCACCGCTGAGACTGGCTGTCAGATTGCCTTTACATTCACGTTGTAGTATCAGTTTTGAACATTACTTAACAATTGTATGCAGTTGGTAAGCATGTACAATTTGCATGTTGCAACAGATAAGGCAAAAGAAACATCCTTTGTGCTTTCTTGTGAGACTATAGTGCAAGCACGTGTAGATCTCATTGGAAAACTCCGTGCTATGTGTCCTAGTCAGCAATGAGACAGCAAAGTGCACTTCAGTGCTGTGTCTATAAGGCATTAAATTCACATTTAAAAAAATACATTATCCTTCATGTTAGTATTCAGGACTTGATTATATATGTAATTGTAGTCATATATGGACAAAGCACTTTTGTAACTTGCTTGTGCTAATGTTGGTGTGCCTTTCCCAGAGTCACAGAATGTTAGGGATTGGAAGGGACCTTGAAAGATCATCTAGTCCAATCCCCCTGCCGGAGCAGGAACACCTAGATCAGGTCACACAGGAACGCGTCCAGGCGGGTTTTGAATATCTCCAGAGAAGGAGACTCCGCAACCTCTCTGGGCAGCCTGTTCCAGTGCTCTGTCACCCTCACTGTGCCTTTATATCATCTGTTCATGGAAGTGTACTTGTAAAGAACCTGCAGGTAGGTCCCTCTGGTGACACAGAGCACTGCCTTTCTGACAAGCATGGATACTACATGCAGACAGTCATGTTCCCTTTTTGGCTTTTATTTTTCTTAAGCAGATGTGGCTATGTAGGCACAGTGAAAGGAGGCTGTTCTTTTTATTGGAAAAACAAGAATTCATGTGAGTGAAAGGAGGTAAAATTATAGCTAAGTTCTAATACTGCCATTGTACAAACACTCTTCCTTTCTAAACTTGAGGACAGGACTTGAGAGACAGGATTCAGCTACTGCACAAATGTGTCACTTTGTTCAGTGGCTAAAATGATTGTCTTGCACACTCTACATATTTGTTATGGGACCAGTGTTTTCCTTTACTTTGGACAGGTATAAATGATGAAAATGAGGAAATGAGTAAATTGGGCTTGGATTCAGATTTTGGCACATCTAATAGTGGAGACTCTAATGCATTGAAGATGAAGGAAAAAAATCTGTATTTCAGAGCACAGGAAACATGGTGCCTTTCCAGTAACTTCCTTTACATTGAGATGCAGTAAGTGACTCCACAACAGACTCATCTGTGTGAAAAATGTTATCTTCAAGCCAAAGATAAAATCTCAGCTTTTCTAGGTATGCTCTGCAAAAAGCATGTAGCTTAAGTAAGCAAGCACTTCCCCCATGCTTTTGCCGTACTGGTTTGGCACCCTGACAAGTCTTTTATTTGTTGTTTAAAAAATGTACTGCTATGTGATTTTTCAAAGTTGTGATAAAATTTTTTAAAAGGCTTCCGTCCACCCTAGTTGTCATGTCCCCCCGCTCCCCCGCCAAGGAAAAGGGAAGACATCTAGGTACTTGAAATAACCAGTATTTTAATAGAACTGAAGAGTAGCAATGTCAGTTCAGTGTAAGTTTGTAGTGCAAACAAAAGTTGTCCTTAGAAGAACAGTAAGTTTTGTAAACTTAGTTTCAGTTGTTATTACCAACAGTTTATTGTTTAAAGAAAACCGAACAAACAAAAAAAACCTTAACTAGTGTGCCTTAAGAGTTTATCAAACTGCATAAAACATACAAAAATATTTCTCTGAATGCATAGACTTACTGTTACTACACTCAAATCATGATTAAAATTTTAGTCTCATCACATTAACACCTATTCTTTGTGGAAACTACAGCAAATAAAGCTTTTTAAACCAGCTGCTCCTTTAGCTGGATGTTTGGTAATTAGTGGAGGCAGTCTTTACACTGATGTCCTAAACACAGGAACTGAAAAGAAATTAGATGCTTTTATTTTGAACTGTTTTACTATTGGTTTTCAAACAGTTACAGCACATCATCTGAACTAGCCTCCAAGCTATGTTGAAAAGATAAATGCATAATTGTTAAGATAAAAACTCCTTTCCTGTCCTACAAGAAAAACAAAGTTGGAGACAGAGTTAGGAATTTCTACTTCATACTGTGTCATAATCTTTACCTTACCAGCAGCTGAATCAGGCTTTAAAGTAGCCCAGCTCCTGGATAGAGAAGTAGTTAGAAGAGTAAGTGAAAAGATGTTAAGTCGCATTCCTTGCACTACAGAGCAGGTGGGAAAGGATGGTAATTATTTTCAATCTGCTAAAGCAAGAATTTTAAGCCCAGGTAACTTAATGGAAAGCCTGAACACAGACTCAAGCATCTCTTCTGCTGGCAGAAGGGGTTTCTATATTTTTCTGAACTGCATGCTTTTACTAACCTCCCTTGGAGGAGTCACTTCAAGGATAAAGCAGCTGTGCCGCAGGAAGCTAAGAAATTGTGGCAGCCATGCTGCTCCTACCAAAACATGTTGATTGTATTATTTATGGTCTGAATGTCAACACTGCAACCCAGATCAACACCAACAAACACTGTGCCAGCTGTGCATAAAGACTCTGCTCTAATGCAGCTTAATAAAGCAGAGGTGGAAGGAAAATCATTATCATTTAAAAATAAATAAATAAATAAAATCCTTTCCCCCACCCCAATCCCCATTACCCTATTAAGGTTTTTGGTGCAAAGGTTGTCATGTTAGTTTTTTCTTAGGCATTGCCCCCCCCCCCAAAATCATGAAAACAGCTGGAGGCATTCAGCCCTTTAGGTACTTATCTGGCTAACAATTTTGACTATTTAAAAGTTACAGTAAAGTTATGGGTTGTTAATGGTGTATGTTTCCAGTTTAGTATGGCTAAACAAGAGCGTAGTATGCTCCTTAGAGTTGTGATACCTCAAGAGTATACTGTTGTGCTTCTCCTGCTCCTCACACAGCAGAAACTAACCACGCATTCCATAACTGGTCTTTGAGGCTGGGCTATAAAGAACCTGCTTGACAATACTGAGTTTTGGTGTGACTAACGCCCAGTCTCCTCAAATGGCCGGGAAAATAAACAAAACCAAGGCTCCAGCTTTATGATGCCCTCCCTATCTTCTGAAACATAAGGGCTTTCTTTTGAATGGGCATGTTGCTTGCTCTTTGACTTAAATACTCCTTAATTAAAAAATGTTTCTGTATTTTATATTTTTCTTTTGTGGTGCTGGAAGAATGCCACACTTAAGTTACATTATTCTTATAAGGGAAAGAAACAACTATTTAAATGTGGGCAGTCTTACCTCACTAAGAGTATTTTCAGGCTAGTAACAATTCTCCTGTCACATGAGAGCATTAAATATTTCTAGCCCCATAAGGCAGATGCAAGGGTATAATACTACGGAACTGCATTTAGGTGGAGAAGAGTAAGGCTGTATCTACTTAATGCACTGCAGTATGGTACGGTGTTGGAAGCTGGCACTGGCACAGGCCATAGTGCAGTATCTTGCATATGTACCAGCTTGTGTCTAAAAGCAGCGGGGCCAGGATCACACTATGCTGTGGGAAGGAAAGACTTTTTTAAATAGCATTACCCTTGAGGTACAGCTGTGCTTCAAGTGCAGGTACCTAGGGGGTTGGCTTGCACAGGGCAGTTCAGGGAACTGCCTGCTGAATAGTCATGTCTTATAAATGCAGAATGCTTGTTGTCCTTATTGCTATTGCACTGGAGGCCTGGGCCTAAACACGAATGTGAAAGTCCTTTCTCAAATAAAAAAATAGTGTTTGGTATTCATTTGGTATTTAAGTGCTGTTCAGTTCACTTACAATTTTGTGGAGAAGTGGAGAAAAAAAAAAAAAACAACATCTTGGTAAGACTTTGTGAAGCGGGAAGAGATTAAGGAATCCTATATTTTTTAGAGAGCAACCATTCAGTATATGCCAAATACCCTCTGAAGTGTAACTTAATAAAGAAGTTTTAAAAAAATAAATATATATATACACATACACACACTATTTCCTGAATCTCTTTTCCATGATTCTTACTTGGTCAGAGTGGGAATACTTGACATACTTTTCATATCAACAATTAAGTCTTTGCTGCCCTCTGTTGCCAAATACAACCAATAAACTTAATTGAACTGCACTGGAAGCATATGATTTTAGTAGACATATGAGGTATCCTTTATCTGAATACAGTATCAAGTAAAAAAATAAAAGCAAAGGGGATATTAAATATCAAAGATAAACTATTAGTTAAAATATTAACCCTAACAATAACTTAAGGTTTCACAGAGGCTTAATTCACTGCCTTCAAAAGGCAGCAGCATGTAATTACCAGGTTTTCATATTCTAGATACATCTAGAAGAGTCAGTAAGTCAGCTTTGATGCTCTACTGTTGTAGCATGGTCTCTCAGTCAAAGTTGATGCAGCATTTCTGAAGGGAGAGCTGTCACTTTTCACAAGAACTAACTCCAGCTCTTGGAAGTCCTGAAGTCTGGCAACATCCTTGTCCTTTTAAAGAATAGACAGAACAACAAATCACTTCTAAACATATCTGGTCTTACTTTGTAAATATCTGTAATAGCTAAAGAAATCAAATACTAAAATTCAGGGAGTTCACACCCAGTGATAGGAATAAATAATGATAAAAACTTCCTACCAGTATACACTTTCAAAGTGTTTTTGTTTCCTTGAACCTCATAATGATTCGACTGTTTATGCATGTCACTTAACTAAAGGTTGTGACCAAACGTTTCATTTACAGAACTCTTAAAATAGGTATTTTTGGACCATAAGAGCATGTTTGTTTGTTAATAGTGTATCTTTAAATTATGCACGTGCCAATTTGTGGCATTTCTTCCCCTTATTATTTGTTCTCTTTAGACAAGCAAATGCTGAAGCAATACACAGCAACTATGTTGAAAGCATGCTAATGCGCTGTTTCTGATGCATTAGAAAAAAAAAAGTTGATCTAATTGTTTCATATGCTTTAGAAGCTGAAATAATCTATTTTGACAAGAATATTTTAAGCAAGTTATGATGAAGGTACAAGGCAAGTCCAATATCCTTTTGAATTTGTCAGCTTAAGTCAGTTTTTCTTTTTTAACACAATGCCATGTTTTGCTGATGTTTTTACAGAAATAATTTCTCTGATGTCTACAAAGCGCAGAGTCAAATTAATCTCTGATCTCAATTCTTACCTTTCTTACCAGCGTATTAGGTAATTTTCTTATCTTCTCTACTTGTTCAGGATTAACACCCAATTCACAGCAACTCACTCTGAGCAGATCTTGATAGGTCAGTTCTTGTCTGTCTAGCTCAATTTCAATGAAGTCGTTGTCTCTGAGGTTCTGGACTCTCACCTTAAGCACAAGTTCTGATTGAAAAAAAAAAAAAATTTCCCCTAAAAACAAAAACAAACAAACCCCCTAACAAACACTGAAGTATTTACAATTATCTTTTGAGTTCAGGTTTTATAATACAATGTCTATTACCTCACTGAGAAATACTGTGCAAGTAGTACTGGGCCTTCATTTCAACAGCAGTTGGTGGTTAAGAGGGCAGAAGTACACTGGGGAAGCATGGTTACAATGCTAAAAATCTGGCCCGTCCAGTCACCAAGTTGCTACCAAACTACCTGTGATGCATTTTACGCTATATAATATTTTGCAAAATTTGAGTTTTTCTGTTGCTTAGTCCTAAAGACTGATCTTTCCATGGGTGGGAAAAAAAGTCTGTAAACTATTACAGTGTTTAAGATACAGTACAACAGTTATTTTTACTTAGGAGTGCAGAAAAAAAGTTCTATGTATCATCATGTATTTTTGGCCAAAGAAATCAATATCCCTACCTCTATTCAACATTCTGAAAGTGGAATGAATCCTTAACTCCATCAGTAACAAAAACATGGCACAGTATAACAGAAGGATGAAAATTACACTTCATTACCTTGCACGTTATATGGGAAAGTTCCAGTAAAAAAAAAGGGCTGAAACGTTGGCGCAGGACCAGTAGGTGAACTGTCGGTTGGCTGAGGCACAGCCTGGTTCGAAGCTACAGGGGAAAACAGACTTCTGCTGTGAGACAAGAGTGGCTGACAAACGGGGCCATTCTGTACTTCGGGCGTTACGCATTTTGGGGCTGTGGTACTTGCTGATGGGCTGGGCAGCTGTTCTGCAGCATCTAGCGCAGGAAAATCTTCGTCGCTGTTACATGATGTAGGTGTGCATATGCTTTCAACCTGAGTTGCTGATGAACAAGGACTAGTTTCACTCTGGGAAGCGGAAGAGATGGAAGCACCTTCATTCTGGGATTCTGCCAAGCTGTCTGGAATGCTTGCTTCAGTATAGACATAAGGGAATGGTGGGTTGGCCAAATAGTTTGCAACAACTGGCAAACTTAAATCTTTCACTCCTTGACATTCACTTTCTTCCTCTATTAATGAAGTTCAAAAATGGGGGGGTAGGGAATGAGAGAGAAAAAAGCCACCAAGTTACTGGATACAGCTTTCTCATTTTGAATATAGTTAATCTTCCTGTTGTGTCTTAAAACTACATCACATTCTGCGGTAAACACAAGGATAATACTGATTTATCATAAGCATGTAACACCTGGAAGGCAAGTAGCTATAAAATGAAAGAAAATCAAGAAAAAAAATAAAATTTCTACAATGTGATTTTAAAAGCAAAGTGGGAGAAAAATAACTGTTGAAAAATATGTCATTCTAGCAGTGTTCTGAAGGAAAGGACCAGTAGTTCTTTGCTAAATCTCATTTTGCAATGCTTTTAATAACACTGCTGTAAATGGTTTATTATGACCCATGCCAGGATATTAAACCAAGTACTTCTTCAGGTAAGTGAATATTTGATAAAATATCCAAGCCTTCTCTTCTCTTGCTTAAAAGTTCTGCAGCAAATTAAAATCTTGCCTGACTGAGGATTACAGCACACTAATACTAATGTCAAAGCAGTTCAGAAGCTCTCCTCACAGACTAAAAACCACTGAAGAGAGTTTAAGCGATACATGTTTAATCCCCAGGAGCTATCTAATTAGATACAGTAGTCCTACCCAAAGTTTTGCCAGTCTACTGACCTGGATAAAAGCATTAAAAGACCAAGAATTCTAGAGTGCTGTTAAGATGGAAACAGTACCTCCCAAAATCTTCCGGATGTCTGGTTTCGAAGTTAACTGTGCAGCCAGCTGCCCTGTGGCCGTGAGGATCTGCCTGTCCGCCCCAGCATCCAGCAGGCAAGCCACCACTTGGGCATGGTTCCGCTTACAGGCCCAGTGCAGGCACGTCCTGCGGGGAAGGAAACAGAGTGGTGGTGCTGTCAGATCTACTGCCCCAATTCCTCCTCACTGCCCGTCAGCAATCTGCCCGAGTTGCACGCAGAACATCTGGGAATAAAGTTCCCTTTATTACACCACGTTTTTTCTTTAAAGTTATGATTCTGTTCCAAGTCCTCTGGGGCAAGGCCCTCCCTTGCCTTGGTCCTGCACAAACGGCGATTCCCCGGTGCTGCCGTGAGGAGCCGTGCTGGTGAACGTGCACGTGGGCAACGGCAAGGAGAGGTCCCAGAGCAAACAGGTGGTGACAGGTGGAAGGAGGACGGGCTCCTTGCATTATGATCCTCTTTAGCAGTAAACCTCAAAGCCTTCTGAGATTAGCATTTCTTTTTTCGTAAATAGGAAAAACTAAGAAGAGCTGTGTCCTCGAAGCAGCAGTTCCTCGGGTGAAGCGACATCTAACTTGGGGTGCCCAGATTTATGTGGGAAACCCGGGGTGCGATACATTTAGCAGCCAAAAGCCCTGCACAAGGCAAGGGCGGCATCGGCCTCCCCACCACGGGGCCGAGGAGCCTGGGCCGGGGCCGCCGCCGCCGCCAGGCCTCCCCGCAGCCCCGAGCTCGGGCCCGCCA